>CM035626.1:38846117-39446117 GCA_020496765.1 Gossypium stocksii
AGAAACGACAGAGAAACAAAAGTCTAACGTTAGAAAATTTGTTGGGAAAGTAGAAAATAGAAAACTGATAAGAAGAAAATCTTATTCTGATAACTTCTCCCCAATTATCTCCTAAAAACACTCCCTATTAACCCTCTAAAACACAACTACTCAGTAGTCTAGTTTAATTTGAACTCCACCAAGCCACACGCCTCAAATAAAAATTAATCCCTCTACTTGTGCAGAGACTCGAACACAAGACCTCCTACACACTAACACTTCGCTTAATTACCAGGTCAGTAGGCCCATTTTGATATATTTTTACTAATAATCAAATAAAAGCCTATTTAACAAGAGTAAGGCCTAATTCATTCAAAATACGAAAATTTACCCAAGCAAAGGCTTGAACTTGGGACCTCCCAAACACTCCCAAAACACATAACCACTAAAGCTGATAGATATTTGTGTCATATTTTCACAATAACAAAATTAGAAATTTTGGGGCGTTACAGTATCAACTAGTATATGCAATCTCTAAATGCCATCACTAAACATGTCTGACAAATAATTTATCCTTCAAACTTTGTGTGTAAAATATTAGTGAGGATTACAAAAAATGATAACATAATTATTTAACCAACTTCTTTCCCCTTAATACTAAGAAAATTTGCAATATGACAATACATTTTCAAAATTATAAATATATCTTCTTTCAACTTTTAACATCTAATGGAAATTCTAATTTTTCTCAACTTCATACTTGATGATTCATATTAGGGCATTATGGTGGAATATAAAATAGATATTTCACATCCAAATATTCTTAGAGGAAATCTATTGGCTTATAAATGAAAGTCAATTCTCACAAGACAAATATTTATTACATGGTGGCTTGATGCAAATAAAATTACATGTTTATTGTAAAACTATTCTTATATTAATGGTTAAGCAATTAAATGGAGGCATAGTTTTGTTAACCATTAAGTATAGAATATATAGACATAGACAACTTAATATTATCCTAGCTAAAACTACGAAAATCAAGCTTGGGATATAATGCACCAGTGTGTTAGCACAAATTGCATACTATAGAGATTGTGCACAATCAAATTATTTCAAGAAATATTATCGCAAACTTTGGGTTGCACACATGTGATATATGAGCTCATATATTATTTGGTTATCATTTAAAAATGCAATTGACCTCTAACTTTAGCTGGTGTTAGTTCAATATGTTGTCCAAATAACTAGTATTGATGACAATTATTAAAATGCAACTTCTAATTCTTTAATAAAATCATATAAAATTTCATCAAATTATTTTGCATCATCATTGACTCGGGATGGTCTAACCGGTCATACCAACACTATGAACTTCTTTTCACTATCTCATATGTCAATCATATACGTGTAATGTATTCCTTTAGAGAATATTTATAATTCAAAAACACAAGTTTCTTCATGTCATTTCCATCCATGGTTTTAATGTAAAACACATTAAGATTTCCTTCAACATATATATTCTTGATTTGAAAATTTATATTATATATTTTACAAAATTTTGCATCATAGGGAGGTAAAATATTAGCTCTTAAGAGCTTTTTACGGTTTAATGCAATATTATCTCTTCAGGAGCACATAATCATTTTATTATATAACCTTAATAAATACTTAATTCATTTTAAATAATATACACATTTGCACTTCCTTTCAACATGAATGATAAAAACTTTTGGTATTCAAAAACTTGATTTATTCATATAAAAATAAAATGAATAAGTATAAATAAAATATATATTTATAAAATGAAAAATATATAGGATTTTTTCTATATAATTCATCACCTTTTTACTTAAATTTGTTGTTAAAACCATTTTATTGTTTAATAAATTAATGAAATATGTGAAAAATATGAAATTAAGACATAGAAATTATTAAAATGTGATTTTATGATTTATTATATAGTTTTCATGCATAAAATGACTTATTTTATGTTTATTTGAGCTTATTATATTTTTATGGGCCATGCATGATTAAATTAAATAATAAATTATAAAATTATTTTTAATAAATCAACTTAAATATTTTATTAATAAATTGGGTTTTAATTAATTAAGTAAACTGATTAATTAAAGTGGTTAAATTATATTTTTTTGGTCCTTTAATTTATCTACTATATTTTGATAGGTCTGAGAGCTTTATTTTGATTTCAAAACTGTCCAAATTGAGGACCAAGTCAACCCAAAATTTGGCTGCACATGGATGTTCATAAACAATTTTTTGGTTTAATTACACAAGGTCCTTAAATAGTTGAAGAAATTAAAGATTTACTTAAAGATTTGCATGTGACTGAGTCTTAGTCCTGAGTTGTTGTGGCACTCAAATCAAGCAAAAAATTAGCTTAATTTCCTTAAAGTATGGCCGACCACCCATGGAAGAGGTTCCAAAAGATAGACACTCCTATTTTTAGTAAATTATCCCCCTTGCCTCACCTATAAATAAGACTCCTTCACTCAATCATCCCTCATCCCTTAATCATTCATCATTCTCTCCTCTTAGCTTTCTTTTCTCCCCACGCCTATCATCATCCTTGCATAAGGATTTAGCAAATTAACCTCTTAAAGAGCCCTTGGTTGACCACCTTGGAGAGCCATCAGCAAAGGAGCAAAGCAAAGGAAAGAAGGAGCCCTCATTGTTCAGAGTCTTGGGTGACAACCACTTTGAATTGGGTTTAATCTTTATTTTCTTTAATTTAATTCAAGAATGTTTGCTATGTGTTCTTTGTTCTTGTTTACAACAATGATAGCTTAATTTTATTTAAGCTAGGATGGTTGTTTTGATTAAATAATCAATTGATCATGTTTTCAATTAAAATCAAGTCTGTATTTCGTTCATATGTGATTGAAATGCACTTGAATTAGCTGAGCGATCCTAACCATATGATGGCTAGTGGATGCATAATTGAAATGTGCATGCTCAATTTAGATCCTAACCCGATTAAATTGCAGGTTGCATAACAACCCTAACCAGGCTCTATTATCTGCATAGTTTTTAGATTTGTGTGATTAAACTGCAAACCTAACATGTCCCTATTTCCTCGCACGAATTCTAAGAAACCCTTGGTAAATAAGGATCAGTAAAATGCGTATTTACTAAGTAAAGGATTCTGAAAGGACCTAGTGTGGTTTCTAAACTCATGAAAGATCGAGTTGCTATGGAATGTTTTTCTGAATATTGTTAAGCATGTTGATGATAAATTGAGTTTAATTAAAGTAATTATCCTAGCTTATTTATGTTATAATTGTTGCTTATTGTGTTAATTCTACTAAAGTCTATTTCAATCATATAGTTGCATGTTAGGATAAACTACATTAGGGATCATTGCATTTAGATTAACTTTACATAATTTTAATCAACATTTCCAAATCAAATTGTGTTTTTTTATTTACCAAGTTGTTAATATAATTTTATAATTAAGTGACTTAGTACAAATACAATCCTTGTGGAGACGATAACTCGATACTTACTTATTACTTGATAACGACTGTGTACACTGCACAAACCCCAACGTTACAAGTTTTTGGCACTGTTGCCGAGGATCGTTAATTGTTGCCTTAGTCATTTTTTGTGAAATTATTTATTTTCAAATTGGTTTATTTCTAGCATTACTAAGTTATTCTTTTTAATTTATTTTCTTTCGAGATGATTATGAGCATAGATCGAATTATCGATTTACTCTTAGTAGACCCTGAAATTGAGCGAACTTTCAGACAGAGAAGACGTGAACGAACAACTTAAAGATAGAACGAGATAGACCTTGGAAATCAAAATCAAGACCTAAGTAATGAAGCCGATCATGTTCAAAATCCCATTCTCATTGCCAATGGTAGGGATCGATGCATCAAACAATATGCTGTGCCACTCTTTAGTGAGTTAAATCCAAGAATTAAAAGGCCAGTTATTGAGGCAACCTAATTTGAATTGAAACCTATGATGTTTTAAATGCTCCAAACGGTGGGTTAATTCAGCGGTATGCCCATGGAAGATCCACATCTCCACCTTCGATTGTTTATGGAGGTGAGTGATTCATTCAAGATAGTTGGTGTGACTGAAGACGCATTGAGGTTGAAGTTGTTCCCATACTCATTACGAGATCGAGCACGAGCATGGCTCAATTCATTGCCACCAAGTTCTATATCTACATGGCAAGAATGAGCAGAGAGAATTTTGGTTAAGTATTTCCTAACTAGCAAAAATGCTAAGTTGAGGAATGAGATCACAACTTTCCAACAATTGGATGACGAGTCTTCGTATGAGGCTTGGGAGCGATTCAATGAGTTACTTAGGAAGTGTCCTCATCATGGGATTCCTTATTGTATCCAGTTGGAGACATTCTATAATAGTCTCAATGTACATGCAAGATTGATGGTAGATGCTTTTACGAATGTGCAATCTTGTCTAAGTCTTACAATGAGGCTTATGAGATCATTGAAAGGACCGCGAGTAATAACTATTAATGGCCAACAAATCGAACAACTTCAGGAAGACGTGTAGCTGGAGTTCATGAAGTTGACGCCCTTACTTCGTTATCAGCTTAGGTATCGTCTATTTCCTCTATGTTAAAACAGTTTACCACTAATAGTTCTAATAATTTTATAGCTCAACTACCAAGTCTGTTTGAAGTAGTTTCCTGTGTATACTGGTCATTCTTTTGAGAATTATTCATTGAATCCCGAGTTAGTGTACTATGTGGGGAACCAATATCAGAATAGGAGTGGACAAGGACCCTAGTCCAACTTCTACAATCCTTCATGGCGTAATTATCCCAACTTTTCTTGGAGCAACTAAGGAAATGAACTGAACAACTTTATGCAGCTTAGACCCAACCAATCTCAAGGGTTTAATCAGCAAGCTCTAAAACCAGCTTAAGCTGAGTCATCAAACAATTTGGAAAACTTGTTGAAAGCGTACATGGAAAAGAATGGCACTTTGATCCAGAGCCAAGCAGCAACATTGAAAAATTTGGAAAACCAAATGGGTCAGTTAGCTACGGAGCTTCGTAATAGACCATAAGAAACCTTGCCAAGCAATACTGAGAATCTAAAAAATTTGGGTAAAGAATATATCAAAGTTATGGCATTGTGAAGTGGTAAAATTCTGGAACCCCGATTAATTGATTTCGTAGATGAGCCTATTGAAAAAGAGGAAAGTCAACCCTCTACTGAAGTTCCTACACCAAAGGAATCAGAATCTACAAAGACTGATAAGGTAAATCTCGACATAGTGAATTCATATACTTTAACATCTTTTATGAATGCAGATTTACCTACTTAGAAAAGTTGTTGGATCCAATGTAAAGTTCTATCAGCTCCATATCCGCAAAGATTGCAGCAACACAAGCAAAAGCATGAGGTGCAATTTAAGAAGTTTTTGGATGTTCTGAAGTAATTACACATTAATATTTCGTTGGTGGAGGCTTTAGAACAAATACCAAATTATGTGAAGTTTATGAAGGATTTACTATCCAAGAAGATACGACTGAGTGGGTATGAGACTGTTGCCCTGACAAAGGAGTGCAGTGCGTTCCTGCAGAACAAGTTACCGCCAAAATTAAAAGACCTAGGGAGCTTTACTATACATTATAACATTGGTGAATCTTACTGTGGTAAAGCTTTGTGCGACTTAGGAGCAAGTATCAACTTGATGCCTAAGTCTATTTTCAAGATGCTAGGGATAGGTGATGTGAGACCTACAACTATGACGCTTCAGCTAGCAGATCGGTCTTTAGCATATCCCGAGGGAAAGATCGAGGATGTTTTGGTAAGAGTCGACAAATTTGTTTTTTTTGTTGATTTCATTGTCTTAGATTTTGAAGCAGATAAGGAAGTGCTGATCATCATTGGGAGACCTTTCCTAGGCACAGGAAGAGCGTTAATTGATGTACAGAAAGGTGAACTCACCATGCAAGTTCAAGATGATCAGGTAACTTTTAACATTCTTAAAGCGATGAAATTTCTCCATCTGACAGAAGAGTGTTTAGTTATGGAAGAAATAGAAACCTTGGTTTCTATGGGAAGCAATTTTGAAGAAGATCCATTGGAGAAAACTTTAGAGTTTAACCTTTTGGAGGATGAAGAAGGTGAAGAAAACATGGCTTTGATGGAAGCCAATCTGAGAAATTTTATTCAATCCACACAGTTTGAACCATTGGAGTTAGAAGTCAGAGAAGTTATGCAACCCAAGTTGTCAATCGAAGAACCACCTAAACTCGAACTAAAGGTACTTTCGTTCCATTTGAAATATGTTTATTTAGGTGACTATTCTACTTTGCCTATGATTATTTCAGCTGAACTGACAGAAGATCAAGAGGAGCAACTAATTGCTATTTTAAGAAATTTAAGAAAGTAATTGGTAAGACCATAGCTGATATTCCAGGTATAAGCCCTTCTTTTTGTAAGCAAAAAATTATTTTAGAAGAAGGTGAAAAAGCTTGAATTGATGGGCAAAAGAGGCTCAATCCTATTATAAAAGAAGTTGTGAGAAAAGAAATGATCAAATAGTTAGATGCATGAATCATCTATCCTATTTCAAAATTATCACGATTGTTGAAAATAAGCGTAACAAGTTGATTCCAATAAGAACTGTTATTAGTTGGAGAACTTGTGTTGACTACAGAAAGTTGAATAAAGCTACTTGGAAGGACCATTTTCCATTACCTTTTATGGATCAGATTTTAGATCGACTGGCATGTAATGAGTTCTATTACTTTTTAGATGGTTATTCAGGATATAACCAAATAGTTGTAGCTTTGGAGGGCCAACATAAAACAACCTTTACTTATCCGTACGGTATGTTTCCTTTTAAGCAAATGCCTTTTGGTTTATGCAATACACCTGCAACATTCTAACGATGCATGATGGCAATATTCACTGAAATGATTGAAAATTTAGTTGAGGTTTTCATAGATGATTTCTCTATTTTTGGTAACTCTTATGATATTTGTTTGAGTAATTTAGCCAAGGTACTGAAGAGATGTAAAGAGACGAATCTTGTCCTTAACTGGGAAAAATGCCATTTTATGGTTAAGGAAGGGATAGTTTTAGGGCATAAAATCTCAAAGAGAGGAATTGAAGTTGATAAAGAAAAGGTGGATGTAATTGAAAGATTACCAGCCCCTATTAATGTGAAAGGAGTCAGAAGTTTCTTAGGCCATATCGGTTTTTACTGAAGGTTTATCAATGATTTCTCAAAAATTTTTAAATCGTTATGTTTGTTGTTAGAGAAAGATACAGTGTTTGATTTCAATAAAGCATGTTTGGAAGCTTTTGAAGATTTGAAAAAATGGTTAATCTTAGCCCCAATAATCGTTACACCCGATTGGAGCTCACGTTTTGAGTTGATGTGCGATGCAAGTGATTATGTTGTTGGAGCTGTGATGGGTCAACGAAGAAACAAAGTATTTCACCCTATTTACTATGCAAGTAGAACCTTGACAGGTGCCTAAATCAATTGTACGGTAACTGAAATGGAACTCTTTACTATAGTATTTGCTTTTGAAAAATTTCGCTCATATCTTATAGGTACCAATGTTACAATATTTACTGACCATGCGGCTATTAAATACTTACTCATAAAGAAAGATGCGAAACCGACGCTAATTCGTTGGAAACTTTTACTCCAAGAATTTGACCTTGAAATTAAAGATAAGAAAGGTGTTGGAAATCAAGTAGCTGATCATCTATCGAGGTTGGAGCAAGATGAGGTAACTCGATCATGTGTGCCTATCAACAAGAATTTCCCAGATGAACACTTATTTGAGGTAAGACGAATTCATGAAACACTTTGGTTTGCTGATTTTTCCAATTATCTTGCATGTGGAATAATTCCTTAAGAAATGACATACCAACAAAGGAAGAAATTCCTTCATGATAATCAGTGTTATTTTTGAGAGGATCCATTCTTGTTTAAACAGTGTGTAAATAATATAATCCGAAAGTGTGTAGCTGAAAGTGAGATTGCCGAGATCTTATATCATTGCCATTCATCTCCAAGTGAGGGACACTTTGGTGGTTCACGTACTACAACAAAGATTTTACATGCAGGTTTCTTTTGGCCTACACTATTTAAAAATGCTCTTGCTTATGTGAAGAACTGTGATAAATGCCAAAGGATCGAAAATATATCACGGAGGAATGAGATGCCCTTAACAAATATTTAGGAGATTGAATTATTCGACGTATGGGGCATTGACTTCTTAGGCCCGTTCCCTTCTTCGTAAGGGAACAAATACATCTTAGTTGCTGTAGACTATGTATCTAAGTGGGTTGAAGCTGAAGCATACCTTACAAATGATGCCAAGGTAGTCAAGCAATTCCTACATAAGCATGTGTTTACACGATTTGGGACACCAAGAGCTATTATTAGTGATGAAGGTTCTCATTTTGTGAACAAGTGGCTTAAGTGGTTTTCTTGACAAATATGATGTGACGCATAAGGTTGCTACTGCTTATCACCCCCAGTCCAATGGGCAAGTTAAAAGAGTGAACTGTGAAATCAAAGGTATCCTTGAGAAGGTAGTATGCCCTAGCAGAAAAGATTGGTCTTGAAGGGTGAATGATGCATTATGGGCCTATCGGATAGCATTTAAAACACCATTAGGAATGACTCCTTATCGGTTAGTTTTTGGTAAGGCATGTCATTTGCCATTAAAGTTGGAAAATAGAGCTCACTAGGCTTTGAAGAAGTTGAATTTTGATCTTAAGCAAGCCAGTGAGAGAAGAATGTTACAACTTGATGAGTTGGAAGAGCTGAGGTTATTTTCCTATGAGAATGCCAAAATGTGTAAAGAGAGATCCAAGAGATGGCATGATAGCCATCTACAACCTCGCAAGTTTAAAGAAGGTTAGAAGGTTTTGTTGTTTAATTCAAGGTTGAAGTTATTTCCCGGGAAGCTTAAATCCTGATGGAAAGGACCTTGTATTGTCTATCGAGCTTATCCTTATGGAGCTATTGAATTAAACGCCAATTAGGAGGTAATGGTCAACGTTTCAAACACTATTGGGATGGTGAAGTTGAGCAAGTTGAATGCTCGTTCAAATTAACAGACCTTTGATTTTTCATGAACTCGTTTTGTAAATAAATAAATAATTAGAATTTATTTTCTTAATTTAGTACATTTAATTAATTCTGTCAAAGGAGATTGGAATTTAAACGAGACTGCTATGACCCTTCCAACCTTTCCTAAGAATTAATTTAATGTAATTTGTTAAGAAGAAACTTTTTAATTAAGTTTCAAATGTTTTTTTTTCAAGTTTAATTTGTTTTGTTTTAATTTTAATTTTTATGTTAATAAAGGGGGTCAAAATTTGGCCCAAGTACTAATCAATTTTTATGTTATTGAGTGAGTCTATAAATATAGTCTGAATTTGAGGCCCAAGACAACTGTAAGGAGGGAAAAATCTACACCTTGTCACCTAAGTAACCTTAATGTGGCTAAAATTTTGCTACTTGTTTCCCTAATTTGTCCTATATAAACCTTTCTTCATTCTAGTATTTTTCATATCCCTCAAAGAAATTTATTTAACCCTAAAAGTCCCTAAATTTCTTCTTGTGCCGCTAGCCTCAAAATCCCAAAAGAAAATCCCTAGTTCTCTTTTTTGTTCTTTAGCTGAAACCACCTAGTGTCGTCGCAAGAAAATTGCTGGAGCGTCGACGTCACTGCTGCATGTTGTCGTCGCCGCCAGAACCTCTTTGCCGTCGCAAGGTTTACCAAAACAAGTCCTACCCACTTGCTGATCTCTCTTCTTTCCCTATAACTAGAAAGTTTGTGAAAATTTTCAGGAAAAGATACCATGTCTCACAAAAGAACTAAATCGTCAAAAACTACTTCTAAAAACCTGATTTTGATTGATGAAGAAGTGAAAGAGATTTGATTCAATTTTCAAGTATCAACCCATGATACTGGAAAAAATGTTTTAACTTGAAGAGCAATGATGCGATGGTTGTTCCTATGCCAATTAGAAAGATAATCAATGCTCTCAAGTGGGAATGATTTTGTGTTGCTCGTTCACTTCTTGATGATGAACTAGTTCGAGCGTTTGATGCGAGTTTGACTACACAAGATGCTACTAAGGTCATCGTTCGAAAGAAAAGGGTACCTTTTACTTCTAAATCCATCAATGATTTGTTTAACTTACCTGATGTTAAAGAACATGAGTACTGCCCTATGATGAACAACATTAATTGGGATTTTCTTCAACAAGTGGTTAATGTTGTGACAAATCCAAGATCCCAGTAGATTATAAGAAAGTGTGGAAGCCATTCTTGCTGAAGGGAATACCTAAAACCAGTAGCAAAGGTATGGTTTTATTTTGTTCGCTACAATTTTATGCCTATCTCACACAGTTCCACCATCTCGATGGAACGGATGCTCTTGTTATATGCAATCTTGACAGAAAAGTCCATTAATGTTGGGAAAATTATTCTTAATGAGATTTATGATTGTGTTAAAAAGAAGACAGAAAGTGCTTATTTCCCATCTTTAATCACTTCACTTTGCTTAAGGGCCCATGTTAAAACACAAGCAAAGCTGAAGAGACAGTATGTCCAAGGGTGCATTACAAGTCATGATCTTGAAAGATTAGTAGAGAAGGTGCGTGAGCTAAACCAAGGCGAGCAAAAAGAATCAACTGAGCTAGAAACTGAGGAGTCAACAAATAAAACTGAAACTGAAGTTAATTCAGTTACAGACATTGAAGAAGAAGAATCTGATAAGGAACCAAACAGTCCTCAACCAGTTGAAGGATCTACAAACCTTGAACTTAGGGTTGAGCCAAAAGAAGAACTAGTAAAGCTAAGTGTTGAACTTGAATTTACAACTCCAATGCTGTCACAGCCCGAAATAAGGCCTAGTCAGAATAATGGTTTCGTAACCACAAATCCGAAGTGAAATTTTGAATTTTTGTAAATTTTGATAGGATTTGATTTATTAATATTTGATGTGAAAGTATTGTTTGAAAAATTTTATTGATTAAGTGCCCAATTTTATGTTTAGGACTAAATTGCATTAATTGCAAAATGTGAGGTATAGAGTTTAAGTACCCAATTGAAATGGGGGTTTGAATTGGAGGTCTTTATGTTGTAAATAAACCATCAAATAGTGTCATGGACATAAAAGGGTAATTCTAGAAATGTTTATGAGTTATGTCATTAAGGGCATTTTAGTCATTTTTGAGAAAAAGACAAAATTTGATGTTTTAAACATCATCTTCTCCATGAAATGAGCTCCCATGGCTACCGATTCTTATTCTTCTCCATGGCTAGGGTTACTTTGGTTTCTAAGCTCAATAGTAAGTAAAATCTTGCCTCGTTTTTAGTTATTTTCGTATTTTCATGATTACTTGAGTTTGAATTTCATGATTCTACCATTATTTTCAAGAGATTTCGGGGTTCAAAAATATACCCATTGGGATATGTGTGTTTTTGGTTGAGTAATGGTAGATAGTGAAAGCTTAGAGGGTTATATGCATGTTTTTGGGATTGAAATTGGATGAATTTGTGTAAAAAGGGATTAATTTGTAAAGTTTATAAATTGTTCTTAAATGTGTGAATTATTGATAAATTTAGTGTTATTTTTGTGAAAATGGATTAAATAAGTCCATGGAATATAGAAAATGAAAGTTGGAGTCCAAGGGACTAATTTGTAAATTATTGAAAGTTGAGGGGTAAATTTGAAAATTTACCTAAATTATGAATTGTGTCCGTAATTGAATAAACGATTGATAATTGTATTCTATGTGTTAATTTAGACCAAGGAAGATGTGATAAAGCCCGAGTACGGGAAATAGAGAAATCTCGAGAATTAATTCGTTGATGATTCAAGTAAGTTGTATGTAAATTCTAGCATATTTGCTAAAATATAATTGTCTATTCATGATTGATTGTTTATATTGATATGTAAATTACGAAATAATTGGAAATCTGGTATACTTCCGTATTTTGAAGAATAAGGTATGTTTGGTGAACTTTCGGTTGATAATTAGATGCATTTGTAGAACTATTGATATGTGGATTATGATATGATTGGAAATATGGTGTATATATATATATATCTATAAATGTGGAATTAAAGTAAGTACAGTAAATTACGATTGATTGTTTGATGTGCTTCTGAAATTATTCGGCTAATTAGTGGTTATATCTCTGAAATTGTGATAATGATGAATTGTCTGTAAAATCCCTATTGAGCAAGTAGGAATAGACATTGATATAAGTGACATGTCACTAGAGGGTTCTGATTCTGTCTGATTCCGTATCCCGGGTGTTGGGTGTACTCGCATGTGTTGCAGTCACCTGTCAGCTTCTGTGAGCAAGCCCGTGGATTACGTCTGTGATTCTGTGATGTAGCTTCGGCTACCATTCTGTGATGTAGCTTCTGTGATGTAGCTTCGGCTACCATTCTGTGATGTAGCTTCGGCTACCATTCTGTGATGTAGCTTCAACTACCCCTCTGTTAGTAGCTTCAGCTACCTCATGGCTCTGCCATGTCTGTGAGGCACTTCGGTGCTAACCTCTGAATATCTGGTCATATTCCGAATCTACTCAATGGGATTAATTTATCTGTACTATGATGAAGTGTTTCTGTAGGTGACATGAAATAGTTTTGTATATTGAGATTAGTACGGTTAAGCACATATATGATTGGTATATGAAATGTGCCCAAGAGAGTAAGCTGAGTATGGAATGATATGTATTAATAATTGTTAAGAAGTAATTGATAATTTGTAATGTTCATTGCTTTAATTTGCATACGACTTACTAAGCTATTATAGCTTACTCTGTTCTATTCTTTTCCCCCTTTCAGTGTATGAGAACGGTTGGATTGGGAGCTGAGTCTTCGGAGTAAGCTTCACACTGTCAAGCCTTATTAGTACGTTATGTATCTAGCGTAAGTTTATGGCATGTATAGAAGGTTATAGATGTGTATAGTTAATTTGTAAGCCTATAAGCATTATGTTTCTAATATGGTATATAGAAGTAAATGTTTGTATAAGTAAAGTATTATTTGGATTGGTTGTGGATGTGCTTATGTGTGTCTCAGGGAAGCAAAAGCTTGGTAAATAGCCTAACACGGCCTGCAAGGTATGGTACACGGGCGTGTGCCATGGCCGTGTAGGATTTGGCAGAATGCTCCACGGGTATACAGCACGGGCGTGCCTAGGCCGTGGGCGATACACGGCCTGGCCTTACGGGCGTGCCACTAGACCGTGCCTTCCCTGCACCTTGATTTAAATTTTAGGTACCACACGGGCAAGAGACACGGCCGTGTGTCTCAACCGTGTGGGAACACATGGTCTCCAAACGGGCGTGTGAAGTGGCCGTGTCATTTTGGATAGTTTCATCCACGGATGCTTGACATGGGCGTGTGAAGGCCACACGGTCTCACAACACGGCCGTGCTAAGGGTCACACGGGCGTGTGACGTTGTTTTCCTATGAAAAGTTTTCTGAGCAACCAATTTGAAAGGATTCGAATCCTAATCATCCGAGATGTCTGTATCATGTCCGAAAACCCTCAATAAGAATGATTCTAAACTGATTTGCATGAAATTTTATATCCATTTCTGATTAAGTTCTGTAAAGGTCCGTTTAAGTCTGGTAATGCTCTGTACTTGATTCCGACGACGGTCTTGGGTATACGGGTGTTACAAATGCCAACTTCTGCAAGTACTTCAAAGAAATCGGAGTTGTCAATTATGATGTATATGTGCAAGTTCATGCATAGACAACAACAAACTCACTGGAAATATGCAAAAATTAGAGATGATTCAATTCAAAATACTTTTAAGAATATCTCTAACACTTTTGTTTCTAAGTTCCTAGATGCTATCTTTGAGACATGGATGAAATATATTGATTATACAAGCAGAGATGGAGCTAAAGAAGACAAGGGGAATGAGCCAGAAAAATAAAGAGGGGATTCTTGTCTTTTTATTTATTTATTTTAGGTCTTTAGGAATTTATCTCTTTAGTAATTAGGATTTAATTTCCGCAAAATAAAACATAGCAAGCATTAATAAATACTTCTTTAGGAACAAAAAGACTAAGTGATGTGGTAATGGGAATGAACATGTCTAGGATTGGGTTATGAGGAAAGACTTCGAATTTAAGCAGTCTTAATGACTCACCTCTCTTTCTTTACAACCCTACCTGATGTTCAGTTTTCATTCATTATTTTGTTCTTGCAATGAGGACATTCCTTCTTTTTAAAGAGGAGTAAGGCAAATAATTGCTCAAATTTTTAAAAATTTTCAAGTATGTTTCAATCATTTCTTTCATGAGTATGTTTTAATAAATGAATGTTTAGAGAAATTTCTTTGTTAATAAGATTGTTTGTATGCAAACATGAATGATGAATTTATCTGAGTGATTGTATGTTATCATGAAGAATGAAATGTTGGTATGATCTTAGTCTTAGATAATGTTTGCCATGAAAATTTAGTTTCTTTTGAGATTAGACATACATAAAGGTTTATATATTTAGAATGACTTAGTAACTTTCTTGAGGCGAAATTCTAGGAGACATAAAAGTCTAAAATGATATAGACACCATTTTCTTTGGATCATTTGAGCCTTTTCAAGCCAACCTTATGATATTAGACCCTTGAAACTATAAATTTGAGCTTAAAAGCTTGTTTATTGAAATAAACCTACATTATAAACCACATTTTCATCTTTTGAAGTTATCCTAATTTTGTGCACCCATCTTAACTAAAGTTGTCTTGGTAAATGAAATTTAAGGAAATTTTCAGAAGATGTACATGCTTAAAAAAAAGTAAAGAAAAGTTGCTTAAGTTCCACAAAGAAAAAAATGTATGAGCATGAGTTCAAAATAAGTTTAGGGGTATTCCAAAGGTTCACTTAATGAAAAGGGTTGCCCCATCTCTTAAATTCCCTACCTTTGACCGAGCCCTATTAAAACCTTATAAAAGACCTATTGATTTGATGATTATGTCACCTACATTAGTGGAAAGGAAGTATTAAGTTCAACATATGAAGATCATAAATAAGCCTTATGATTGTTTTGCTTGATTGATGAGAAATTAGGTTGAATAAAGAATATTATATGTGGCTGTGACATACATACAAACTATGATTAATGTTACATATTTTGAAACTTAGTATAAAATTCTCAAAATGTTGCATATGAGTTACTTGTTAATAAAGAAGATCTATGAGCATGAATTTCTTAAGACATGATTATGGGACAAAGATTAATACTGTGCAAAATTTACCTTAGCGATGCCTTGTGTTGAGCATGAATATTACTCGGGATAAGCAATGATTTAAGTTTAGGGGTGTTTAAACTGAAAAATATATAGAATTTTTTCTATATAATTCATCACATTTTTACTTAAATTTGTTGTTAAAACCAAGTAATTTTTTAATAAATTAATGAAATATGGGAAAATATGAAAGACATAGAAGTTATTAAAATGTGATTTTATGCTTTATATATAGTTTTCATGCATAATATGGCTTATTTTATGTTTATTTAAGCTTATTATATTTTTATGGGCCATGCATGATTAAATTAAATAATAAATTATAAAATTATTTTTAATAATTCAACTTAAATATTTCATTAATAAATTGGGTTTTAATTAATTAAGTAAATTGATTAATTAAAGTGGTTAAATTATATATTTTTTGGTCCTCTAATTTATCTACTATATTTTGATAGGTCTGAGAGCTTTATTTTGATTTCAAAACTGTCCAAATTGGGGACCAAGTCAACCTAAACTCGGCCGCACATGGATGTTCATAAACTATTTTTTGGTTTAATTACACAAGGTCCTTGAATAGTTGAAGAAACTAGAGATTTACCTGAAGATTTGCATGTGACTGAGTCTTAGTCCTGAGTTGTTGTGGCACTCAAATCAAGTAAAAAATCAACTCAATTTCCTTAAAGCATGGCTGACCACCCATGGAAGAGGTTTCAAAAGATGGACACTCCTATTTTTAGTAAACTATCCCCCTTGCCTCACCTATAAACAAGACCCCTTCATTCAATCATCCCTCATCCCTCAATCATTCATCATTCTCTCCTCTTAGCTTTCTTTTCTCCCCACGCCTATCATCATCCTTGCAAAAGGATTTAGCAAATTAGCCTCTTGAAGAGCCCTTGGTCGGCCAAAAGGATTTAGCAAATTAGCCTCTTGAAGAGCCCTTGGTCGGCCACCTCGGAGAGCCATCAGCAAAGGAGCAAAGTAAAGGAACGAATGAGCCCTCATTTTTCAGAGTCTTGGGTGACAGTCACTTTGAATTGAGTTTAATCTTTCTTTTCTTTAATTTAATTCAAGAATGTTTGCTATGTGTTCTTTGTTCTTGTTTACAACAATGATATCTTAATTTTATTTAAGCTAGGATGGTTGCTTTGATTAAATAATATTTACTTGATTCATGCTTATAATATTTGTGCCTCAATCGATCATGTTTTTAATTAAAATCAAGTCTGTATTTCGTTCATACGTGATTGAAATGCACTTGAATTAGCTGAGCGATCCTAACCAAACGACGACTAGTGGATGCATAATTGAAATGTGCATGCTCAACTTAGCTCCTAACCCGATTAAATTGTAGGTTACATAACAACCCTAACCAGGCTCTGTTATTTGCGTAGGTTTTATATTTGTGTGATTAAACTGTTTCAAACCTAACACGTCCTTGTTACCTCGCACGAATTCTAAGAAACCCTTAGTAAATAAGGATCAGAAAAATGCGTATTTACTAAGTAAAGGATTCCAAAAGGACCTAGTGTGGTTTCCAAACTCATAAAAGATAGAGTTGCCATGGAATGTTTTTCCGAATATTGTTAAGCATGTTGATGATAAATTGAGTTTAATTAAAGTAATCATCCTATCTTATTTATGTTATAATTGTTGCTTATTTTGTTAATTCTGCTAAAGTCTATTTCATTCATATAGTTGCATGTTAGGATAAACTACATTAGTGATCATTGCATTTAGATTAACTTTACATAATTTTAATCAACACTTCCAAATCAAATTGTGTTTTTCTTTTTTACCAAGTTGTTAATTTAATTTTATAATTAAGTGACTTAGCATGAATACAATCCCTATGGAGACGATAACTCAATACTTACTTATTACTTGATAGCGACTGTGTACACTTGCACAAACCCCAGCATTATAATATTAAACATAACAAAGCATAAATTCATGTTACTAATAAATCATTATGGTTATAGATAATATTTTTTTTATATACCATAACACAATAAAATGAAAAATATTATAAGGTCAGATTAAAGTAACTTTACAACTATAAAGGTTTAAATATAAACATTTTCTAACCTCCACCTCTTACGACATAATTTCATTTTAAATTTTATAATAATCATGAAACTCCTCAGACAAGGTGAATATCCCAAAGTTCATGACAAGTAAGTACGTTTACTCCTATTCTACAATAATCATATATCTTAATCAAAATTAAAATTAAATCAATCAATTCTATTAAAAATGAACCAATAAAAAATAAAAACATTTATCTCCGTATAGAAATCCCAATAACTAAATGCGTGAAGAGTTTTAAAAATTCATAGAGTTACGGATAGAGAATTATATAAATTAAACTTATTAATAGAAATCAAATCAAATTTCAAAAGAAATTGATTAAGTTGTCTTAGGTTACCATGGATGGGAAGTAATGATTATAAGCATCCTTTGTAATGAAGAGAAATAGATCATTCCAAAGCAAATATCAAGTAGCTATTAATTCTAATGATTCTTAAACCAAACAATTAAATTTAATGCTTAGATTCCAACAAATTTTTGGCACAAACTAAGAACATATTAATCGTCATTGTATGCATGGTCAACTTTAGCATCATAGTAAAAAGAATTATCTTTTGTCAAAAAATTATTCTCCATTTCATCTTTTTGGGATAACGAAATTTATCTCAATATTGTGTCCCTTTTTTTAATGGACGCTTTGATAAAATTTTACTAGATGCTTAAACATACGACAGGTATGTGACCAATGCATTTTCATACCATATTGGTAACATGAATTTTCAATAACCTTAGAATATTTTAACCATCATTTTCTTATTTTTCCTTATTATTCTTTTTCTAGTGGTTAGAAGTACCACTATTATAACCACCATGATAACAATTATTAGTATGTCTCTAATCACATCCTCAATTACAATGACAACCACGATCTTTATATTTTGATTTTTCATAATTGTTATGTATTGTTACATTCACTTCAGGGAATGAAGCCCTTTTCACTATAAGACATGAGATTGTTTTAAAATACATTAAAGCCTTTTCACAATATTACTGTTGTAGGAGCACATAAGATATTTCAATCATAAAAAACTTTAGAGAGTATTATTGTTTTCTAATGGTCAAATCATTCTTTCAAATTATTATGCAATTCAAGATTTAAGAGGATTTTTTACAATTAGATATTTCAATTTTAATCTTTCATGTAGATGATGTTGGACAAAAACAATGGTTTTTGCTTGTTTATATAAAAAATCAAATTCATTTATGCTTACAAATCATGTGTGGCACTATTAGAAATAATCTAATAGGTTACGTAAACATTTTGTAAAGGTCACCAAATAAAATAATTTTTTTAAAAATGACTACCATTTTTTAAACATATCAATGACATATGTCATGAAAGTGTAAAAACTGAACGTCGATAATGACAATATAGAACGATCGCAAAGCAACAAGAAAGAAAAAAGTAAAACACACAGATTTTACGTGAAAACCCTTTCGAATAAAAACCACAGGTAGAGGAGAAGAAAATTCACTAGTGTTAAAATTGAATAATGTAAGAGGAGTTCCGACTACATCTATTTAAAGACTGAAAAACCTTATTGTAATCAAAGTCAAATAGAGGAAGTGTAGTTCTATATGGATTCTACTTGTGCAACATAGTCCATTTGATCATTGTATTATTTCTTTAATAGGAATTTGGATCACATAACTCTAATAGAAAGATATACATATTTAAGCAAAAATATTAAATTTTTGATACTTCAATCTTATTCAAAGTCTTAGATCATAAACAAGCATACCATGAAATACATAAAACATAAATTCATACTTACATATAAAAAAAAAAGATCATTTTTAACTTTTTTTTTCATTAAAATATTGAAATCTTAAAATCTTTCAAGCACGCATAGAAATCACATACCTTATGAGTGTTGCTTCAATAAGGATGTTGTATGTCTAAATTACTTGTTCTCCAACGAAATATTGAATACTATCAAGCAAGCTCATGCTGATAATGTGTTATAAAATAATAATAATGCAAAGAACACAAGAATGTTATAAAATAATAATAATACAAAGAACACAAGAATGTTATAAAATAATAATAATGCAAAGAACATAAGAATAATATATCAAAATAAAGAGGAATTTTTATTGTCTTTCTATTCTTTCCATTCTTATTACAATTAGTATATTCTCTCTTTCTCTATGTATAACGAGATTAGACTCATTTTTTAATATATAGATAGGAAAGAGGTTACAAGGAGATGAAAGGTGAAAGGTTGGTTACAATGAACATCCACCTTAATAGCATTTATAACATTTACTTACATATTATAAAAATTAATAACTTTAGAATTATTAACTCAACATAATATGGTAAAAGAACCATGGAGGTCCGTATTAAGAGTCGGATTGCATTTGGTCTACTCTACTAAAAAAATAGACAAACTAGTCCTTGTACGTGAAATCAATAGCAAACTAGTCCTTTTATTAAAAATTTCATCCATTTCTTTTGTTAAAAATTAGTCCATGTATGTTAAAATAAGGTACACATGGCACGCCACATGTCACTGTTTGATTATTTATCAGTCATGTCAATTTTTAACAGAAATAACTAATTTACTTATTGACATGATGAACATGAATTAATTTACTATTTTTTAGTGTAACAAAATGACTATTGATTTTTTATTTTTATTTTTTGGCGTGTTTTTTCCAACCTTTTTCTCTCACCTAAATTATTGATAGGAACTAACCCAAAATATATGGAAGTCAAATATGTACAAACAACAGCTTTGAATGTTAAGCTATATAAAGAAAAATGAATAAATAAGCTGGGAGTTGGAGAAGTTTGATTGAGAAACTTGTTGGGCATTAAGCCAAAACAACCCACCCAATCATAACTTAAACGGAGCTTGGATTTTTCAGTTTTATATGGATAAAAATAAATAAATCATACATTATAGCTGCAATGGTTTTGATATTAATCAATGGTTCCTAATAAACGTGACATGCTATTCTTTTATTATAAACAAAAAAAGACAAATTTAATGAGTAGAAAATTGACCTCCAGAATGAAAGGTAGGTAGACAGTTTATACACACATGTATAATTATATTAATTTTGTGATTCATATTTATTTAATCAACTGTTCACGTTCAAAATAGCAATTCCAGGTTGTAATTGGATAAAAAAGTACAAAGATAAAAAGAGGGAGTTGAGAAAGTGAAAATAAAATAAATTTTGAGTGTACTTAATAGAAACAAAAAAGTGAGAGAAAAGAAAATAAAAAAAATGATTATTTTCCATCCTAATGTATAAAAATTAATCATTTTAAATTAAAATAATGAAAGGAGAGAGAATAAGAAAGATGTGTATATTAGTTCAAAATTATATATTTTTTAAAATGTTTTATTTTATTTCCTTCCATTTTTCAAGTTATGCATTTTTTCTATCAAGCACACCTATAGAATGAAAAATTCCATTTTCCATCTTTCACTTTTCCTCCCTTTTAATTTTTTTTTTTTTTTTTATCTTTCCAAGGTTCTTTCCACTTTACCAAGTAAAGTGTAAAGTTTAATGTTGAAGTTTTAAACAATGATATCTCCTCCCAAATTGTAACGTACAAAAAAAATCTATTGTTTTTTTGGTTAAATTCATGTAAATTACATAATTTGAGTTTCTAGTAAATTAGTTTTTACTAATTATTTAATATAAAATAATTTCAATTGTTAAATTTTATTGAAAATTATTGATCAAGATATCATAGTAATTAAAAATTAAAAATTTTAATTTATATGTAATGTAACACCCTAATATTCTTGTGTTTGGAAGTGTTAGAGTATGGCAAATAATCTAATTTGGTTTGGTGGTTAAATGCCTTAGATGTAACACCCCAAACCCGGCCTAGACGTTATGGCCGAATTTGGCGATGTCACATGGTAGTGCTTTTGAAAACGTATCTGTAATAGCCCAAATTTTAGTAATGTTGGGAATTGTGGTTCGAGACCAGCAAATTCGATAAATGAATTCGTATATAATATTATTTAATATTTACGAGCCGAATGTAGTTTTTAAAAGATTTTTGAAAAAGTAAATTATGTTTGTAAAGATTTATTTGGTCAAGATATCGGGAAAAAGAGGTATTGAGATCTCAGTGTTATAAACCGAGCCATAAATATTTTTATGAATATTTAAGGAGTGTCAATAAGGTAATATTAAAGTTTCGTTAAGAAATTTTAAGATTTTGGTGGTCAATTGAGTAAAAAGGACTAAATTGAATAATGTATAAAATTGTGAAAAGTGATGAAATAGCTCAATTGTCAAATGAGGAAGGATTTAAAGTGCAAATAAGCCAAAGGAGATATTTTGGGCAGCAATAGCTGAGAAAAATCAGGAAATGGGTGAAATAAGGGCAAAATTGGAAAATTGCCAAAAGTAGTTAAATAAAAATGGGACCAATTTGGAATATCTAGAATTCTCTTCATTTTTCTTCATTCTCATCAGCTGAGAAACAGCCATGGAAGAGGGTTCAAGCTGGTTTTTCATATTCTAGCTTCATAAATCAACTC
This sequence comes from Gossypium stocksii, assembly GCA_020496765.1. NCBI lineage: Eukaryota > Viridiplantae > Streptophyta > Magnoliopsida > Malvales > Malvaceae > Gossypium > Gossypium stocksii. The sequence goes on from CM035626.1 coordinate 38,867,990, forward strand.
GAGCGATTCCAGCTCAATGACAAGACGAATTGATGGAAAAGACCATGGTTGGACCATGGCAATAAGTGATAAATGGTAGCTTCGGCTACAAGTAATAAGTGGTAGCTTCAGCTACAAATGACCAGCAATTTCTGGATAAAACCATGGTTGATCCATGGCAAAGTGTGAAATGTAGGTATGGTATTATCCATACTGAGCTGTGAAACGTAGGTATGGTGTTAACCATACTGAGTTGTGAAACGTAGGTATGGTGTTAACCATACTGAGTTGTGAAACGTAGGTATGGTGTTAACCATACTGAGTTGTGAAACGTAGGTATGGTATTAACCATACTGAGTTGTGAAACATAGATATGACATTCTAATGAAAAGTGATGAATTGACGGTTAAGTCCATGGTTTTACCATGGCATCATGATAGTGAAGATGTAAGACCATAGTTGGGCTATGGCATTCTATCGGAAGTGATGAATTGACGGATAAATGAAAAGACTATAGCTATGCTATGGCATCAGTGATCATCAGTGAAATTCAATGCGTATCGACACACATCAAAGAACGCGAGACTATGATTGTACCGGGCAGAAAGTAAATAAGTAAAAGACCATAGTTGGATGAGACTATGGCATCAGTGAAAAATGATGACTTCCAAATCGGTAAAGTTTTGGTAAGTATCATTTGAAATTATGCAATAAAATTTAATTGAGCATTGAGATTAGGCTTAATAAATGATTTGTCATTTTAAATCATGATTGGAACAATAGCTAATGAATTACATGTTTGTGAATTGACATTTAAAGTTTGGTAAGTGATATGTGATTATTATTGGCATTGATTCTGATGTTTATGTACTCTTTGACGTTGAAATGATTCGACGTATAAATTTAGCATAAGAATGAGAACGAGACTAATATGAATAAGTTCAGACACGTACACGAGTTTTATAAGCATTGAATTGATAAAGCATGTGAATTGTGTGGTATATTATGTGAAAGAATATGGCATGGATTATTGAATCCCTACAAGTTACAATGTGAAACGAAAAAAATAAAAATAAAAATAAAAATAAAATGGCAATACGAGGACAAATAGTAATACTGAGAAATAAGAGCTCAGCAAGTAAGTGATTTTCAATACTATGAGTTTATGACATGAATAGGAGTTTAAATGGTTGAGTGTGAGTGACATCTGTATTAGCCAAATGTAATGGCTTATATCAGATATTGTGGCTGTAAATCTGATTATATATACATGCATGTGTTATGGATTTTATATGATGAGTTTATAATGATTATGGTAGGAATGTGACAAAGACGTGAGTAAAATCTAAGATCTCTAATGCATGAGAAATTGACATGATCACAATATGTCTATGAACGTTTAAGTGTCCATGTCTGCCTTGTTGTATGCTATTGTATAAGTATGTGTTTGTATGATGTGAATGTGATATAAAGGGCTTGGTAAATAGCCCGACACTGTCCACACGGCTGAGCACACGGGCGTGTGCACTGACCGTGTGAGTTTGGGCAGATTGCTCCATGGGCTGTTGGCACGGCCGTGTTAGAGGTCTACACGGGCGTGTGTGTGTGGAGTCACACGGGCGTGTGACGTAATTGTTAACAAATTTTAAAGGCATCTTTTTAAGTGCTTGGAAGTCCCCGGTTTGGTCTCTAACCTCCTCGAATGAATGTTTTGGGCCTCGTAAGCCAGTTTAAGGGGATGATATGCATGTAAAAGAAAAATTTTTAATTGATCAAAATTTTACGGCCCGATTTTTACGATTGGTTGAGTGTAAGTCCGGTAACACCTTGAACCCAATTCTGTCATTGTATAAGGGCGAAGGGTGTTACAGTATCGATGCTAAAACCATTTCTCTTTTTTCATTATCTTATGTTCATACCAAATCATGTCAATTGTTTCCAAAACGTTATTCGTTTTCAAAATGTTATTCATTCACAAATCGTTATTCGTTTCCAAAACATTATTCTCTGGGGAAGCTTTTAAAATAGTTTGCGTATTTGTGGTATTTTGATAAAACATTTTTCTATTTTGAAAACCTGAGTTTTTACCTACCGCTAGCGGTTATGAATCATAAATCCGTATAAAATACCAATTAAAACCAAAAATTTGCAGAGGCCATAATTACAACAAAATATTCCCAAACAAAAGTAAAATCATAAATAGATAGCAAACAGCGTAAAAAAGTCATGTGGCCCCCGCAGAGTCCTCCGCCGCACCGATCCACCTATGTTTGGGGATTACCTATACAGATTAAACAGAAGGGGTGAGTTTATGTAAACTCAGTATGTAATTCCCCATACAAAAAACATACAGTAAACAAATAATCACAGTCTGGGCCTAAGCCCTTTTTAGTATCAGTATCAGTATCAGTTCAGCTTGGGCCTTAGCCCATCTCAGTACAAAAATAGTCATGTAGTTGGGCCTTAGCCCATCACAGTATCAGTAGCAGTAACAGATATGCAGGCACAAAATCCTACCTAACCGGCCTCTACACACCATCTCCGTCCAATCCTACACTTCATGTGGGGATATAATCAACCCATCCATCCCTACACTCCAAGTAGTACCGAATGCGGCACCAAATAGTAGTTTGTAGCTGAGCTGCCAATAAATTAGGTTCGAAGCTTTTCAGTACATTTCCATCGAACAATATCAACCCATCCCCATGCAATACATCATACGGTCATGTCATGTCATATCATGGTATCATACAGATAATCAGTATAATATTAACAACATGCTTAATATACAGTCATACTTATATATATATATATTATATGCATATAACAGTCATTCAATCATTTCATTCAATAGGGGTCTAGGTAAGCTTACCGATCCTACAATATGTTCACAATCGTCTCGGGCGACCCGTGCAACCTTAACAACAAATTAGTGAAAATGGGCTCACATGCCTATGTTGTCTGCCCATGTAGGCCCACTTGGCCCAAATTGGCCTTGGCCGTGTAGATCACACGGCCTAGGCTAGAATCCCACACGGACCAATTGGTCAAGCTCGTGTGTCACACACGACCTTGCCAGGCCATTACACGGCCATGTCATGCGCCCATGCCATACGCGCACAGCCTGGCCCGTCGATCACATGGCCATGTTCAGTCACACGGCTTACTACATGGGCTATCACACGCTCGTGTGGTGTCAAGAGAAATTTTTTGGTTTTTTGCCGAGACGTGTTTTCTACGTTTTGGGTGCATACCTGGTATGGGTTTGCTATACAGTCACTCCCGATTACTCCAGAACCTATTTTTGACCAATATTTCAATTAGTTAAGTACTTATCAATCAAACTAATACCGAAATCGAGACAAGATTACTCATCCAATGAGTGACTGAACCTTACCTTAGAACGAATGGTGGGTTTCCCTCACTTTCACACACCGACTTGAACTCCCACAACCAATTAATGGCCTCCTAAACACAAGTTAGACCTCCATTAGCCAAAACTTTGTTAATCAAAATAAGATTTGACCAAGGCCAACTTACCACTAACGCACAAAACACGTAGCCGACAGATTCAGGCTTGAGTGCCAAGCAAATAGGACACAAAAATGAGAAAAACGAGAAGGGGGAATAGCAAGGAAAGGAAATGACAGAGAGGAGAGGAAGTTTGATCAAAAATCGCAAAAAGGGAAGAAAATTGAGGTGGAGAAAGCTGAATATCATGTTAACCATCCAAATCCCATATTTTTCTCCCACACTTCTTACTACATTTCTAATTCTCAGCATTTCACTACACTTCAAACTCCTACACAGTACTAATAGCAAAAATAATGCTTATGTAGCGACTCGAAAATAAGACCTCTTCCACACCAACACACTACTTAACCACCAGACCAATAGGCCCATTCTGATATAAACTTACTAACAATCAAACTTAAGCCTACTGAACAAGAGTAAGGCTTTATTCATAAAAATACTAAAATTTGCCAAAGTTAAGGCCTGAACTTAGGACCTTTCACACACACCCAGAGCACTTAACCACTAAAGCAGACAGACATTTGTGTCATAAATACACGAAAACAAATATACAAATTTTGGGGTGTTACATTAGATGTTTACTTTAGGTCTTGAGTTTAATCTCTTGGTTTTGAGTTTTCTTTATTAATTTTTGACATTATGTTAAAATTGAACTCTTAGGGCTTATCTTTTATTTTTGTTAGGTTGTGATGCGAATGAGTTTTCCAGTTCAGTGATAAAACTTTAGCTTCTAGATGTTTTGTGTTTGAATCCTGTGTTGCGTGAGTATGAAATATTTTTGCTCCTTACTTTTGTTCGTTGTTGAGTCTAAAATTCAAATTCTATAAAATCTAGTGGGTTAGGATTTGGATTAAGATAGATTATTATTTATTTTATTTTAATTTTAATTTTACCCAAGAATCCCTACATTCTCTCACTCTTTAACCGTCCACCCCCTCTTTTGCTTTTCACATTCATTTTTTTTCTCTTTTGTTTTTTCATAGTTTTGCTTTGTTCTTTTTGTGAGTTCTTCCAGTTTCTATTTTTGTGCACCTAAAGTTTTACTTTTCGTTGTGATTCTGCCATTAGTTTGGTTTTATTTCATTTTTCATTGTGAATTTGTGATGGGCATGATAAGTGTGCAAGTGATTTGAAGTTGGACTAAGTTAATAATAGTTTTTGTTGGAAATCTTTTGAATTTAATCTATGTATTGATTGTTCTTATGTTATTAGGAGATAATCGTTCGGTGCTCAACGATTCCCCGACTAGTTAGGAACGACTTTGGTGGCTGTCAATCTCATAGTAAGTGTTCGTAATTGATTTTAGGGAGTGTTTTTTTTAGAAAATGGGTGTTATCAAATGAAATATTTGGTTAAATCTTGTTTGTTAATCGATGCGATTCGATGTCATATATAGGATTTGTGAGTTTTCAGTGGTGTGGTTAATCAAAATATCATCATGTGTGTGAAACTAACCCAAAAATCTCGATTGAAACTTGGAAAAACCCAAAACCAGGAGCTACTTTTGAAATTGCACTGCGTTACACAGCCATGTGGTAGGCCATGTGACAGACCGTGTGGGCCTTTTTGGGCCAATTTGAAGGCCCTATTAGGGGACTCTAAAATTAGATCCGTGGGCATTTTTAGGCTTATAAAAACTTAACATTTGGTACATTACGCATGAGTATGCTTACAAAGCATGTTAAGTAAGTTTCCTTTTGTATAAGTTATGTGATATGTTATGCTCTGTAAAATATATATGTTTAGGTATGCATGCCATACAACTTAAGATATATGTATGTATGCATGTTATCATGATTATGCATATGCATTGGGATGGGTTTTGATATGTTGGAGGAAGTGTGTGTAATTTGGCAGTTTTACTACAATTCTGGCGATTAAACCGCAATTTCTATTTGGTAGCTCAGCTACAAATTTAAGTATGGCAAACAGCCATGTACTGGTGTGATTGGATGGATGGACTCCTATAGTCATAATTGGTGTGATTGGTTGGGCGGAGATTGTGTGTAGCAGATGGGGGTAGGATCTGTTTTGATATGCTATATGTTCTAAAATTTGAAAAAAGATATATGTTCTGAAATTCTGATTTGGCATTGAGTAAGGAAATTTTGTATGTGGGCCATGTCACACACTGTGCTTCTAGTTCACTCGTTTGTTTTGTTTCATTTCAGGTAACCCTTAGGCTTAGAATTAGATAACGATTCTGGAGCTCAGTTTGCTCATTTTGGTTTAAGTATGTTTCGGACTAAATTATGGACTTTTGGTCTTTTAATTTTGTTTAGGACTTTAATATTGATATTGGTATTTATTCTGCAAACATTCTATTTATAATTGGAGTTTTAATCAAGATGACGTGACTAACAATATACTATGGTTTTATAAGACAAAAATTCTAAAATGTTTTTCTCCACTGCAAAGTTTTTTTTTTTGAAATCCGATATGATGTTTTACTACACCAGTGATTAAGAAAATTTGGGTTTGTTTTAATAAAAATGATAAAACGCAGTTTTCATCAAAGTACCCACATGATTTTTGAAACTTCTATGTTTTTGATGATTTAATATGTTATGTTTCCCTTTTAGTTAAAATGAGTTTTTCACAAAAACCAAGTGACAATATTTTCACGTACGATGTAACCTTCATAATCCGACCGTAATGTCTAGGCTGGTTTGGGGTGTTACATGTAAAATGAAAATAGTTATATTTAAAAAATTCAATTGTTGATTGGCAAGTGTGCAGATTTTCAATTATTTTTTATATTTCTCACATTATTATTCTATCTATATTCTTAATTATATTATTTATACTTGTATTTTATTTATCTTTTATTTAGAGAATAATTGTAGAAAATGAACTTAAAGTTTATCTTTGGCAGGCTTTTGCATATTGGACCTTCAACACAACAAAACTTTAGTATTTTGGCTATAAGTTATGGCCTATAACTTGAGCTATAAACCTTTGTTTTAAGCCCATAATATGCCATTTTGAAGGGAATTGAAAGGTATAACTAAATTTATTTCACGACTCAAGTAAAAAAATGTTAGAAATGCATCTAAAAATTACTTGGAAGTTTGATGCAAAAAATATCAAATAACCTAAAAATAATTTGATTTATTTAATTAATGAAACTTTTTTATTTTCTCCATTATATTATTTTTTCCCTATAAATAGACATTTTTAAGTTAAGACTAGGGGGATATAGCCCCTTTTAGTTTTATTTTGATTTATGTTATGGGTTTCTAAACTTTGATTCTATAAAGTTTGTGAGATCTAAATATTCTTAATCTTTTCTTTATTCTTTAGTATTTGCATGTCTCCCGGTTTAAGTTCAAGTTTGATAAATATGTGGTCAATATTTGATAATTTAGAATGATTGCCTTGTCAATTAGAAATTTAATCGATTGATTGATTCTAGTATTTATGACAAATTGCATAATTGTTTGTGTAGTGTGGACATGCGATTTAACTTAAATAAACCTGATTGTCTATTTGTTGGTTAGGTTTGGGACTCTTTTGTTCTTAATGCTAGTGATAGATTAAATCTTAAGCAATAGTTATAGGATTGTTTGTCAATAAGGTAAGTAATTAATTACAATTGTCTTAATTATCGAGAAGGTAAGAATATATTAAGTTGCTAGGCGATCATTGTCAACTATAACCAATTTATTAAGAGCATTGAAAACCACCATTTCATCAATGATCAAACCGTTTAATCAAATGGAGATTTTGTTTTGACTAGAGTTTCATCATATTTATTTTCCTCTAAACTTTTAATTATCGCTTTCTTTTCTAAGTTTTAAATTTAGTTTTCTTCACATATTAGTTTTATTTTAAAACAAAAAGCCCTCATTTTTAGTTATTTTATTTGTTTTAGTCGAAGTGATAAAATTGCTACTTATATTTGTGGATTCAACCCTATTCATCATTAACTATAAAATTTCATATACTTGAGTAGGTTATATTTTTGTAGGTCTTGAAACCCTATCAAATTTTAGTATTTTACTAAAATATAATCATATTCAAAATATGTTAGACATACCTTGCCATGTCAACAATACCTTGCTATATCACTAGACCTCATCTACCAAGTATCCCTCGTAGGGAAACATGCCACGCTAAGAAGGGTGCCTTGCTTGACAGGTTTGCTATCACAATCATTTGTGTATCTTGTAACCATGTCCCATCAAGTCACATTATAGATCTACCTTAACCTAACAACATGAGCTTTAGTGGCATTCCGTGAATTACAACCCACCATAAATCTTTTCTTTTGACTAGCCATTCTCTCGCCATAATCATCCACAGTAATAACAACCTAGGAAGTTCTGACACAAACACTACTGAAAGTGAAGTACCTCTAATAGATTTAAACCCTCAACCTAAAAAATAAAATATTTACAAAAGAGAAAGCTAAAGAAAAGGTGGAAACTTACCTAAGCAAGAAATCTTCTAAAATTTCAACAACCTTTTGAATAAGAAGAACGACTTTGCAATGAAATTTCCCTCAAATTCAAAGGACTTAGAAGCCTGCACTATGGTTTCAAATATGGGCAGTATTTATAAAGACCGCCAAAGCTTCTTCAACAAGACACTAATGCATATCTCCCAAACGCATTGCAACCTCAATCATTCATTCATAACACATGGGACATAATTCACTACAACTTACATAATGTGTGTAGTTTAAGTAATCACTAATGCATGTTTCCTTATGTCATGCTCCAATAAATTTTCCGTTATGGACCATACTCCATGTGTGTAATGCCCCGAATTTTGGGCTTAGATGAATTGGGCTGTGGACTTTGGGTTTCATAATTTTTTTTAAGTAATCAAGAAAATGACAAATGACATGTTCGCTTTAAGGGTTTAATAAATTTGGAGTGTCTAGGGGTGTTGGAGAAGTTCTGGGTTCGAACTTTAAGGAGAAGGAATTTTTAATTAATTATTAAAGGAACCAGGGCGGTGAATAATTGGGCTTTTAAATCAAAATAGGGAAAAATGGCATCAAAGAGCCTTGTGGTGGAGTGGCTAAGTGACGCCACTTAGGGTATAGGAAGGTGGCTTATGGGCTAGCAAGGAGATCCTAGGTTCGAATCCTAGCTTAGTATTTTTTTAGGAGTTTAATTTTGGCCTTCTAGAAGGTTGGAAGTGGTGTGATGAAGGACTCTAAGGAGAGTGATTAGAAGAGAGAATTTAGGAGAAGGATTGGGGAGTTATCAGGGAGAAAAATGACGAGATGAGATGTGGATGAAGTGGAGCCGATTGGGACTTTTGGGGTAGGCAGAGTTTCGGTTTTGTGTATAAATAGGGGGTGCCGAATTCCTTTGAAAGGTTCTTTGGTTTTCCATTACTTTTCTTCTTCTCCCCCTCATTCTGTTTCTTCCATTGCTGAATAACCATCATTCCTTTTTGCCGAAATCCCTATTGGTGTTGTGTTCTTCTTCTTTCTTTAAAAGCCAAATACTCCCTTATAATCGAATAGTCCTATCTTTTTGTCGATTCCTTGTTATTTCCCTCCATCAAAAATCAGTTACTATTATCTATTCTTAATCAAGTTTTAAAAGTCGGATCTCGTTCAGTAGTTACTTAGGCCGCAGGATCAAAGGTTAAATTCGGTAAGTACTTAGTCAAACATCCTTAGTGTGTTTTGGTAAAAGCCGGAGGGCTATCTAACTCTCTTTTGTCGTTAACCCTGTATTAATAAGGGTAGGGTTGAAAGATCGCAAATGTGACAGGGATCTACAAGTCTCTACTGAAAAACTATCCATTCGTTTCGGCTTTTAGGTAAGTGTTCTTGATTTTGGGATATGTTGGCTGAATAGTCTATAATAAGAGAAAGGGTGACTTAAGTGGAAACAAGTCACCTATGATTTCGTCTTAAATGATTAAGATTAATGCAGATCTAAGGATATTCGTGAGTAGTATCTACGGAAGGGCTATAAGAACTGGTGGCACACGGTGAGGTTATGGTAAGGCTTCGGTTTTTGGTAAATGTTGTGGTTAAGTGTGGGATTGATTTGAGGATTGGTATTGGTTGTAGGTTCAAGGCTGAGGATAGTGTAACACGTCTCATTAACTAGGTGTGTACATACACTTCACACACGACAAATCGACAAAAGCCGAGATCCCGAAAAGCAGGAATACCGAAAAGTCGAAAGGTTGACGCCGAAAACCACATGAGCGTGCGAACATTCGTGTGGAAACACCGATATGACTATCGAGGCCAAGAGAGCGATCTCTTGGTCTCGGGCCACTGTTGGCCAACTGGGCCAGAAGGGGGCTAAATGGGCCCGACGAGCTCATGGGCCCAAATCGGCAAAAGTTGATAAGTGATATTAAATGATGAGTTGGTATTGATGGTTGAATGATTTGAACAAGATCGGGCCTAGTGGGCCATATATTTGTGAATGGGCCTAATGGGCCATATGGACATGATTGGGTTTGATGGGCCATATGTGATTTTAGAGAAGCATGTAGACTGCTAGGGTTTTATGGTGGACTCTAAGCCTAGATTTAATGTACTCTCAAGCAACATAAAACTTAATTAATTAATCAAACATGTTTGTGGACAAGTCACAAGGTTAGAATGTGGTAATGGATGTATGCATGTCTAAGATTGGATCTAGGAAGAGCTTGGTACTTAAGCGGTCCTAGTGACCCACCTCCTCTTCTCTTGAATCCTACCTGGTGCATAGTGTCTGTTCACTTTAGCCGCGAGGACTTGTTGATGGGCCAAAGTTCGTAATTAAAACCCATACTATTAAGAAATTACAAAAATACCCCTGTAGGATAGAAATTATAAAAATACCCCTATAGGGTAGAATTACGAAAATACCCCTGTAGGGTAGAACTACTAAAACACCCTTGTAGGGTAGAATTACTGAAATGCCCTCATAAGGTAGAATTACCAAAATACCCCCTAGGTAGTGAAATGACTAAAATACCCCTAGGTGCTTAATGTGTGGAAATGTGTATGTTGCATTCATGAGATGTATGTTGCATATGGGTGGGATTGATGAAACGGAGGAAGAATTTGAGGATCGCATGGTTGCTTGACGACCATGGATCCACCGATGGCTTTTTAAGCGCAATGTATGATTAGCAGCTTTGCTGCAACAATAGGTAGTACCGTAAACGGCACTATCATTGGTGTGTATGGGATGGGTGGGTCAATATTTATATCCTCACATGGTGTGTAGGGTTGGACGGAGATGGTGTGTAGAGGCTGGATGGTTAGGATTTTTGCACTTGATTGCTTTAATACTATTCTGCTATTGGATTAGGCTCAGGCCCAAGATGACTTGTGTTCCATGATATATATATAATTGTTGAGGGTTGTAAACACTGAGTTTTCGAAAACTCACCCCCTTCTTTATTTTTCTCAGGTAACCCTCAGTAGGCGGTTCGACGGATGGAGGGACTTAAAAGTGGCCAACTAGCAAGACGATTTGGACCTGTTTTTCTCATGAATTTCTAGTTTTTTTTTATTTTACTTTATTTTAGTTCGGATTGTAATAAGGCCTTTTGTTTGGTTATTACTTATTATTGTGCTTAGGGATGGAACATGGATTTATTCCTTTTAAATACTTTTCAAGTTATTTTAAAACCATATGTTGCTTTTTAAATTAAGCTTCTGCAGTTAAAGAAATCTTTTCCAAAGTGACTTTTAACATGTAATAATTAAAAAAAAAGATTTTTTTAATACACCTCGTTCTAAAAGCAAGTACTGCCTGGGTTTTTACTTGAAATTTCTTTTAGAAGGGTTTTCAATGAAAACAAGGTTTTCGCTAAAACACTTCAATGTGACACACCAGACTCGGGCCTAACTTCTAAGTTGGGTTTGGGGTGTTACAATGTCTGTTAAACAAATTAAGTAAAATCCTTCTCAAATTCCAACATGACATGCTACGCCACTCCTTTGTATACCTCACAAAACCCTTTTAGTCTTAGCAAAGGTCATTGTTTAACCTCTTTTCGATCAAGTGAGGCAATTGCTAGACTTACATCGCCAAGTCAATGACACCTCGCCAAGTCAATAGACCTTATCTGCTAAGAATCCCTTTATTAAGCAACACATATCTCAAAGAAAAGCTTCCCACTTAATAGGATTGTTGTTAAATGTATTCGCATATCTTGTAGCCACATCTCATTAGGTCACATTGTAGAAATGGAGTGTGCCTTGTATTTACGAGTTGACTTCTTGATGAAGAAGAGCCGACGTCGTAACAAGACAACTACGATGTCTTGATGAGATGATTAGCCATGTCCTGTGATGTGATATGATCGTACCTAAAAACTAACTATTATCACGATAAAGGCAAACGCACCTATTAAACAATAGTATAGCTTATGGTAAGACCAAGATGTCAAACCCATAGGGACTAAAAGTACTAGTATTAACTTTCTTCTTATTATCTAGCCTAAAAATTAAAGGGGATTTGTTTTAAACTAATTAAACTAAACTAATTAATTAACTAAAACACAATAAAGAATGAATTGGGGAAAATGCTTTTGGGAAATCGATTGATTAAGACAATACCTAAGAAAGAATCCACCTAGACTTCACTTGTCATTTGACTCTGAACTAACGATTTATTCACTTGACTTGCTCCGTAGAAATCCCTAATTTATGTTAATATCTCTTTCAAGATTAAGAACAACTAACCCTAGGCTGATTAATTAAAATTTCTTTCTAATTAAAACCCCTAGTGTTGTATTAACTCGATCTATGGATTCCTTTATTAGATTTGACTCTAATCTGGTAGATTTTCGTCGTCCTATGCCTAAGATTGCGATCAACGCTACTTAATTGTGTTGGATCTACTCTTAGATAGGGACTTTTGCTCCACTGAATAAGCACATTCAACTCAAATTAAAATCCTGAAATATTAACACAAGAATTAATAACACAATTAAGAACAAATCAAATATTTATCATATAATTCAAAAATTAATAACAAGATCCGTCTTATGTTTCATCCCCCTCGGGTATTTAGGGGATTTAGTTCATAATTGTAAGAGAAAACATCTCAAAATTGGGAAAGCAATAAAACATAAAGAAAACCCAAAAACTTCGAGAGAAATTGAAGAGAGATCTTCAGCCTTAATATAGATCCTACTCCCAAGATGAATCAATTGGTGTTCTTCGAGTAATTCCTTGCTTTCTACTCCACGTGTCCCTTTGTTCCTCCTCTTAGGTGTTTTTATAGATTTTAGAATGCCCAAAAATACCTAAAAATTAACCTTTTCCGAGTAGAATTGACAGGAACATGCCTGTGTGACACGCCCGTGTGAGGCTACTCAGGCCATGTGCGATTTTGTGTGTCACACACGGGCATGTGGTTTACCCGTGTAAAAATGCCTAGGCCGTGTTAAATACTAATTTTGGCCCATTTTGTCCGTTTTTGGCCCGTTTCTCGCTCTTTTCACTTTCCTATGCTCACCTAAGTATAAAACATGAAATTAAAGGATTTGGAGCATCAAATTCCATAAATCTAATGATAAATCATCCATAAATGTGCCAAGCATGGGATAAAAATATGTATATATTATGGTTTATTAAATATCCCCATATTTAAGCATTTGCTTGTCCTCAAGCAAAACCCTCAACTCACAATTAAAAGTTCATTTTTCTCAACTTATAATTCCTATCAATGATGTTTCGAACTAATTCACAAGTAATCATACGTTGAGAATCCAACTAAAAGAACATCAAAGTCTCAAACAAGCCAAGTTGAGTATTTTATCACAAAAGCATAGGTATTTCCCCTTTTATCTAAGTAATCACCTTTAATTCAAAACTAACAAGATTTGACATCCTCACTAAAGATTCACTTAAATCACTCAAAGTGTTTAGGGTTTAGAAATTAAGCACTCATGAGTCAACATGAAAAGTTATTATCATAGGCTTACATGAAAATCAAATCTCCACCACTATAAATTGAGATGATACATCGATCAAAAGGCCTTTTAGAGGGTTGTAACGGGGCTTTGGTTAGGGGTGTGGACACAAGCTGAAAGAGAATGTTAGAATCGAGATTGAGCTAAAAAATTACCTAACTAGAAAAATAACAATACTAAGAAATTACATCGCTAAATATATCCTAAGATTGAGCTTTTTCCTCATGAATAACCTCGTTTAAGATCAAGAGTTACATAACTTCATAAAAATATGCTAAATGACAAATTAACAACTGGAAATTTTTTTTAATAACAAATCAAATATTTAAACTTACTAACTAAAAATGAGAACATAGTCAGATAATTATTCAATTCAAACCTCGACAAAATAGGGATCAAATTAATAAAGGGGATTTCAACAATAATGGGTTATATGTTAATATTAAAGGTAAATCAATGAATAGTTTGTTAAGCTCAAGGGGGTTCACTAGGGGTTTGTTATGAAGGTAGGCTTTTATGGAGCGCGTGGGTTAAACCTAAGTGCCTTTATCATCTCTGTATATCAAATCAATGGTGTGGTCTTGACATGTATAATCAACGCAAGTTCTAGAATAATAGATCAAAATTGACACACTCATAGCAACAATAAAAGTGAGCAAGAAAGAATATATGCTCTAAAGGCTCAAAATCTCACAAAAATTATGGCTTTTGATGTCAATACTATGAATTTCAAACTTCAAGATAATACCTAAATTTGGGGAAACAACCTAGAAAAGTTTTTAATTCTCAAAAATCAAATTTTCATGCTTGATTCTCTAATGTCTTAAAGTTTACATAATCAAAGCACAAATACCTATGTTTTAATCCAAAGCATATCGATAAAAATCATAAATCAATCAAAATTCATTCTAATAGTGATATGAGGAAGTTATTTGAGAACAAGATAAAATTCAGGGATTTTCTGATGAAGATATAAATAACCTCCCCACACTTAAGATGTACATTATCCTCAATGTACAAAGTTAGGTCATAAGATTATAAGCATAATACCATAAGATAGGGAGAAAAGTGAAACTTCCTGAATTTTGGATGAAATCCTTGGGGTAGGGAGAGCAGATTTGGAAAGGAAGCATTTGAAGTGCATGATGAACTAGGTAGAGATAAAGGTGGGGGAGGATACTCTGGTGGTGGTAGAGGATGGAGTTCCACAATGAAGATATTCGTGATGTTCATCGTCGTGGTCGAGTAGGACATGGTAGTTGTAGAGTATCTTTCCTCAGTGGATTATCATGGCATCAAGCACCTTGAACCTTTTGAAATTGCTGAGTCATTAGTAATATTTTAGGGAGGTGTATTAATCGGATTAACATGGTTACTCATTAAGAAACAACCAGAAAGGAAAATTTTAAAATATACTAAAAGAAGTTTTGGTTAACATAAGTTAAAATTAAAAATAAAATAAGAAAGAAAATAAAGATAAAAATAAGATTAAAAACCAAAAACAAATATTAACGGGCTCAAAAGCCCTCATTAGCAGATGGGTCGTGAGGTGGCGGCAGTGGTGGTGAAATGTGGAGGTGCTGTCAAATCTGCTGTAGAGTAGTATCAATATGGTTGAATCGTTAAAAGCACTGCTACTCAAATCGAGTGAGGCACTCAGAAATGTTAGTCAATGAAGCAGCCGCATGAACTGGTCTATGACTTGGCTGTGGTTGAGAAGGCGGATGCTCATGACGTGGAGGGATATCATCAGTAATATCCGTAGGGTCATCCTGCTCGGTAGACTGAGCTAAATGGTATTAAGGAGGATCGAACCCACGATGATGCTCTATCATCCTCATATGAAGCATACTCGAGATGCCCTATGGGGACATTTGGCCGATGAGTGTGAGCGATGAGGACTGCGCCACTGTGTTGAGGAGGCCAAAGTGTCGTACGAGTCTTGTCACATAAGGACCGATACAAATGGCTCCCTTATTGTGTTGCTCAGTCTGATGACGAATGGCGAGGGTGATGAAATATGCTAAGTCAAAAACGTGCATGTCTGCTATGCTCCATAAAAGTAAGTGTCGTGGGTATTGATGATGCTAGTACTCTCTCACTGACCCGTCAAAGAATGAGCTAGGATGGCATGTAGGTATCGTAATGATGGGGAGAGAGCTGATGCCTTGGAGTGACTGGGGTCATATGTGGCTAAATCAGGGACGACGATCACCCAACAGGAAGAAGGAGCATAGTGGATATGGCGATGAAGGTCAGAGAAATCGTCTTCATCCATAAATTCCTCTGTATATAGTCCCAAGGTAACTCCAAACTCTGGGACACTCAGTTGGCATACCAAGCCGCCGAGACGGAATTGAACTAAGCCTGGATCGTCAAATTCTAACATGACCATCTATAGATTGAATGTCAAACAGAGCTCTGAGATGAGCTCCATGTACGTTGGCTCAACAACTTCAAAGAAACGCCCCATGGTTTGGTAGTGAGGAGGCCCAAACTGAGTGTGAGTTGGACCTGCTCTAAGGCAACCCAGTCGATGCACCGTTCCACTCTAAGAGGTCTCGCCCGAAGGATCTGAAATAGCTCGTCCTGAGATCCTTGTAGGAATTGTAAAAATGGGTGGCGCATTTCAATGGTTGCGCTAGAGGAGGTAGCTCCGAGTCCCTTCCACTTTTTTAAAGCAGGGACGACAACTTTTGACTTCCCTCGAGTGTTTGTCATTGTGTTTTACAAAGAAAACAACCAAGAGAAGTTAACGAATAAGCTTATTAGATGCATTCTAATAAAAATAAATGCATCAAATGGTCTAAGATAGAAAGAAAACAACCTTGAACATGAAATACTAAAAAATAAGATAAAATGTAGTCTAAATAATTAAGAATCAATAATAAAATGAATAATTGAAACTAGCAAGAAAAGAATCAATAACTAAATGTATAATCCTATTGAGTAAAATGAAGCTAGCAGTAAGCATCAACTAAATCAATTGACTAACTAAATTAAGGAAAATCCATCAGTAGAAGAAATTAAACAAACAAGAGTGAATAAATAAAGCATTAGCAATAATAATGACAAAAGATTCAACAAAGTAGAATAAAACAATAATAATAAAACAATAATAGAGACATAATAGAGAAATAATAATAATAATAAGAAATAATAATCAAAAGAAAAATAGGAAATAGGAAAAACTGATGGTGAAAGACTGGTGGTCGGAGTTGGAACAGTAGCTGCGTGTGGAGGGGAGGGGAAGGGAATTGAAAGGAATAGGGGGTGGTCAAGTGGTTTGGGTCGGCTGAAGGAGTGGACAACGGCTGCCGAAGTTGGGGAGGAGAGGGAAAAAGAAATAGGAGAAGGGGAAGGTGCGGGGGCGGGGGAGGGGGAGTGTGGCACTAGGGGGATCCGGAGCTCGTCGTCGGTGGGTAAGGTGGCCGGAGTGGGCGCCAATCGACAGAAAGGGAAGGGAAGGGAGGGTGGGGATATTTGAGGGAGATGATGAACAGTAAAAAAATTTGGGTGTTAAAATAAGAGCTACGACCGTGTTAGGCTCGTGTTGGGTCACACGATCGTGGCTCACGCCCTTGTTACCTGAAATCAGCCCGTGTTTTTCGTGAAATTTAGGTCCATCTCACTCATGCTCTTCGAACACGCCCGTATTCCCTAGGTGTATTGGTGCACACAGCCACCTCGCACTGCCGTGTACCGCTTCTTTCGTTTCTCCCACGCCCGTGCATTAGGTCACACGCTCGTGTGTTATGAACAGAAGCGCCCACGTGTTTTGGGCACGGGCGTGTCGCACGCCTGTGTTATTTTCTCAGTGTTGTCCATGGGTTATGGGCACAGGTGTGTCACATGCGCGTGTTAGTTTATCAGTATTGACCATGTAAGTAGGCACGGGTGTGGGATTGATTCATGTGCCCGTGTGCTTTGGTCAAGTTTGCGCACGGTCTTAAGGCACGCCTGTGGGTATCTATCTTATCCCGTGTTCTCAGCATATTTTCAAAATTCAAGGCCCAGTTTTAACACGGCCATGGCCACGCTCGTTTGACCTACCCGTGGGGCTCACACGCCCATATCACACGGTCATGGTAATTAATCAGGTTCGCACATGGCCGTATCGCAGGACCGTGGGGATTTGTCACATTGCGTGTGGCATCCTTAGTTTGGGAAAAGTTTAAGCCTTGTTTTTACACGGTCAAAAAAATGCCCTTGGCTTCAACCCCGTGGTGGGCACATGGTCGAAGGTACGCCGATGGGCCAGGCTATGTGGTTAAAAACACCTGCGTTTAAGTAACTCAGTTAGTGTTTGTTAGAGGTTATAAACTGAATTTAAGAAAGTCAAAAAAGTTAGTGCTCAGTTTGCCTCTCGAGAAGTGCTTATTTAGAGTCTAAGCTTGACCTAACTTGTGCGCACCTTTATGATAGTTCGTGGAGCCAAAGCTCCTCTCTATCATTCTTAAAATCCTCACCATTATAAAGTTTAAGTCGATGACCATTTACTTTGAAAGTGTCGTGGTTTGGATGAGTTACCTCTACTATGTCGTATGGAAAGAAGGTTTTAACTACAAATGGGCTTGACCACCTTGATATCAGCTTTCCAGGGAATAATTTGAGCCTCGAGTTATATAGCAAAACAACACCGGCTTCAAATTTCTTATGTTATTTTAAACGAGCATCATGGTGTCGCTTTGTTGTTTCTTTGTATAGGCGCGATTTTCGTATGCATTAGCGCGCCACTCATCCAACTCGTTCAACTACATTAATCTTTTCTCACCTACAAGTTCAGGATCAAAATTTAGAAATTTTGATAGCCCAAAATGCCTTATGTTCAAGTTCAAATGGTAGATGGCAACTTTTTCCATAAACAAGTCTATAAGGAGATGTTCCTATTGGAGTTTTGGATGCAGTTCTATAAGCCCATAAAGCATCATCTATTTTCATTGCTCAATTTTTCCTGTTTGACTCGACCATCTTTTCTAGGATACGTTTAAGTTCTCTATTGGCTACTTCGACTTAGCCACTAGTTTGTGGATGGTAAGGGGTAGTTGTTCTGTGGTGTACTCCATATTTCTTTAAGACTTTATCAAACTGAGCATTACAAAAATGGGTACCCCTATCACTAATAATTGCCCTAGGTGTTCCAAATCGAGAAAAGAGCTTTTTAAGAAATCTCACTACCATTCTAGCATCATTAGTAGGTAAAGCTTAAGTTTCCATCCTTTTTGACATGTAATCAACTGCTACTAAGATGTATTTATTCCCTAACGAACTAGGGAGTGGACCCATGAAATCAATACCCCCATCCATCGAATATTTTACATGAGAGCATAAATTTTGAGGCATTTCATCATGTTTAGAGATATTACTTGTCCTTTGACATTTGTCACAAGTAGTAACATATATGTTGGTGTCCTTGAATAGTATGGGCCAATAAAAACCTGATTCGTGTGTTTTATGAGCTATCTTAGTCCTACTGTAATACCCTGCGGTTGGTCCTAAATGGCAGTGTTCCAAGATCTTGTCTGCTTCTCACTTAGTAACACATCTTCGAATGGCTTGATCTGCACATATATGAAAAAGAAAAGGATTCTCCCAAAAATAGTTTTTCACATTAGCAAAGAATCGCTTCTTTTGCTGATATGTCAACCCTTTTGGGGTTATGTTAGCAGCTAAATAATTCGCGATATCTGCAAACCAAGGTACCTTAGAATCTGATATGAGCAAGACTTGTTCTTCCAAAAATGAGTCATTTATCTCGGTTTCATCAAGTTCTTTGAGATGTGGATTCTCGAGCCTGGAAAGGTGATCTGCCGCAAGGTTTTCAGCCCCTTTTTTATCTTGTATCTCTAAGTCAAATTTGTGCAATAATAAAATCCATCTTATTAATCGAGATTTCGCATCAGACTTAGTTAAAAGGTAACGAAGAGAAAAATGATCAGTATATACAATGACTTTAGACAAAATTAAATATGGTCTAAATTTGTCAAACGCAAAAGCCACAGCTAGCAATTCATTTTCCGTGGTAGTGTAATTCTCTTATGCGGCTGTCAAAGTCTTGCTAGCATAATAAATGGGCTGTAAATGCTTGTCTTTTCGCTGTCCAAGAACTGCACCTACTGCAAAATCACTCGCATCACACATTAGCTCAAAAGGTAAATTCCAATCAGGTGCAATTATAATCGGAGCATTAGTTAATTTCTCTTTGAGAGTGTTAAATGCTTCTAAGCATTCCTGATCAAAATTGAATGGCACATCTTTTTCTAGTAATTTTGTTAAGGGTTTAGCTATTTTAGAAAAATCTTTAATAAATCTTCTATAAAAACCAGCATATCCTAAAAAGCTTCTAATAGCCTCAACTCAATTAGGAGGAGGTAGTTTTTCGATTGTCTCAATTTTTGCTTTATCAACTTCTACTCATTTTCTAGAAATTTTGTGTCCTAACACAATACCTTCACGAACCATAAAGTGGCATTTTTCCCAATTAAGCACAAGATTCATTGCCTCACATCTCATTAAAACTCGTTTTAAATTATTGAGGCAAAGATGGAAGAAATTACCGAATACCGAAAAGTCATCCATAAATACCTCCATGATGTCCTCCACAGGTTCGTCAAAAATTGCTAGCTTACAGCGCTGAAAAGTAGCAGGAGCATTACGTAATCCAAATGGCATTTTACGATAAGCAAACATACCGTATGGACATGTAAATGTTATTTTCTCTTGATCTTCAGGGGCTATCGGGATTTGGAAGTAGCCAGAGAATCCATCCAAGAAGTAGTAGTACATATGCCCTGATAGTCTTTCCAACATTTGATCAATAAAGGTCAAAGAAAAGTGGTCTTTTCTGGTGGTATCGTTCAATTTCCTATAGTCAATGCATACTCTCCAACTTGTGACTATTCTTGTAGGGATCAATTCGTTCTTTTCATTGGCAACAGTAGTTATGCCTCCCTTCTTAGGAACAACCTACACAGGACTTACGCAAGCACTGTCAGAAATAGGATAAATAACTCTAGCATCTAGAAGTTTAATTACCTTAGCCTTGACAACTTCCTTCATGTTAGGGTTCAGTCGTCTTTGAGCTTGTACACATGGTTTATATTCATCTTCCATCAAAATTTTATGGGTACAAAAAGAGGGACTGATTCCTTTTATGTCAGAAAATTTCCAAGCTATGGCTCTTTTATGCTCTTTTACTTGGAGTAATTCTTATTTCTCTTTAGGTTGCAAATTCGAAGCAATAATCACTGGCAATGTAGAGTCATCTCCTAAAAATACATATTCCAAGTGATTAGGTAATTGTTTTAGTTCCAGTTTGGAGGGTTCATCAACAGAGGGTTTTTGTCTTAGTTCATCATTTATCTTAATACCCTCATAATCTATTTGTCTTGGAGAAAGTTTGTTAAAGTTTAAGTCAATTATTACCTTCTCCATCTCAGTGGTGACTTTGTCCTCCTCCCTACTTTGGATGAAACACAGTTCCAACATGTCCTTAAGAGTGATTTCCTGAAAAGAACCTTGAGCAGAGTAGTCAATAGAATTAATAAAATAACAGGAATCCTCTTATTCTCTAGAGAATCACATGGCATCATAAATTTTAAAAATGATTTCTTCATCTCCCACCCTAAGCATAAGTTTACCATCCCCTACGTCAATAACTGCTCTAGCAATGGCTAAAAATGGGCGTCCTAGGATTAAATGCACTTCAACATCCTTATCCATATCAAGCATAACAAAATCAATAGGGAATATAAATTTATCTACTTTTATTAGCACATCTTCAATGATACCCCTAAGATATTTAACAGATCTATCAACTAATTGAATACTCATCCTAGTGGGCTTTGGTTCCCCAAGACCTAATTGCTTGAACATTTTATAAGGCATTAAATTAATACTAGCACCTAAATCAGCTAACATCTTTTCAATATTTAAACTACCAATTAAACAGGGAATAGTAAAACTTCCTGGATCTTTCAGTTTGGTTGGTGGTTTGTTCTGGAGGATAGATGAACGTTCCTCATTGAGTTCCACTGTGCACAGCTCTTCAAACTTCCTTTTGTTTGTTAGAAGCTCCTTCAAAAATTTTACATACGTGGGCATCTGCGAGATAGCTTCAACAAAAGGTAAGTTAATATATAACAGTTTAAAAAGTTTAAGAAATTTACCAAATTGTGTGTCCATATGGTCTTTCTTTAACTTTGCTTGGTATGGGATGGGTGGCTTGTATTCTCTAAGTACTGGTGGGGCATTCTCCTTGGGTTCGGTCTCCTTAACTTTCTCTTTGTCAGGTTTTTGTAGCAACTTCTTTTCAGGATCAGTTAGAATTTTCCCATTTCTTAATGTGACTACTTTAACATGCTCCCTAGGGTTGGGTTTATTACTCGACAGGCCACCTTATGGTCTATCAAATATCATCTTAGCAAGTTGACCAATTTTATTCTCAAGTCCTTGAATTGAAGCTTGCTGGTTCTTAAGTGCTGTTTTAGTATTCTGAAAACAAGTTTCTAACACTGAGATGAATTTTTCCAACATCTCCTTAAGGTTCGATTTCTTTTCCTGTCATAAAGGGGTTGCTGAAATCCTGGAGGGGGTGGTGGCCTTTGATTTCCTTAATTCTCTTGACCGTCCCATGAAAAATTTGGATGATTTCTCCAACCTGCATTATAAGTGTTATTGTAAGGATTATCTTAAGGTCGAGGATTATTACCCATATAATTCATTTGCTCGTTTTCCATGCCATGTCCATAGGGGGAGTTCTCTGGGTTGCCCACACCACCTCCATTCGTGTTGCACTGCATAACTGTATGTACTTGTGTAGAACCAACTAATCCATCAATCTTTTTATTCAAAAGTTCTACCTGGCTAGAAAGCATAGTGACTGCATCGACATTAAAAACACCGGTGGCTTTTGTCGACTTTGTCCTCATGACTTGCCAATGATAGTTATTCATTGACATCTTCTCTATAAACTTATAAGCCTCCTCATGTGTTTTGTTATTTATCATTCCACCGGCGGCTGCATTTATCATTTGCCTCGTTGAGGGATTCAAACTATTGTGGAAAGTTTGAACCTGTAGCCACAAAGGTAACCCATGGTGAGGGCACCTTCTCAATAAATCCTTATATCTCTCCCATGCATCATAAAGAGTTTCTAGGTCCATTTGCCCAAAAGAAGTCATTCCTCAACTTTGTCGTTTTAGCCGGCGAAAAATATTTTAAAAGAAATTTTTCGGTCATTTGTTCCCAAGTAGTGATAGACCCTTTAGGTAGAGAGTTCAACCACTGTTTAGCATTATTCCTTAGAGAAAAAGGAAATAACCGAAGATGAATGGCATCATCAGAAACACCATTAATTTTAAAGGTGTCGCAGAGTTCTAAAAAGTTTGCTAAATGTGTGTTGGGATTCTCGTCCTGTAAACCATCAAACTAAACAAGTTGTTGAATCATTTGTATAGTGTTAGGTTTTAGTTCAAAATTATTTGCAGCAATAGCAGGCCTAACAATACTAGATTTAGTACCAGCTAAATTAGGCTTAGCATAATCATACATAGTACGAGGAGCAAGATTCTGATACACAGGATTTGCAGCTACCACAGGAGGTAATGGAATATTCTGATTTGCCTTCATCTATTTAGTAGCATTGGTCACATCCTCTTGCTCTTCCTCTATGTACTGTAGGCTCCGCCTTATTTCTCTACGGTTTTTGTGAGCTGATGCTTTTATCTCACAATCGAATAATAAAGGTCCTGACGGATTTCTTCTAGTCATAAACTAGAGACACCTGTCAGAAAAAAAATAAAAAGAAAAATTTAGTAAATAAAACTTAAAATAAAACAAAAAGTAAATTGCAATAAAAGTAAAAAATGGCTAAAGTAATAAAAATCGAATGTTCCTAATATTTCAGTTTCTCGGCAACGACGCCAAAAACTTGATGTGATATGATCGTACCTAAAAACTAACTATTATCACGATAGAGGCAAGCGCACCTATCGAACAATAGTATAGCTTATGGTAAGACCAGGATGTCGAATCCACAGGGATTAAAAGTACTAATATTAACTTTCTTCTTATTATCTAGCCTAAAAATTAAAGGGGATTTGTTTTAAACTAATTAAACTAAACTAATTAATTAACTAAGAACATGACAAAGAATGAATTGGGGAAAATACTTTTGGGAAACCGATTGATTAAGACAATACCCAAGAAAGAATCCACCTAGACTTTACTTGTCGTTTGACTCTGAACTAAACGATTTATTCACTTGACTTGCTCCGTAGAAATCCCGAATTTATGTTAAAATCTCTTTCAAGATTAAGAATAACTAACCCTAGGTTGATTAATTGAAATTTATTTCTAATTGAAACCCCTAGTGTTGCATTAACTCAATCTATGGATTCCCTATTAGATTTGACTCTAATCTAGCATATTTTCATTGTCCTATGTCTAGGATTACGATCACCTCCGCTTAATTGTGTTGGAACTAATCTTAGATAGGATTTTTGCTCCACTAAATAAGCACATTCAACTCGAATTAATATCCTGAAATATTATCACAAGAATTAATAACACAATTAAGAACAAATCAAATATTTATCATAGAATTCAGAAACTAATAACAAGATCCGTCTTAGGTTTCATCCCTCTTAGGTATTTAGGGGATTTTGTTCATAATTGTAAGAGAAAACATCTCAAAATTGGGAAAGCAAAAAAAACATAAAAAAAACCCAAAAACTTCGATAGAAATTGAAGGGAGATCTTCAGCCTTAATGGAGATCTTACTTCTGAGATGAATCAATCGCCGTTCTTCGAGTAATTCCTTGCTTTCTACTCCACGTGTCCCTTTGTTCCTCCCCTTGGATGTTTTTATAGACTTTAGAACGCCCAAAAATACCTAAAAATTAGCCTTTTCTGAGTAGAATTGACAGGGACACGCCCATGTGACACACTCATGTGAGTTTGCTCAGGCCATGTGATAAATGCTAAATTATACATATTTTTACCTCATGTATAGCCTATATTTTGGATGGATTCTTATCAATTTTGTGAGAATTGGTGCTCTTAATCCTTCCTTTTTTATATCTTATATTCAGGAGAGCATAGCGAAGAAGAAAGAACGAAAAACGGGCCAAAAACGATGAAAAATGGGCCAAAATGTACGAACAACACGGGCAAAGAAATGCCACACGGCCATGCCACACGGCCGTGCCACATGAAGATCACACGGTCAAGCCCCCGACAAGCACGGCCAGGTCACATGGTCGTGCCTTCACTGATAAAAGCACACGGTCCCTGTCGAAGTCACACGGGCGTGGCACACGGGCGTGTTCTAGTCGTGAGGAAGGGGAATTTCACTCGAATTGGGATGCTTAGAGGTTAAGAAAGGCTCCCCATAAGCTCTCTATATAAATACCTCATGAGGTAGAACCATACGAAGATGTTTTTAGATATCTTTCTTCTCATTTTTCTGCCACACTGAGGGTGGAAGCAAGGGATTACTCCAAGGGAGAAAGTCGATTAATTCATCTCAGAAGCCGGAATTTTGCAGCAACATAGAGGATCCCCCTAAATTCCTTCAGGGGTTTTTAGTTTCTTTTATGTTTTGTTATTTTATATCTTCTGAGATGTTTTCCTTCTTTATTATGAACTAGACCCCTCAAATACTTGAGGGGGATGAAACCTAAGATAGATGTTGTTATTTATTCTTGATTTATTTGATAAATACTTGAATTGTTCTTAATTATGCGTTCTTCATTCTTGACTTAATAATCCTAGGTATTAATTCAAGAATTAGATGTACTTAGAGCAGAGGAGCAAAAGTCCCTGTGATAAGAGTAGATCTACCATAATTAAGCAGAGTTGCATGCAACCCTAGACATAGGGCGACATAAATCCGCCGGATTAGGGTCAAACCTAATATGGGGAACCATAGATCGAATTAATGCAACCTAGGGAGTTAATTAATAAAGGAACTTTAATTAACAACTTAGGCCTAGTTGCTCTACCCCTCGACGGAGGGTTTAGCATAAGTTAGGGATCTCTACGGATCAAGTCAAGTAAAGAAATCATATAGTTCAAGAAAATAATAACAAGTGAAGTCTAGGTGGATTCTCCCTTGAGTATTGTCCATATCAATAAGCTTTTCCCTAAAAAGTTTTCCCAATTTACTCTTTACACTTTCTTAGTTAGTTTTAAAATTAGTTTAAACAATCCTCTTTTATTTTTAGGCTAGATAATAGAAAAGAAGTGAGTACTAGTACTTTTGGTTCCTTTGGGTACGATAACTCGGTCTTGCCACTAAGCTATACTACTGTTCGACAGGTGCGTTTGCCTCAACGTCGTGATATTAGTTGGTTTTGGTTTGAACAAGTTCTTTACTATTGTTGCTAATAATTTTGAATTAAAGCCCAACACTATTCATATGATATAGCAATTGGTTCAGTTTGATGGTTTACAGGACGAAGATCCAAACTCACACATAGCCAATTTTTTGGAACTTTGTGATACCTTCAAAATAAATGGCGTTTCTGATTATGCCATTCGATTGAGGCTATTTCCATTCTCTTTGAGAAATAAAGCCAATCAGTGGTTAAATTCTTTACCACGAGGCTCAATTACCACATGGGAGCAGATGGCTGAAAAATTTTTATTCAAATATTTTCCTCCAGCTAAAACAGCCAAATTACGAAACGATATTTCTTCTTTTGTGCAGATGGATTTATAAACACTATACGATGCATGGGAGAGATACAAAGATCTTTTGAGAAGGTGCCCTCATCATGGTCTACCTTTGTGGCTATAAGTTCAAACCTTCCACAACGGTTTAAACCCGTCAACTAGACAAATGATCGATGCAGCCGCAGAAGGGACAATCAATAATAGAACACCTGAAGCAGCTTATGAATTTATTGAAAAGATGTCATTGAATAATTATCAGTGGCAAGTCATGAGGACAAATCCAACAAAAGCTGCAGGAGTTTATAATATTGATGCTGTCGCCATGCTTACTAACCAAGTAGAACTTTTAAATAAAAAGTTTGATAATTTTGTTAGTTCTACGCAGGCACAACCAGTGATGCAATGTGATGCGACTCAAGGAAACACGTTTAATCCAGATTTCGCATCTTATAGACACAGCATGGAAACTGAACAACCCAACTATATGGGTAACAATTCTAGATCTAAAAATAACCCTTATAGTAATACTTATAATGCAGGTTGGAGAAATCACCCAAATTTTTCATGGGGAGGATAAGGAAATCAAAGACAACAATCTCCTCCAGGATTTCAGCAACCACCACCGCAACATGAGAAGAAGCCGAATCTTGAAGAGATGTTTACCAAATTTATGGCCGCATCGAAAACCCGTTTTCAAAGCACTAAAACGGCACTAAAAAATCAGCAAGCATCAATTCAAGGGCTTGAAAACCAAATAGGTCAACTTGCAAAATTAATCTTTAAAAGACCACAAGGAGGATTACCGAGTAACAATGAGCCAAATCCCAGAGAACATGTCAAAGTGATTACTTTAAGAGATGGAAAGGTCCTAGCCGAACCAGAAAAGAAGACTATCCCAGAACTTTCAGAAGAAAAGGCAGTGGAACCCGAGGATAACACTCCACCGACACTCAAGGAATACAAACCGCGCATCCCATATCCAGCAAAATTGAAGAAAGACCATACAGACGCTCAATTCGGTAAGTTCCTTAAACTTTTTAAACAATTACACATTAACTTACCTTTTGTTGAAGCAATTTCACAGATGCTGAAGTATGCGAAGTTCCTTAAAGAACTTCTGACAAATAAAAGGAAGTTGGAAGAATTGGCCACAGTAGAACTCAACGAGGAATGCTCAGCTATTCTTCAAAATAAACTGCCAGCAAAATTTAAAGATCCAGGGGGTTTTACTATCCCTTGTCTGATTGGTAGTTTACTTATTAATAAAGCTTTAGCTGATTTAGGTGCTAGCATTAATCTCATGCCTTACAAAATGTTCAAACAACTAGGTCTCAGGGAACCCAAACCCACTAGGATGAGTATTCAATTAGCCGATAGATATGTTAAATATCCTAGGGGAATCATTGAAGATGTGCTAGTAAAGGTAGATAAATTTATATTCCCTGTTGACTTTGTTGTGCTTGACATGGATGAGGATATTGAAGTACCTTTAATTTTGGGACGACCATTGTTAGCCACTACTAGAGCTGTTATTGATGTAGGGGATGGCAAATTAGTACTTAGAGTTGGCGAGGAAGAAGTTGTCTTTAAAATTTATAATGCCATGAGATTCTCTAAAGAACAAGATGATTCGTGTTATTTTGTTGATATTATTGACTATTTTGTTCAAGATAATCTCCAGGAGCTTTCTCTCACAGACACGTTGGAACTGTGTCTTGTTCAAGGTGGGGGGAAAGATGAAATTACCCCCAAAATTAACGAAGTAAGGAAAGATTTGGATTCTAATGAAATCATCACTAGGCACATAAGTTATGAAAATTTAAAGATGAGTGATGAATTTAGATAGAAACCTTCCATTACTGAACCCCCTAAATTAGAACTAAAACAACTGCCAGATCATTTAGAATATGCCTTTTTAGGGGAAGAATCAACTTTACCAGTCATTATCGCATCCGATTTAAGCCTTGCAGAGAAAGAGGAACTACTCCATGTGTTAAGAGAACACAAACGTGCTATAGCTTGGAAAATTTCAGATATCAAGGGAATTAATCCTTCTTTCTGCACCCATAAAATTTTAATGGAGGACGAATTCAAACCATCAGTACAAGCCCAAAGACGATTGAATCCCAACATGAAAGAAGTTGTAAAAGCTGAGGTAATTAAACTTCTAAATGCAGATATTATCTATCCTATTTCTGACAGTTCTTGGGCAAGCCCTGTGCAGGTTATTCCTAAGAAAAGTGGATTGACCGTGGTGTCTAATGACAAGGAAGAGTTAATACCTACAAGAACAGTTACAGGATGGAGAGTTTGTATTGATTATAGGAAGCTGAATGACGCCACTCAAAAAAATCATTTCCCATTGCCTTTTATTGATCAGATGTTGGAAAGATTATCAGGTCATATGTATTATTGTTTCCTATATGGCCTCTCTGGTTACTTCCAGATCCCGATAGCTCCAGAAGAGCAGGAGAAAACAACGTTCACATGCCCATACAGTATGTTTGCTTATCGCAGAATGCCTTTTGGTTTATGTAACGCTCCTACTACTTTTTAGCGATGCATGCTAGCTATCTTCAATGAATTCGTGGAAGACATCATGGAGGTATTTATGGATGATTTCTCAGTTTTTGGTAATTCTTTCCAATTTTGTCTTAATAATCTAGAACGTGATTTGATCAGATGTGAAGAAACAAATTTAGTGCTAAACTAGGAAAAATGCCACTTTATGGTTCAAGAGGGTATTGTTTTAGGACATAAAATTTTTTGTAAAGGGATAGAGGTAGATAAAGCGAAAATTGAAACTATTGAAAAACTACCTCCTCCTAATTCAGTTAAGGCTATAAGAAGCTTTTTAGGACACACTGGTTTTTATCGAAGATTCATTAAAGACTTTTCTAAAATAGCTAAGCCTTTAACTAAATTACTAGAAAAAGACGTACCCTTCAACTTTGACCAAGAATGTCTGGAATCTTTCAACAATCTTAAGGAAAAGTTAGTTAACGCCCCGATTATGATTTCACCTGATTGGAATCTACCTTTTGAACTAATGTGCGATGCAAGTGATTTTGCAGTAGGTGCAGTTTTGGGACAGTGAAGGAACAAACACTTCTAGCCGATCTATTATGCTAGCAGAACTTTGACAGCCGCTCAAGCAAATTACACGACCACAGAGAAAGAATTGCTAGCTGTTATTTTTACATTTGAAAAATTTAGATCTTATTTAATTTTGTCAAAAGTCATTGTTTATACTGATCATTTAGCTCTTCACTACCTCTTAACTAAAACTGATGGAAAACCTCGATTAATAAGATGGATTCTATTGTTCCAAGAATTCGACTTGGAAATAAAAGACAAGAAAGGAGCCGAAAACTTGGTAGCAGATCACCTCTCAAGGCTAGAGAACGCACAGCCCAAATATCTCGACAAGATGAACAATTTGTTCCCTGAGGAACAACTCCTAGCCTTAGCAGACACGACACTTCATTGGTTTGCTGATTTTGTGAATTATTTAGCAGCTAACATAACCCCAAAAGGGCTAACCCATCAGCAAAAAAAGCGATTCTTTGCTAATGTGAAGAACTACTTTTGGGAAGATCCTTTTCTTTTTTGAATTTGTACAAATCAGGTTATATGAAGATGCGTTGATGACACAAAAGCATATCAAATTTTGAATCACTGCCACTCAGGACCCACAGGAGGACATCACAGCGGAACTAGAACTGCTCATAAGGTACTTGAATCAGGCTTTTACTGGCCTACACTTTTCAGAGATGCCAACAGGTATGTGACCTCTTGTGATAAATGCCAACAAACAGGTAATATCTCTCAGCATAATGAAATGCCTCAGAACTATATACTTTCATGTGAAATATTTGATGTATGGGGTATTGATTTCATGGGTCCGTTCCCTAATTCATTTGGGAATAAATACATACTAGTAGCAGTAGACTACATGTCAAAATGGGTAGAAGCCCAAGCCTTACCTACGAATGATGCTAGGGTGATAGTACACTTTTTGAAAAAAAAATTTTCTCAATTTGGAACACCTAGGATAATCATTAGTGATAGGGGTACACATTTTTGCAATACCCAATTTGAAAAAATCTTGAAAAGGTATGAAGTACACCATAGAACAGCCACCCCTTATCACCTACAAACCAGTGGCCAAGTCGAAGTAACAAATAGGGAACTAAAATGCATCTTAGAGAAAACAATAGAAACAAATAGGAAAGATTGGTCAAGAAAGGTAGACGATGCATTATGGGCTTATAGAACTACTTTTAAAACACCCATAGGAACATCTCCCTATAAACTCGTTTATGGAAAAAATTGCCATCTACTATTTGAACTTGAACATAAAGCATTCTGGGCTATAAAAATTTTAAACCTTGATTTTAAAAGTGTAGGAGAGAAGAGATTAATGCTGTTGAATGAGCTAGATGAATGGCACTTCAATGCTTACGAGAACTTGCGACTATATAAGGAAGCCATGAAGCAACGTCATGACAAAAGGCTGAAACAACCCAAGCAGTTCAAAACAGGTGATCTTGTTTTACTTTACAACTCAAGGATGAAACTATTCATTGTAAAACTCAAGTCAAGGTGGTCAGGTCCATTCACTGTTCTAAATGTCTTTCCATACGGCACCATTGAGGTAACTCACCCTAACCACGGTACGTTCAAGGTAAATGGCCATCAGCTTAAACATTATAGAGGTGAGAATTTTGCGGAAAACAGGAAGGAGCTTCGGCTCCACCACACCCCTTCTTGACACATCCAGGTAGAGTCGAGCTTAAACTTTAAATAAGCGCTTCTCGGGAGACAACCCGAGCACTAACTTAGTAACTTTCTTTTCTTTAAATTTTTTTATATTTTTCATGCATAAACTAACTCTTTGAATGCAGAAATTTAGGACCACACGGCCAGGCACACGGGCGTGCCTTAAGCCATGTGCACACTTAAAAATAGGGGCACGGTCGTGCACCCAGACCGTGCACAAATAGAGTAAAAATTTTCCCAAAACACGGGCCATCGATAAATGCCCACGGCCGTGCGATTTGGCCATAGCGACCTTACGAATTCCACACGGCCTATCAACACCGCCCCACGGCCGTGCGACATGGCCGTGGCAACCCTGCAGTATCAACACGGGCTTACACAAATCCCCACGCCCGTGTCATTAGCCCGTGGAAGGCACTGTCAAAATTTACACGCCTGTGGCACATAACACACGACCGTGTGAAACATGAACACGATCGCACACGATCGTATAAACTATCACACGACCGTGTGAGTAACGAAGACCTGATCTCCCACGGCCGTGTGAACCAACCACACGGGCTTGCTTATCGGAACATGGCGCGCTAAAACCTCCAATTTTTCGAAAAACACGGGCTGAATACGACTCACACGGGCGTGCGACAAGCCCGTGTGACCCAAAATGTATAAATAGGGGCCATTTTTAAACTTTCCTTTTCACCTAAAACGCTAGAATCTCACACCCAAAACCTCCCCAACCTCCGTGAGCACCTCTACCACCCTTAAAACCACCATAATACTCAAAAATAACCTCCCCACGCCCGTGTAATAGCCCCCCACGACCGTGCAAACTCATAATTGGTTCTATTTTCTCATTTTTTTCATTTATTTTTATTTTATTTCATTTATTTAATTTTTATTTCATTTTATTCATTTTAGTCTAATTGTTGATTCAAGGATGGAATTAGGAAATATAGGATGAATAGTCTAGAACAATATAGAATCAACTAGGATTGTACTTTTGCTTGCCATTTAGAATCCCATTCCTTTGCCATTTAAACTTCTATTTGCATGCCATTTGGCCATAATTCCAATATATATATGCAACCATAGTTCTTAGTTCTATTACAAGTCTTCAAAATGATTTGCTCTTACTATTTAGGTTAATCATCCATTTTGTTTTACTTTTAAAGCATTGTCACTTTCTATTTTATCTTGTTAATTTTTTTTAGGACTAATGATCTTGTTATTTGATTATAGGTAAGATGTCATCATGTGCTAAGAAGACTGCCGTCCCTGTATCCAAAAAGTGCAAAGGACTGGGAAGTTCATCAAGGCCCACCTTTGAGGCATGCCACCCATTCCTTACATTCTCGTTGGACTCTCAGGAGGAACGCTATCAGTTACTCCGGGCTCGCACTATTTCTGTGGGCCGATGTATCGACTGGGAGGCCCTTGAGCAAATTATTCTAGTAAGCGATGTCCGAGCCCTGCTGAGTACCGACCCATGGGACCAATTCTTTAGGATCGTGGAACCAACTTACTTAGAACTCACCCTCGAGTTCTGTTCCACATCCCACCTCCAAACCGTCATGAACAACTTTGATGATCCAGGTACGGTCCAATTTCGCTTAGGAGGTCTAGTGCAACAACTAAGCGTCCCAGAGTTCGGTACAGCCCTCAGACTTTATTCCGAATAGTTCATGGCCGAAGAGGACTTCCCCACCCTCTCCCGTCGCATACATATCAGGCCAGTCGAGTGTTGGTATGAGATCACTCCAGGGCAGCAAGTCTACAACCCCAGCGTCAGTAACACGACCTCCCTCCCTTATTCTTTAAGTTACATTCATGCTCTCCTCGCTCACACTCTTACAAGTAGAAGGGAGAGTACAGGCATCGTCAACACTCATGACGTATACTTCCTCTGGTGCATGGCCAATGGCCATACTATCGACCTTGCTTACTTTATCGCATTGGCCATGCAACACCAGACTGAGAGGCACTGGAAGGGCGTTATCTCTATGGGCCCATACATTATGAGGCTAGGCTGGTACTTCGGCCTGTTTAACACCACGGCCCAGACATCCTCCTACACTTTCCTAGGCCAAATGTCCTCATAAGGCATCCAGAGCATACTACACATGAGGATGGTGGAGCGACGACCAGGTGGAAGTCACTTCCACTTCTGCCTTGTCCAGGATGTCGTAGAACCAGAGGACATTGCTGATGATGTCCCACCACCCCCACCAGAGGAAGATGAGCCCGCTGACCCATGGCACCCTAGACGACCCACTCAGACGGCAGCCTCACGTGTTGACATATCCAAGTGCCTGGATCGATTTAAGCAACAATGCTTTCAGCACTTCGATTAAATCGACGCCACTCTCGTGCAGATATGTCAGCACCTGAACATCACACCGCCGTCACGTGATCCATCCGAGGACTAGTTCCTCTTCTTTTTATGTTTATTTTTGTTTCTACTTTTACTTTTCTTTATTTTCTTTTTCTTAATTTTCAGACTTACCCATTAATATTTAGTTTTCATTTTTTTCTAACTTTGTTTTCCTTTTCTAGTATAGTTTATTTTATTTCCTTTTTACATTTTAGTATTTTATTTTAGTTGCTTATTTTATTTTACGTTCTTAACGGCTAATCCCACGGAAGTAAATTCCATTGACCCAAAATTCCCCACGACTACTAAATCCATTCGTAGTTTCAAAGGAGCCTCACAGCTCAAATCTCTACGAAAATAGGAACACAGTGCCACACCTATCGGCTCTCCCCGTCTCACAATTCATCCTAAATTCAGGGAGTTTTCAATTCTCTCCCTTTCTTTTGATATTATGCTTTTATTGCTAGATATATATCTTTGTACATTAAGGGCAATGTACATCTTAGGTGTGGGGAGGGAAATTACTTAAATTCTTTCTATCCATAAAATCCCTGAATTTATACATATTATGCTTTGTTCTTAAATCAAATCCTTAGTCTCCTATTAGGAATTTATTCTGACTGATTTATAAATTTTATTGATATGTTGAGAATTAAGATATAGGTGCTTGTACTTTGATTATTCAAACTTTAAAACATTAAGGAATCAAGCATGATAAGTTGAAATTTTTGAGAACTCCAATTTTTGCATAAGTTATCTTCCCTAATTTTAAATACTATCTTGAGATTTGAAATTCGCAGGATTGACATCAAAAGCCATAATTCTGGTGAGATCTTGAGCCTTTTTGAGCATACATTCTTTCATGCTCACTTTTATTATCGCTTTGAGTGAGTCAACACTAAATTGTTATTCTAGAACTTGCTTTGATTATACATGTCAAGACCACATCATTGATTTGATATACTGAGATGATAAAGGCACCTAGACTTAACCCACTCACTCCACAAAAGCCTACCTCCATAATCTAACCCCTAGTGAACCCCATTGAGCCTAACAACCTTTTCCTTGACTCACCCTCTAATTATTAACCAATAACCCATTTTTGTTGAATTTTCCATTCAATTACTTTTTAATCCCTATTTTTGTCGAGATTTGAGTTGAATTTATTATCTAAGCTTTATTCTCTTTTCCAGTATGTAAATCTTTACTCAATTCATTATATTACTTGAATTGTTCTAAAAAAAATGTGTATATACAGTCAAATTCAGTTGTAATGTGTAATAGTTCAAATTAAGTTTTTGCATATTGCTCTCTTAAAGCTACCAAAATGGTGTTATTAAGCTTTGAAAATATGTTCTAGTGATAGAGATTTTTCTAGCTAGATAATTTTCAATTCAATCTCGATTCTAACCCTCTTTTTACAGCCTGTGACAACACCCCTAACCAAGCCTCGCTGCAACCATGAAAAGACCTTTTGATCGATGTATCATTTCAAACTATAATGGTGGAGATTTGATTTTCTTGTAAGTTTATGGTAAAAACTTTTCAGGTTGACTAGAGAGTGCTTAAATTTTGAACCCTAAACACTTTGAGTGGATAGAGTGAACCTTTAGTGAGGATGTCAACTCCTGTTCACTAAGATGGAGAGATAATTACTTAGAAAAAAGGAAGAGACTTATGTTTTCAATGACAAAATTCTCAACTTAAATTGATTGAATCTTTAATGTTCTTCTGATTGAATTTTTCATTGTATGATTACCTGTGGATTAGTTTGAAACATTATTGATAAAGATTATAGGTTGAGAAGAATGATTCTTTTTAGGGATTAAGATTTTGCTTGAGGACAAGCAAAGGCTTAAGTGTGGGGGTATTTGATAAACGCTAAATTATACATATTTTTACCTCATGTTTAGCCTATATTTTGGATGGATTCTTATCAATTTTGTGAGAATTGGTGCTCTTAATCCTTCCTTTTTTATATCTTATACTCAGGAGAGCATAAGGAAGAAGAAAGAATGAAAAATGGGCCAAAAACGATGAAAAATGAGCCAAAATGTGCGAACAACACGGGTAAAGAAATGCCACACGGCTGTGCCACACGGCCGTGCCACATGAAGATCACACGGTCAAGCCCTCGACAAGCACGGCCAGGTCACACGGCCGTGCCTTCACCGATAAAAGCACACGGCCCCTGTCGAAGTCACACGGGCGTGTTCTAGTCGTGAGGAAGGGGAATTTCACTCGAATTGGGATGCTTAGAGGTTAAGAAAGGCTCCCCATAAGCTCTTTATATAAAGACCTCATGAGGCAGAAGCATACGGAGATGTTTTTAGATATCTTTCTTCTCATTTTTCTGCCACACTGAGGGTAGAAGCAAAGGATTACTCCAAGGGAGAAAGCCGATTAATTCATCTCAGAAGCTAGAATTCTACAGCAACATAGAAGATCTCCCTAAATTCCTTCAGGGGTTTTTGGTTTCTTTTATGTTTTGTTATTTTATATCTTCTGAGATGTTTTCCTTCTTTATTATGAACTAGACCCCTCAAATACTTGAGGGGGATGAAACCTAAGATAGATCTTGTTATTTATTCTTGATTTATTTGATAAATACTTAAATTATTCTTAATTATGCGTTCTTCATTATTGATTTAATAATCCTAGGTATTAATTCTAGAATTAGATGTGCTTAGAGCAGAGGAGCAAAAGTCCCTGTGATAAGAGTAGATCTACCATAATTAAGCAGAGTTGCATGCAACCCTAGACATAGGGCGACATAAATCTGCCGGATTAGGGTCAAACCTAATATGGGGAACCATAGATCGAATTAATGCAACCTAGGGAGTTAATTAATAAAGGAACTTTAATTAACAACTTAGGCCTAGTTACTCTACGCCTCGACGGAGGGTTTAGCATAAGTTAGGGATCTCTACGGATCAAGTCAAGTAAAGAAATCATATAGTACAAGAAAATAATAACAAGTGAAGTCTAGGTGGATTCTCCCTTGAGTATTGTCCATATCAATCAGCTTTTCCCTAAAAAGTTTTCTCAATTTACTCTTTACACTTTCTTAGTTAGTTTTAAAATTAGTTTAAACAACCCTATTTTATTTTTAGGCTAGATAATAGAAAAGAAGTGAGTACTAGTACTTTTGGTTCCTTTGGGTACGATAACTCAGTCTTGCCACTAAGCTATACTATTGTTCGACAGGTGCGCTTGCCTCAATGTCGTGATATTAGTTGGTTTTGGTGTGAACAAGTTCTTTATAAATTTTATTACTTCATATCACGTGATATCACCATGTGCGATTTTGTGTGTCACACATGGGTGTGTGGTTTACCCGTGTGAAACCTAGGCCGTGTTGAATACTAATTTTGGCCTATTTTGCCCATTTTTAGCCCGTTTCTTGCTCTTTTCACTTTCCTATGCTCACCTAAGTATAAACACATGAAATTAAAGGATTAGGAGCATCAAATTCCATAAATCTGATGATAAATCATCCATAAATGTGCCAAGCATGGGATAAAAATATGTATATATTATGGTTTATCATCCCGACGAGGAGCATGCAATGTTGCAATGTTGCGACATGTTCCCAATTCAACTGGGTTTTCTTCTCCTAGTTAAGCTCATCTATTATTTCCTAGTTAAACTTTGATTAGTCTAGGTTATTTTAGTCTTATTTAATCAACGAATTTAGCCTATAAAAGGGGTTGTTGTAACCTAGAATAATAATTTTCATTATTTTTCCATTATAGTAAAATTATCTTTACCCGTGGTTTTTTATCCTCTTTGGACGAGTTTTTTCATGTTAAATTTGTGTGTTCAATTTCCCAATTTCTTCCGCTATTTTTTTAGTATCAAAGCTAGTTCAATTTTCGTAGATCAACCCGTTCAGAGATGGCATCAGCAAGGCTTAAAATTGAGAAGTTCGATGGCGTCACAAATTTTAATCTGTGGAAAGTTTGAATGATGGCAATTGTAGTTCAAACCAGCCTGAAAAAGGTTGTTATTGGGAAAAAGCCTAAGAGTCTAAATCAAACAAAATGGGAAGAGCTTGATTGAAAGGCATTGTCTGCAATGCAGTTGTGCCTAGTAGAGACGGTATTGCAGGAGGTATTGATGAAGAAGACCTCATCCACCTTATGGAAAAGGTTAGAAACCCTTTACGTGACTATGTCTCTGGCTAACCGTTTAATGTTGAAACAATGTCTACTTATGTTTTGCATGAACGAAAGTGAGCTTCTTAGATATCACATCAGTCAATTCATTTCTATTTTAAATTATTTAAAGAACGTTGAGGTTCAAGTTGATGATGAATATCATGCTATACTATCATTGTGCTTTTTACTTCCTTCATACAAGTCTTTTAGGGAGACCTTGATTTATGGTAGAGACAAACTCTCATTCAAAAATGTAAATGGTCATTTGTTAAGTAGAGACAAACTCGAAAATGAGTTTAGTTCATATAGCAAGGCAAATAGGAAAACTTCTGTTTTGGTAGCATCAAAGAAGCAAGACAAAAGGTGTCGCTATTGTAAAAAGTTAGGTCACGCCGAAGTAGATTGTTATAAACTGCGAAATAAAAGAGCTATTGAGAGTAACAAGGAAGATGTAGTTAGTGTTAATTTGGCTGATGAAAGCGGTGGTGATTTCTTGTTAGTGTCAACGAGCGATAACTCTAAGCTTACGTTCGAGTAAAGTAATGATGGAAGAGAATGGTATGCATGGTGGCATGTAAGTGTCTCATTGATGAATGTTTCTAATGTATGTCATGTCTTGACTTGTGAGTTTGAAATTGGTATAAAGTGGTATTGTGCTGGTTCATTTTCAAGGTGGCAAAAAGGCTTGGAAAATAGCCTATTGTTGTCCACACAGTTGGGCACACGGGCATATGCCTTGGCTGTGTGCACCTCTGATAGTTATAGTATTCAAAATCAGGATACTCCACGGGATATTGACACGGGCGTGTCTAGGCCGTGTGAGGGACACAGGTCATAGACACAAACGTGTGCCTAAGTCGTGTTAAAATCACTGTAGGTTGAAAATACCAATAAATTTGACATGGGCTAGGGATATGGGCGTGCGAGACCACACGGCCTGCCCATATGGACATGTCCCCTCTCACACCGGCATGTGGCCCTGTTTTAGGCAAAAATTTTCTAAGTGGCTGAAAGTTCTCAGATCGATTCCAGAACACACTCGATATACGTTTTGGGGCCTCGTAGGCCTATGATAAGGTTATAAAGGGAATGAATGAAAAGTTTTAGAAAGAAAAGAAATTTTATAGCTCGAGATTACGAGATTTAGTATGATTCAGTAAGATAATGCATCGTACCTGTCTCGGCGTCAGACTCGGGTAAGGGGTGTTACTCTGAGGTTTTTTGGTGCCTTCTTCATTTTCATCAAATGGTTCAAGCTCAATATGGAGGTTCCATCAAGATACTTCAGAGTGACTAGGGGAGAGTATCGTTCTCTGTCAAATAAGCTTTCTCGACTTGGCATTCAACATAGGGTCACCTGTCATCATACTTCAGAACATAATGGGGTTGTTGAAAGAAAGCATCGATAAATAGTTGACATAGGATTGACTCTCTTAGCTCACGCCTCTCTGCCTTTGGAGTTTTGGTTAGCTACCTTTTCTCATGCTGTTCATTTGATTAACAGGTTACCTACTTCTATTCTGCAACAAAATAATCCTTATGAGAAGCTATACAAACTTCAACCTGCCTATTTTCAATTAAAGGTGTTTGACTGTGCATGTTTTCCTTATTTGAGCCTTTTCTAGTAGCATAAACTTCAATTTTGGTCCAAGATGTGTGTCTTTCTTGGAATTGGCACTAATCAAAAAGGCTATAAGTGTCTTGCTGCAGATGGTCGTATTTTTGTCTCTCGACATGTTACCTTTGAAGAGTCTCAGTTTCCTTTCTAGACTGGCTTCTCTTCATATTCAGACTTGGCCTCTATCAGATCTATTCATTAAAGGCCTCATATTCCTATAGTTGTAACAACCGGTCCTCTTACTCATATCTCTTCCGTTTCATCAAGACTAATTGAAGTTTTTCTTGTATCAACTTCACCTCAGTCTAGAGTCTATCCTATGGCAGCTTCACCTCAGTCTCCTTCCAACATGAGGTCTTCTAGTGCTCTAACTCCAAATAGGGATTTATCTGTAGTAGCCTGTGTGCTTATCTCCTGTAATCAGTCTGCCACTCTTGAAAGGCCTACTTCCTTTGTGAATTGCCATGTTATGCAAACTAGGTCAAAACATGGTATTTTTAAACCAAAGATATTGTCTTCTGTTTTGATTGAGAATGAACCCTCATCCATTGCAAAAGCTTTTAAAAGTCCTGCCCAGACTGCAGTTGCACAAGCAAAATACACTACTTTAATCTCTAATCACATATGAGATCTTATGCCTCTGCCTGCAGGTCGTAGAGCTGTTGGATGCAAATGGATTTTCAATGTCAAAAGGAATGTAGATGGCTCAATGGCTCGGTACAAAGGCAGGTTGGTGGTTAAGGGTTATCTTCAAGATGAAGGTTTTGACTTTTAAGAGACCTTTAATCCTGTGGTCAAGCCAACAATGATCAGTGTGGTTCTGGCATTTGCTATTTCTCTAGGCTGGTCTATCAGACAAGTAGACATTAACAATGCATTCTTGAATGGTGATTTGCATGAGGAAATTTACATAGTACAACCATCAGGTTTTGAACAATAAGGAACAGATGGCCAACAACTAGTATGCAAACTGAGAAAGGCTCTGTATGGCTTTAAACAAGCACCTTGGGCTTGGTTTCACAAGCTGAAGGAGTTTCTGTTAGCCACCAAGTTTGAAGCATCTAAAGCTAAAAAATTCTCTCTTTATTCATCAATCAAGTTCTCAATTACTTTATGTTTTGGTATACGTAGATGACATTATTGTCACTGAGACTGACTCTCAAGCTATAGATCAATTTGTTAAAGACCTCAATGTATATTTTTCTTTGAAAGAATTAGGGAAGTTGAGTTACTTTCTTGGCATTGAAGTCACTTATACTCAAGATGGTGTCTTTTTCAGCCAGAAGAAATATATACTTGATTTTCTTCGAAGGGCCTCCATGGATAAGTCGAACAGTTCTCCTACACAAATGATGACCACTTGTCATCTATCAGCTCATGAAGGTGGCCCTGTTGAAAATGAGCATATTTTCAGAAGCATTGTTGGTCTCTACAATATGTTATGATCACCAGGCCAGACATTGCCTTTTTTGTAAACAAAGTATCAGGTCATGCACAAACCATTGGATTCACAATTTAAAGCTGTCAAAAGGATTTTGCGGTATTTGGAAAGGACTCTGGATCATGGGCTAAAGTTCACTCGAGTTTCAAAGTTTTTGCTTGAAGGTTATTTAGATGCCAGTTAGGGGTCAGACATTGATGATCGTAGGTGAACATCGGAGTTTTGTGTGTTTCTTGGAGGGAACCCAATCTCTTGGAGTTTGAGAAAATAGCAAGTAGTCTCCAGATCTATAGCAGAAGCAGAATACAGAAGTCTTGCTCATGTCACTGTAGAAATGGTCTAGATTCAATCCCTATTATCTGAACTTTGTACTCCAGTTAAGAACAAGGAATTAGTTTGGTGTG
Organism: Gossypium stocksii; assembly: GCA_020496765.1. NCBI lineage: Eukaryota > Viridiplantae > Streptophyta > Magnoliopsida > Malvales > Malvaceae > Gossypium > Gossypium stocksii. The sequence continues at coordinate 38,908,857 of CM035626.1, forward strand.
ATAGTTTAGCTGCTGTTGCAGTAGCAGGCAATCCTATCATGCATTCCAAATTCAAACATGTCGAGCTGGATTTGTTTTTTGTGAGGGAAAAAGTTGCAAACGGATCCTTTCAGGTAGGTCATGTGCCCAATCAAGACCAGATTGCTGATATTTTGACAAAACTGTTATTAGTAGGATTGTTTAACAAGTTTAGGAGCCAGCTTCGAGTTGTTACCATTGATCATGAGGGTTCAGAAGAAAGAAAATGTCAATAAGCACAGGGCATGTTATGAGTGTTTGTAATAAGTAGTTTTACTATGAGAGTTAGTTAAAAGAAATTAGTTAGTTGTTAAACAGAATCAGTTAACAGTTAGCCATTAACTACATGTATTAAATACTCAGTTTATCATCTTTGAACAATTCAATGAAGTCAAAAACTTTTCTATACCCTTTTTATTGCTGATGTTAACACAGGGGAATCTAAAAATTTCATATCTTGTAAAATTTTTAATAAATATATAAAATTAAAAGAAAAAATAATAAAATGTGTGATTGGAGTAGGCCACAAAATTATTTTTCATGGTTTGGTGCTGCCTATAAGAGTTAAAGCATATGATAGCCCATAATTTTATTATGCCAAAAAATGTCAAATTCTAATTGACAATATTCCATTACTCCACTATTATCTCGTGTGCCATTGCCCTCATATTGTTTTTATGTCAAAATTGTTTTCAAGGTAATACATATTATATAAATTTTAATAATTTGCTTTAATTTTGACACATATATTTATAGGTAAACTATAAAAATGATTTATTTCTTATTTTTATCTATATTTACATTTTGGCCACAGATATTTTAATTATGACAATTTAGACACTAATATTATTAATTTATAACAAGTTAGTCATTGTGCAATTATTCACCTTTAAAGGTGTGACAAAAATCACACACGGTATAAATTGTGTCATTTGACGCTGACATGTCATTCATGTTAGTGTCGCATAATTAAATTGCACCAAAGATTCTAAAGTAACCCAAAATAAGATTGTGCAATTAAAAATCGAAGACCTTAACCTTTGATTAATTTTTTAAATAGTTAAACAAGTAGTCATAAAAAAACTTATAATAAAATTCAAAATCAAATTTTATAAAACTAAACTTAAAATTAAATTTTTTAAACATGTATCATGATCGACATGAATTTATATCAAAGCATCCAAAAAATTGAATATATATATAACAGTAAACTAAAATTAATTAGACAAAAAAATATAATTGTAACTATTCTCACAGTGGTATGATTCACAAATAATATATTCCGTAGCAAAATTATATAATGTGGCACATATAATCCTGTATGGCCACTATAAAGAGAACAATGTCCCTATATAGTATCTCAAAAATGTCAATGGCCGACTTGCCTTTGGCATGGACAATCACCTTGTATATATATATATAAACCATAAGCTTTTATGATAAATTGATGCACTAACCTGAATCCAAGTCAACCCCCATGATCTTCGACTTAAATAACTAAAGCAGGAAGTCCCGGTGCATATCTCAAAAACCATTTGTTCATTTATAGTAAGAACAAACACGAAAGAAAGCAAACAAATATTCATTCGAATTATATTATTTAAATCCTTAAAATTTGAATTCATAAATAATCAAAATTTAAATATTTTATCACGAATCTCAAAGATTTACCATATTTATAATTGAAATGCTAAATCATAACATAAAACTCATAAAATCTAAGAACAAATCATGCATTCCAAGAGATGAAAAAAAAAATTCTTAATAGTTCAATATGACGAGCCTGGATGCTACTTGTTGGAATCATAAAGCTTTGATCTAAAATTTAATAAATTAGGATCTATCAAGTTATATCACCATAAATAAAAATTAGATGCAAAAATATACATGAATCTATTGATATTTTGAAATATTCAAGTCTTGTGGTTTTAATCTTTCAAATTAACACACAAATATTTTAGAGAGGGTGACTCTCTCTTTTCTGAAAATGAAATGTAAGAAAAATTACATATTTGCAATTTAGGATCATATCTCTTATAATTTTGTACATTAATATTAATTTCTAACCAATTCATCATCAATTTCTTTTACTAAAGTATCTACACATATTTAAACCATATTTTATTTAACAACTAAAGCACAATAGAATCCTTTTAATTTGGATTAACTTTTTGTGATAGTAAATAATAATACATATAATTTTTCTTATTTTATATGTGTGTGTAAGAGAGCTCCATGTTATTCGCCTTGGAGTTGGAAATAAAAGAAAGAAAGAGAAGTGGTGTTTGATTTGACTTTTAATGGAGAAAAGAAATTTCAGATAAAATTAGGTATGGCAACGAGACAATTTTTTTTTTGCTCGGCTTGACCTTGATCCAATACATAATCATTATATATTTTAAATACAAGTAAATCATGTGTATTAATCAATACATAATCATTTATGGGTCTTGTATGAGCTTACTAAAGCTCTTTTGCTAACTCGAGCTTGATATGGACCAAATTGTAAAGATTATAAAGTTTCGAGTTGATGTCGCGACTTCGGGGATTTCCTTATCACGATGAACCCTGAGTTGTTTCTTGTTGCGACGTCAAAGTTTTGTCATCGTGACATGGCAAACTATTACTTCAAAAAACTGACTTGTTACATGTCTAAATGACCTAAAATCACTCATACATGTTCTTATCCAACCAAAGCAACATACCAACTGAAGTCAAGCCAAAATGTGTTAAAATGATACTTCTCAATAACATCAATTACCAAATTATAACTTCAACCATTTGCAATACAAAAACCAACCAAAAATCATATCAATTGCATAACCATTAACCGTAGGACTCCAATTTAACCATTCACCATATGAGCATATTCAAAACACAATATATAAATATTTCACTTTCCTAAATAAACATAAACTCTAAACCTTTCAAATGATCACTATATGTACAAATTTGACCATTTTAAACATTTAGCTAAGTGTCCCTAGGTACATGCCACAAGACCAAAATGAAATGAACAATACAAACTTTGTTAATTTAAAAACAACTGTCTGATTGCTAACTCTACTTCCCGAGGCTTCAAGAAATACCTACACCTACGCATGAAAAAAACAAACCATATGTTGAGCGATATAACTCAATAGTACTTTTATGATCAAAGATTATATAACATAAGGTAACTGTAACAGCCAGATTTTTAGTGGTACCAGAAATGGTAGTTTTGAGATTCTATTTTTCGATGATCGAGTTAGTAAATATTATTTAATAATATTTACGAGGTTATTACAATATTATACTAAATTCAGGTCTAATAATTTTAGTTATATGGAAAGTTAATCAATGTAAAAATGTATCGGTTTAAAAGTCAGTGGTTTTGAAAATTGAGGTATCGAGATGTAATATCCTAAATTTTTGGTTTAAAGGTTGTAAAATTGTTTAATGGATGAGCAATTGGCTTTGTGGTTAAAACAAAACAACGAGATAGCAAAATTTACTTATGAACTCGAGTTTGATTCCCTTCTCTTGCAAAATGACTTAATTTTTGCTAAATTTTCCCCGTCTCCTGTTTTTGTGTTGCCTAATCTTAGTTAACCTAGGTGTAAATACCACTTTCTCATTTTATTTTTACCCTTTTGTCATATTTTCCTTGTTGTATCCATCTAACCCCTCTTCCCTCCCAAATTCTCACATTTTCTAATTCATTTATCCTTTATTGTGCCGTCCCAAGAACCACCTATTGTGCCCCCCTCTCTTTTCAGTGTAACTGCCATTTTTCCTCTCATTCTTTTTTTTTTGTGTCGATGTTTAAGTTGTTATTTTTCTTAGATCTTATACAGCGCCCCAATTTTTTGAGTTTTTGAATTTTTGCTTGAATTTATCTTTGCATGTCTTAGTATGCTGTTGGAGTGAATTAAGAGTGTTTAGTGGGCCTTTGGAAGGCTAAGTTTAAGTTAAAGCCTGAGAGAATTTTTGAATTTTAAACTTAAAGGAGAAGGGGCATTGGTTAGGCGGGCTTTTAAATAAAAATTGGGAAATTAATACACAAGAAAGCCTATGTTAAAGTGGCAATATGGTGCCACTTAGAACACAAGGGAGTGGCGTGTGGAGGCTATGTAAGAGTTAAGGTTCAAATCCCTTGATAAGCAAGTGTTGTTTTTACTTTTATGCTTATGCATGGTAAGTGATGGAATTCAAGTGAAATTCTGAGGGAAGAAGTTTGAGGTGCTCATTGAATTAGGTGTGGAGTGATAAGGAGAGGTTATCTAGGAGAAAATCTAAGAATTTGGAAGGGTAAGCTAGAGTTGGCCGAATATGGGTCTCTAGGGTGAGCAATTTCAGCTAGCTTTTATGGTTAGCCTTCGAGATTGGTAAATTTTGGTCACTCTCTTCTGTCATTAGGTATAGGGCTCTTTACTCATTCTTTGTCCTTCCTCCCTTTGTTCTAAAAGCTGAAAATGCATACACAAACCTATTGGTGCCGATTTGTTCAAAGAACCAAACCCTTTTTCTTTTCTTCTTTTTTCTCCTCAAAAGAAACTACTCTCTTCTTCTCCTCTTTCTTCTTTGTTTCATAGCCTAAATCGACTCATTTGGAACCTCACTTAGCCGATTTCCCAAAAGCTGAAACCCGAATAAGTTGTTTACCTATTTCTCCTTTAGCCAAATTTCTTCTTCTTTTCATCCCTCTGTCGACCATTCCCCCTTTCATAAACTTTTCTTCTTATTCTACCTTTCCTCTTAAAACTGAAACTTACATACTCTTTAGTGGGTTTCCAAAGGCCGAATCACTTAGATCTATCCTCTTCTCGCGTTCTGACTGGATCTATAATAGATTTGGACTAGGCTAGTGGTTGGAGACTCTTTTCTGTCAAGACAAACCGGTGGTAAGTACTCGAAACCCTTCTTTCATAACCTTGTGATTCAAGAAAAGCTGAAAACCCCTAACTCTTCAGGGTGGCTGTCGGTTTTGGTAAAGATTTATGTGAGCCTTTTTCTTTTGGATCTCATGTATGTTAAGGGTGGTTAAAAGGTGATCTATCAAGGAGTAGTGGAGGCTAGGGCCATTGAAGCAATCTAGATCTAGATCTAGATCTAGTGGTTAGAATCAACAAAGGTAAGTGTTACTGATGCTCTATTGTGGCCGAATAGGTATGTTAAGTTAATATCGATTATTCAATTAGATTTTAGTTGACATATGGATAAAATGATTGTAGGTTACTCGTTCGAGGGATTTCAGCATATACCGTAAACAGGTGTGTAATCGACACCCTCTGGTAGCTTAGATCGGCAAAAGCCGAAAAGCTGAAATGCCAAAATTCTGGCATCTTGAGGGCTTACGAGGGTGCGAGCGCTCGTGGGTCGATTAGAAACGGTAAAGTTGGTAATCGCAATTGGTAGGACTGTTGTGTGCATGTTTTCGTGCACTTGGGTGGTGTTGAGCCTTGGAGGGCCGAAATTGGGCCCAATGGGCTTACGGGCCCATATGGGTGAAATCGAGTGGTAAGTATATTCTGGTAAACTAGTTATTAGATCTACTAAAACGAGTGGGAGATTTGGACTTAGTGGGCCACAGTAACTTGTGGGCTCCGTTGGGCCCATTAGGGGGTTTTAGGGCCCGATGACGCTGTAATAATGAAATGGGCTAATTAAGTTACTTTGACGATGATAGGTCTGTAGTAGACTGTAATGAGAATGAAACCCTAAAATTTGGAAAAGTTACTAAAATACCCCTTAATGGTGGAAATTATTATTTTACACCTAGGGTTAAGTTGACTGATTTGCATGCTATTATCTCGGATACTCTGTATGCCATGTCATATTATATTCTGTTGTATGGGATTGGGTTATGATGATGGAGGAAGTGCTAAAGTGGCAATGCCAGGTATTCTATTTAGGGGCTCTGCCTCGTATTACTGTTCCGGTCGCTTGACCATAATATCTGATCAAGCAGCTGTGCTGCAACTGTGGTGTGTAAGGCTAGGTGGGTTGAGTTATTCCTCACATGGTGTGTAGGGCTGGTACAGGTGTTGTGTAGGGCTGGATTGGGCTTGGGTTTAAATACATGCATATTACATTGATCTGCTACTGTAATGGGCTTAAGGCCCACATTGTTTTCTGAATAGGGCTACGGACCAGCTATCACTGTTATCTAAATAGGGCTAAGGACCAGTTATCACTATTATTTAAATAGGGCTAAGGCCCAGTTATGATTGTATCTGAATAGGGCTTCGGCCCAGTCTGAGCTTGAACTGATCTCTGACTCTGGTTGGGTTAGCTTACACACTGAGTTTTCACAAACTCACCCCCTTTTTTCTTCATCCATGCAGGTAACGCCCAGCCATAGTGGACCTGGAGCTACGAGGGATTCAGAGTGGCCACGTGATCTTCTGTTTGGATTATAAGTACAAATTTATTTCTTTAAAGTTTTATTCTTATTTGGGTTTTAAACTGTAATAAGGCCGCTCGGTATTTATTTTTATTTTGGGATTTTACTTTATTTACTATTTACTTGTTTAAAACTTATGCGCAGACTTTTATTTCAAATTAACAAATATTTTCAAAACATACCCTACGCAATAATAAGATCTTTTAAGAAGTAATCTACAACTGCTAGTGGATAGGGTTTCTATAAACAAACCAAGTGTCTTTAAAAACGAAGGTAGTACAGTTTTGCTAAAACCAACATAATCATCGTTAAGAAGATCGAAGCATAATTAACTGTCCATGTGACACACCAGATCTGGCCATAAAGCCAGGTTTATGGTGTTACATCTTATGTTTTCTATGTTGTTCAAACTAGTCCTTACAGACCTCTTTTAGGCCACCTAAAACAATTCCTAGATCCACTGCCATTGGTGGTGTTTGCCACCCCTAAAATCCCTTGTTGTTGGTTGTCAATTTGAGCCCTTATTGGTCGATTTATGCTATTATTCCAGCCTCTTTTCCTTTATTTTTTTCAAGCTAAGAATGTCCCTAATCAGCCCCTAAGTTTCCCTTTTTGGTTTTGTACAAAAACATCCCCTTGTTGTGTTGATTGTGATGGTATGTTGTCTCTTAAACCACCTTTAAGGGGTGCTTTTTTTTATTCTTTTGCGCCCCTGTCTAGTGAGGTTTAGATCTGAAATTCTTCTCTCTAATCAGCCTTTGATCTGGTATGTTTTAGGAATATTCGATCCCAAACGTTCGGCAATACAGATCTAAAAAATTGGAAAACGTAAGTGCGGTTAATTATGAGTAGTCGTGTAGTTTTGGTTTCGTTCAAAGGTGATGTATTGACTATTTGATTTAAGGCTATTAATTAACTTTGAGTTACTGATTTTCAATATTATTTTGAATGTTATGTGTTGACTCTAGTATCTCGAACCAACAATTTACCGTTCGCTCCCTCGTTTCGCATCAATTTAATGTAAGTTGTCTAACTGATTTGGATCTGAAAGTTAGTAGTTGTAACACTGACTTGGCCAAACCCTTAGGGGTGTTTTAAATCAAGATTAATAGTATTTTAATTCATTAAATATTGTATTTTTGGTTTAAGCAAGTTTAGAGTTTAAGGGAGGAAACACGGACTTCATAGTGTAGTGCTGTGGAATTGCAATTTTAAGGTGTAGGTCCTAAACTTAAATAAATAGTTATTAATTCATAATTTAAATTGTAAAATTGATATTAATGCTTGCTTTTCGGTCATGATTTAATGGCAAAATATGTAACACCCCAAACCCGGCCTAGACGTTATGGCTGAATCTGGAAGTGTCACATGAAATGGGGTTGAAAAACGTTGTCGTTAAGTTAAAACCATATTAGTTCGTGAAACTTTGTCGCTTTTATCAGTTTCCACATTTTTATTTAATTAGTTGTTTAGAGGTAAAACGAGTTTTGTAGCGGAAGCTAATAAAAACCATTAAGTTTAGGAAGCCATTCGAAGTTTTTAGAAATCCTTTGATTTTGGTAAAATTCAAGCTTTTGTCGAGTTTGCAATTTTAAAATCATAAAGTGCAGTTAAACCCAAATTTAAGCAACAATCCAAGAAGTCCACAATTTACAAAAAAACTACCCAAAAATGAATCAAAAATTTTAAAGTAAAAACCATAACTGATATCAGTCTATGACATGTGGTCATCGTCGAGTCCTCTATTATGCCGATCCGCCTAAGACTGTGGATTACCTGTATAGAGCAAACAGAAAGGAGTGAGTTTACGTAAACTCAGTGTGTAACCCCACAGAATTAAGCATGCACACATACAGAAAGTTAGAATCAAACAGATACAGCTTTGGGCATAAGCTCAGATTCAGGCCTAAGCCCACCTCAGATACAGATACAGATGTGCAAATCAGAATCAGAAATCAGAAGTTAGAAGTCAAAATCCTACCCCCATCCTCTACACACCATCTTCAACTATCACTACACTTCATGTGGGGCTTAAAACACCCACCCAGCCTTACACACCATATAGTACCGATGTGGCACATAACATATATAATGCAGCCATGCTGCCAGATAATAGGCGTAAATTGTCTTTCAGTACACTTCTTCCAATCTACATCATCCCATCCTCAATATTAGATATAGAAATATACAAATTCAGATAAACAGTCTTAAATGCTCACATGCTTACACATAAGCATATATAGATAGCAGATATGTAGATAAAGTGCAAGTAGACATGCATCAGTATCCTAATTAGATAAGAACATTAAACAATCAGATCATACAATTTAGGGTTTATTTAGCCCATACTGACCCCATAATAGGCCCACAATCGTTTGGGATGACCCGTGTGACCTTAGGGAAAAATTTAGATAAATGGGCCCACACGCCCAGATTGGCCTTGCCTGTGTAGATCACATAGCCTGGCCCAAAATCCAAACGACCATATGGGCCCACACGTCGTGTGGCCAACATACCCAATTTGGCCTAGCCCGTGTGGCTCACACAATCACATTTCGGCCATCACATGGTCGTGTCTTATGCACAACCTGGCTTTTGTCGATCACACAGCCGTGTCATCGTACACGGCCTACCACACAGTTGTGTGGCGTCGACAGTGAGGTTTTTTGGCTTTCACCGGTTTCCATTTTTCTGTGTTTTGGGTACACACCTGTTACGATTTTGATGCAAGATCACTCTCGAGGCCTTGAAAACTTATAATGAAGCATCCAAAACCTATTTAGCAGACTAATTAATGAGTTTTCGACAATAACGTATTAACAGAAACTCAACTTACCACCGATGAAAACTTCTGTTAGCACTGTTAAAATTAAAAAAGCAAAAATCACAGTTCAAAAGCCTCCTCCTACACCATTAATTGTAGAGAAATCATATTTCTGTTTAATCATTATACTTCTACAATAGAAACGGAATGGAAAAATTACCAAACCCGCATGAGAGATACCACAATGCAAAAGAAAAGATAGATTAAGAAACAAAAGAAGAGGGAGATGGAGAGTCCAAAGAAAATTTGACAGAGAGTGTGGAGAGAAACAAAACATCAGAAAGAGGGAAAATTTTCGGGAAAAAAGAAAATAGAGCAAAAGTATTTTGATAACCTCCCACATCCCAACTCCTCTATATTTTCTCATCTAACTTTCCACTACTCAAATTTCCAATACAACTCAAACTCTCTTAACCGACTGAGTAAAAAATAATTCCCTTTCTCTTGTAGGGATTCAAATACAAGACCTTCAACAGACTAACGCTCAGCTTAACCACCAGACCAGTAGACCCATTTTGATATAAAACTGTAACAAATAAATTTAAACCCACTCACCAAGGATAAAGCTTAATTTTAAAAAATAACAATTTTGCCAAAGATAGGGCTTGAACGTAGGACCTCACACACACACCAGAACACTTAACCATTGAAGCAAATAGATATTTGTGTCAAATTTACAAAAGTCGAAGTAATAAAAATTTGGGGCGTTACAACTCTACCCCCGAAAAGAAATTTCGACCTCGAAATTTACTTGATCAGAAAGGATGAGGATACTACTGACGCATCGAGTCCTCAGGTTCTCACATGGCCTCCTCAGTGCTATCAGCACTTTCACTAGTGGAATGGACATTTTCCGCAAAACCTTAACATCACGATCCAAAATCTGAACTGGCTGTTCCTCAAAGGTCAAATCTGGTCTAACCTTGATATCCTCAATGGAGACTATGTGAGATGGATCAGATGGGTAACGCCTCAACATCGAAACATGGAACATATCATGAATACGATCCAGTTCAGGTGGAAACTCCAACTGATAAGCATCTAGTCCTACACGTTTTAGAATCTGGTACAGCCCAATAAACCTAGGGCTTAGCTTGCCCTTATGACTGAACCTTAGAACCTTCTTCCATGGAGAAACCTTAAGAAACAAAAATCCCCCATAGAGTACTCAATCTCACACCTCTTTAGATCTACATAGGATTTTTGCCTATCAGAAGCCACTTTTAGACGATCCCAAATTAGTCTAACCTTATCCTTAGTCTAAGAAACTAACTCAGGACCCAAAACTGACGTTCACCCAACTTTGTCCAACACAGTGGAGTGCGACACTTACGACTATACAGAGCCTCGTAAGGTGCCATTTGGATGCTAGACTGAAAGCTATTATTGTAGGCGAACTCAACTAACGGCAAGTAATCCTCCTAACTACCTCAGAAATCGATCACAAAACTCCGTAACATATCCTTCAGTATCTGAATCACTCTTTTAGATTGACCATTGGTCTGAGGATGAAACGTAGTACTGAAGTTGAATCTTGAACCTAAAGCCTCGTGCAGTTTCTTTTAGAACCACAAAGTGAAGTGAGGATCTCTATCAGAAATAATCGAGATAGGTACTCCATGAAATCTTACAATCTCAGAAATATACAACTTCGCTAACTTCTGCAAAGAATAATCCATCTGAACCGGAATAAAATGAGTAGACTTGGTCAATCAAAACACGATGACCCAAACAAAATCCTTCTTTGTGGGTGTCAAGGGCAACCCACTAATAAAATCCATCATCACTCGTTCCCATTTCCATAGGGAATCTTAACCGGCTGTAACAACCTTGAAGGTAATTGGTGCTCAGCCTTAACTTACTGGCACGTCAGATAACGAGCAACGAACTCCATAACCTCATGCTTCAAACCTGATCGCCAGTATAACTTACAAAGATCGTGATACATCTTATTACTGCAGGGATGCATAGTGTAAGGGCTACTATGCGCCTCCCTCAGAATCAACTGTCTCAAATCCATATCATTCGGTACACAAATTTGACCACAGAAACAGTGTACCCCATCCTTATTCAGTCCAAAATCTAAAGTGTTGCCACTCTCAACCTGATGGAATTGCAAGTCCAGAGATTCATTTTCCAATTGCTTAACCCAAATCTGATCAATCCAAGTCACTTTAACTTGTAACTCGGCTAGCAAGCTTCCATTATCGAACAGACTAGGGTGAGCAAACATCGCCTTTAAATCAATCATCACTCTTTGACTCAGAGCATCGGCCACCATATTGGCCTTACCAGGATGGTACTCTATTGTACAGTCATAATCTTTGAGCAGCTCAATCTAGCAACACTACGTAAGGTTCAACTCCTTCTGAGTAAGGAGATATTTGAGGCTCTTGTGATCCGTGTAGATAATACACCTTTCACTGTACAGATAATGCCTCCAGATTTTCAATGCAAAAACCATAACAGCCAATTTGAGATCATGCGTCAGATAGTTTGCCTCATGTGTCTTAAGCTGACGGGAGGCATAACCCACAACTTTTCCCTCTTGCTTTAGTACACATCCAAAGCCGATATGTGACGCATCACTGTATACCACAAACTCTTTACCAGGGTCAGGCTGTATTAGAACAGGAGCCTGAGTCAAAATAGATTTGGGCTTCTCAAAGCTCGTTTGCTGCGCATCAGTCCAGACAAAAGGAACCCTCTTAGGCAGAAGCTTAGTCAACGGAGCTGCGATCAAAGAGAATCCCTCTACAAAACACCGATAATAACTCACATGACCCAGAAAATTACGGATTTCAGATACATTCTTAGGCTATTTCCAACCCAACACAACATCAATCTTTCTAGGATTGACCCAGATCCCCTTAGCAAAAACTATGTGCCCCAGAAAAGTCACTCCACGCAGCCAGAACTTACATTTGCTGAACTTAGCATAGAGCTGTTTTTTACGCAAAGTCTGAAGTACAACCTTAAGTTATTCATCATGATCCTTTTCAGACTTAGAATATACCAATATGTCGTCAATGAACACCATGACGAACTGATCCAGAAATGGTTAAAACACATGGCTCATCAGATCCATAAACGCCGCTGGAGCATTTGTCAGAATGTCCATAACGAGTCCTAAATGTAGTCTTTTGTACATCAGCTTCCTTAACCCTCAAATGGTACCTAGAACGAAAATCTATCTGTAAAAATACAGAAGCCCCTTGAAACTAGTCAAATAAGTCATCGGTCCTCAGAAGTGGGTACTTATTCTTCACAGTCAGTTTGTTCAACTACTGATAATCAATACACATCCTCATGGTCCCATCCTTCTTCTTGACAAATAGAATTGGTACTCCCATGGAGACACATTGGGATGGATGAACCTATGATCCAACAACTCCTGAAGTTGAGCCTTTAATTCTATAAGCTCCTTCAGTACCATTCGATATGGAGCGATAGACACTGGAACTGTACCCGGAACGAGCTCAATCTCAAACTCCACTTCCCGATTTGGAGGTAATCTCAGTAACTCTTCAAAAAAGACGTTCGAAAAATACCTTATAGTTCTGATATCCTCCAAAGAAGAGTCTTTAGAAATCGAAACACTGACATAGGCCAGAAATGCCTCACAGCACTTTCGCACCAACTTCTCGGCCATAAGAGCAGAGATCACGTTAGGCAGATAATCCCAATGCTCACTGATTCTTACCACATTCTCATCATTCTTAATCCTCAGAATAACCCTCTTAGTCGCACAATCCAGGTTGACTTGGTGCTCGACCAACCAGTCTATACCCAAAATCAAATCAAATTCCCCAAACGGTAACTCCATCAGATTCGTCGAAAATTCAACCCCTTGCACCACTAGCGAAACATCCCTATAAAGTTTACTAACCCGAATAGATTACCCCAACGGACTTATCACAATAAAATCACTAGCAATACTCTCAACTGATATCCTCATATTTTCAGAAATAGAACAGGCTATATAGGAATGAGTAGATCCTAATGTTATTAGAGTAATATATGGTACATCATAAATAAAGAACATACTAGTGATGACGTCAGGAGCATCTCTATCCTTACGGCATTGAGCAGTATACACCAAAGCTGGCTACCTTCCCTCTGTCCATCTAGCACCTCTACCCGGTGCTTTCTGTCCTCGGCCTATACCATTATCACCCCTAGCCTATGCACGACCCTTAGGTGGCTACTAAACTACTCTCTACGGCTGCGCAGAACCTGATCCTGGGGCTTGCACCTAATCAACCCTCAGTGGTCACTCTCAAATCTAGTGCTCTAAAGACCCACACCGCAAACAAGCCCTAGTCCTCCTCCAGCACTCGCCCGGATAGAGTCTACCATAATCACCATATGGCAGCAGCACCGTAGAAGCAACAGGGGCTCCCACTTTAATGGGTCCATCAGATCTGGCCTTTTTCTTAGGCCTTTGTACAGAACTCGAGGGCTCTGAATACCTCTTGTTCTTAACTCTCTCCCTATCTCTATTCTAGCGCTCCGCACGCTTAACATCTTTAACAATCTTCGTCTTCTCTACTAGAACAGAAAACTCATGCTCTCTTTATGGAGTAATCAGAACCCTCATATTATCTCTCAGTCCATCCTTAAATCAAGCACATCTATCATAGTCAAATGTCACCATGCCTCGAGCGTAGTGGCTCAACCTCCGGAATTCGGCCTCATACTTTACCACAAATCGGTCACCTTGTGTGAGATTCAGGAACTCACGCCTACGAGCATCAATGTAGCTAGCTCTTACATACTTGCTCTGAAACGTGGTCTTAAAGAACTTCTAAGTTAGACGATCAGGCTGAGTGCCCTCCTTAACTATCAACCACCACTGGTATGCTTCGTTGTGAAGCAAGGAGACTACACCTTTCAATTTCTACTCAGGGGTACAATCCAGATCATCCATAATTCTCTCAGTAGCCTCTAACCAATACTCAGTGACATTAAGGGTGACTCATATGACACCCCTAAAAAACTCAGCTCCATTAGACTGGAGTTGTTTAGTTACCGACCCTCAGCCCCAGATCCAAAATTGGGTCTAGTAACCCTCTCCAATATCCTTAGTATGGCTTGGGACAATGCATCGTCCCTAGCTGTATGATCTTGAGACCTAGTCTCAGTAGTAGACGAAACCGGCGTCTCACTCGTATCCAGATTCAGTATACTGCCTGAAGATAAGGACTCAACTTGAGCCCCTCTACGGCCTCTACCACGACCCCGAATACCACATTCGTGAATACCACGAGTGCTCATTTTCTAATTTAGATTTATCTACATTAAGAGTTTTATGCATTAGGTCAATATTTATTAGAAAATATTTTATACAATAAGTACCAGAAGTTTAGAAATGTTTTCGGAAGTTTTTAGTCTCTATTTCTTTCACTATAGTTTCGGAGAGTACTAACTATAGTGTCTTAGAACAGTTCTAAGTAAGTTTTAGAATACTTACAAAATCAGCATCGGAGACTCGGTGTACCACATTCTTTCACAAATTTTCCAAAAATGTTTAAAAATAATTCTTAAAATAAAAATTTTTTTGAACTCAAAATTTACGGTGATACCACTAAATGTAACACGCCAAATCCGTTCTAGATGTTATGGTCGAATCTAGAAGTGTCACATAAAATGGGATTGAAAAATGTTGTTGTTAAGTTAAAACCATATTAGTTCATTAACCTTTGTGGCTTTTATTAGTTTCCACATTCTTATTTAATTAGTTGTTTAAAGGTAAAATGAGTTTCGTAGCGGAAGCTAATAAAAACCATTGAGTTTAGGAAACTGTTCAAAGTTTTTAGAAAACCTTTGGTTTTGGTAAAATTTGAGCTTTTGTAGAGTTTGCAATTTTAAAATCATAAAGTGCAGTTAAACTAAAATTTAAGCAACAATCCAAAAAGTCCACATTTTACAAAAAAAAAAACCCTGAAATGAATAAAAAATTTTAAAGTAAAGACCATAACCGACATCATCCTATGACATGTGGTCACTGTCGAGTCCTCAAATATGTCGATCTGCCTAAAACTGTCGATTACCCATATAGATCAAACAGAAAGGATTGAGTTTTTGTAAACTCAGTGTGTAACCCCATAGAATTAAGCATGCACACATACAGAAAATCAAAATCAGACTGATACAGATTTGGGCCTAAGCCCATTACAAATACAGATGTAGATTCGAGCCTAAGCCCATCTCAGATACAAATACAGATGTGCAAATCAGAATCTAAAATCAAAAGTCAGAATCTTACCCTCATCCTCTACACACCATGTGGGGTTTAAAACACCCACCTCGCCCTACACACCATATAGTATCGATGCGACACGTAACAGATATAATGCAGCTATGCTGCCAAATAATAGATGTAAATTGCCTTTCAGTACACTCCCTCTAATACACATCATCCCATTCCCAATATCAGATACAGAAATATACAAATTTAGATAAACAGTCTAACATGCTCACATGCTTACACATAAGCATATATAGATAGCAGATATGCAGATAAAAGTGCAAGTAGACATGCATTACTATCCTAATCAAATCAGAACATCAAAGAATCAGATCATAAAATTTAGGGCCTATTTAGCCTTTACCGACCCTACAGTCGTCCCACAATCGTTTGGGACGACCTGTGTGACCTTAGGGAAAAATTTAGACTTTGTCAATTAACATATACCGGCCCAGAAGGTTCGACATTCGAATCACAAACTCAGTAGACTCAACAGGTAGAGTCTTACTGGATGCTAAAGTTTCACACATATAGGAATGAGTCGACCCGGGGTCAATCAAAGCAATAACATCAGTATCAAAAAGAGTGAAGGTACCTATAATAACATCTGGAGAAGAAGCTTCCTCCTGAGCACGGATAGCATAGGCTCCGATCGGGGCACGAGCCTCAGATCGAATAGTAGTATCTTTGGTCCCTCTCTGACTACCACTAGCATTACTTGCATGTCTAGGTGGTCTACCTCTTGCTGCAGTATTACCAGGTCTCCCACTCGGACTAGTATTCTGCTCCATTAATCTCGGACAATTTCTGATAAAATGATCAGCTGATCCACATTTAAAACAGGAGTGGTCATGCAATCTACAGCTCCCTGAATGCCATTTACCACAATGCTTGCACTCGGATCTGTCTTGATGATCATTGCCAACACTAGCAACTAAAGTAGCTCGTGTACTCACAGGAGGTCGATCGCGATCTTGTCTGGAAAAGCCTGAAGTAGTCTTGGATCAACCCGATTCATCTCGAAATTTCTTCAATGACTGCTGGAATGGTTTCCCCGAAGATCTTTTACGAAACACTCTATCCCCAGCTTCAACTTTTCTTTTCTCAATTCCGGGCTCTTCGGCTTTACAAGCTCGCTCAACAAGTACTACGAACTCTTTAATTTCCAGAATGCCTATCAACTGTTTGATATCTTCATTCAACCATCCTCGAAGCGTTTACACATGATAGCTTCGGAAGAGATACACTCACGGGCATATCTGCTGAGCCTTACGAATTCTCGTTCATATTCTGTAACTGTCATTCGGCCCTGTTTAAGCTCAAAAAACTCTTTGCATTTTTGATCGATGATTCTTTGGCTGATATACTTTTTACGAAATTCTGTTAGAAAGAAATCCTAGGTGACCCGCTCTCTCGGTACAACTGAAACCAAAGTATTCCACAAGTGATAGGTAGCATCACGTAGCAAAGACACAGCACATTTCAAACACTCGTCAGGGGTACACGATAATTCATCGAACACACGGGTAGTATTATCAAGCCAAAACTCCACCCGCTCGGCGTCATCGATAACAGTAGGTCTAAACTCTTCAGCCCCGTATTTTCTAATTTTATCAATCGGGAGCTTACTCGATCTCAACGGATTGGTCACAGGAGGCACTACAGGTATCGAAAACGGATTATTCAGGGGTAGGGGTTGTGGAACAGCCGGATTAGTTCGAACATATTGAGTGAACCAATCATTCATCATAGCATAAAAGGTTTGTTTCATCTCATCATCTCAATTACTGGCATTTGGCTGAGAGTCAATCGGCGCTGTCCCTTGCGCGGGAGCAGGCGCTACGCTCTCAACATCGTCTACTACGGCTCGATCGGGATCGGGATTCATTACTATATGAAAAAATACATTTTAACTGTCAGAAGTCATCACACTATCGTATTATCACATTATGGCATGTATAGCTAGACTCGTACGCGCTACGTTAGTCCTAGAATCGACTAAACCGTAGCTCTGATACCAATAAAATGTAACACCCCTAACCCGTATCCGTCGCCAGAATAGGGTTGGGAGGCATTATCAAACAATACGCAACTTCCAGACATTCATTGATATAGATATTTATGCGTCACATGATAAAGGTTACTAATCATTTAAAAACAAATTCGATGGTTCATGAGATAGTTCATTTCTCAAATGCATATAATCAAATGTATAAATTAAATTTATACATGCAAACAATTAGACTTCCATAAGATCAAAACAACTATTCATATGGTTACTTCTAAAAGATAAAACCAATTACCATCCTAATAAACTAGAATAGCTCATTATATATACATCCAACATAATATACCTATCTAAAACATATCATATAATAATTCCACTTTTTCATTAATACACTAAATATAAACATTTATAATTCCAACTATATATCATGCATACTTATCATTTAATCATAAGGCAAAGCTGAACAAACACATCTCATTTATAAACATCAACCACACCATGATTATTTCATGAAACATTAGGTATCAAAATGATCAAGCCATACATTTTAATCGAAATACGAATTCATACTTAGTTAATGAGCAAGCCATTTTCGCATGGCTCGATTATATATACATATTCAAAATATACACTTGTTTTCAAAAAAACATTTAGCCTATACATGCCACCATCCAAAATATAGACTTTTAGAAATACTGAGAGAGAGAGACGATAATGTGGATGACTTCAATATTGATCCTCGAGCTCGTAACTTCTAGCTGAAATCTATAAAACGAATTAACGAAAACACTCGAAGTAAGCTAATTAGCTTAGTAAGTATTAAGTAAATTAAACATGTACTCATCAATATACATAACACACCACCGCTTAATACAACATGTAATTTGAGGCAATCACACGAGGTAAATACCTAAACCAAATGTCATAGATAACTGAAACCTCATATATCACGTATAATTTAACTCAACCTTATAATCTATTAATAATTCATATGTTTCAATGATTTCAATATAACCACAAACAAGATAATCTTGTCCCACAAGCATTAAAGCTTAATGCATCTTTATTAATTCATTTAAGAGTTGACTATACAAGTATAATGTAGGGCAATAGGTACTCACCTTTGTAGCCGAATTATACTACTTCGTACAAGTCAAATTCCATCATTCAATGTCTAAAATGACTGGAAGCTTTTAATCACAAACTTAAAATAGACCATCGGTATAAAACCTACTAGGCAAGAGCCCGAATTCATCACCGGCACTAGGCCTGCTAGACTTTAAGTCCGATACTCATTCATCGGCATTACGCCTGCTAGGCTGGAAGCCCGATAATAATCACCAGCTTCAAGCTTGCTAGGCCAAAGGCTAAAAAACTCAATTCTTTAACTAATTCACAAGGTTCCAAATACCTCAATTCAAATACTTATAATTATTCCACATGACATAATTACTTATTAAAACTTAGCCTCATTCGAATATAACACCAACCATCCAAACATTTATTCATTTCAAAATTTGCCATTCGGCCTTAACATATATCGAACGTTTACTTCCAATATCACAAGTTAATATTCGGTTATAAAGCATAATAGGCACTTACCTTCATTTAATAATTATATTTAACTAAGGCATATTGACTAATTATTTCAAACCATTCTTACATTCGGCCTCATGCATATACATATAAAGTAAATCACATTTTCATGATACATCATATTATAAACAAGTACAACCCATGTTTAAATACTTGAACTTACCTCAGATATAGTCGAACAACTACGGATCGGCTATTCAACCATTTTCGCTTTCCCCCTATTCGAATTTGACTCTCTTTGTTCTTAAGCTAAATTAAAACAAATCAACTTACTAAATTACTTAATAAATTTTATTTTCATTTGAAATTCACACATTCAAATTCATTAATAATTCTCAAAACACAAACAAACACTTATCGAAATCATGTACTGATGCGTTTCACATAACACAACCACATTCATTAAACTTTAATTTCATTCGGCAATATAATATATATCTCAATACTAAATCATTTCCAATCAAATAATCCAACTTATTCATTTGTACTCACATTTAATTCAAGCTTTTAATTCCATACATATATAACATATAATTCCATAAAACAATTCTTCCTTGATCGAATGCTTATATAATTAAAATAATTAATTATCATCCAACCTTCAAAATCAAGATGTTAATATATAACCAAATGTACATACACTCATATATACAAGCTCATAAATCATAATATAACATCAAGTACACGAACTGTCCATGTGGCCGAATATCATTTAAATAAATAATTAAAATCCTTTAACACATAACACCACAAGTCCATTCGGCATTAGCTCTTCCAACTCAAAATTTTCATTGGCAACCTAAATATACAACAAATTATTCACATCATTATTCGAGTCCACATTCGGCGATTATATAAATATACAAAAGTTAACATCTAAGCATTCTTTTCTAATATCTAGCATCATTCGAATATATATCTAAATACATATTAACCACTTTAGCCGATTATCATTTGTCATTTAAGTCACATATATCAATTTACAAGCTCTAAACTCATCCTTCTCATCATTTCTCATTTTTTTTTATTTTTTTAAACATCCAAACATCAAAAATCCTATGCACATCTACCATGGCCGAATGTATTAACATCATCCATTCAAAAAATTAACACATGGGCTTTAAACACAACTTCATATTTAATTCAAAAACAACAAATTTCATAAAAACTAGTTTGAATTCATACCTTAATTTTGCTTGTTAAGAGCCGAAATTTAGAAGCTTATTTTTTTCTCTTTTCTTTCTTCACAACTGACCATGCAAAGATGAAAGCACAAAATGGCTTTCTTTATTTTATGTTTTATCTTTTATTATAATAATATAAAGCTTATAATAATACTCTACTACCGTCCACCTTAATAATAATGGGTAAATTGCCATTTAAAAGCCTCCATTAACAAAGCCATTAGCAATTTGACGCTCTATACTTTTATCCATCAAATTTTCCAACTTACTCAATTAAGCCCTATTTCTAAAGCAAACGTCCAAACAACAAAATTAAGTCATGAAATTTTCACACATGATAATTCACATATAATAAACACAGAAAATATTACTTAAATATTTTTTGACTCGGTTTCGTGGTCCTGAAACCACTTTTCCAATTAGGACCAAAATAGGGCTGTCACAACTCTTCCCCTTTAGGGATTTTTGTCCCCGAAACTCTTACCGGCGAATAGGTTAGGGTAACATTCTTTCGTTGAGTCCTCAAGCTCCCAAGTCGCTTCTTCGACCTCGTGTTTGAGCAACAATACTTTCACTAACGATATTTTCTTATTCTGCAGTTCTTTCACCTCGCGAGCCAAAATACGAACCGGTTCTTCCTCATAACTCAAATCAGGCTGAATTTCAATCTTTGACGGACTAATCACATGTGAGGGATCGGATCTATATCGTCTAAGCATCAAAACATGAAAAACATTGTGGATGTTTTCAAGTTCAGGTGGCAATAGTAATCTATATGCAACCGGCCCAATCCGTTCGGAAATTTCGTATAGCCCAATAAATCTCGGGCTCAATTTGCCTTTACGGCCGAATCTGAGTACCTTTTTCCACGGTGAAACTTTAAGAAACACTTTGTCTCTGACTTGATACTCTATATCTTTACGTTTCAAGTCTGCATACGATTTCTGATGATCTGACAATACTTTTAAACTTTCACGAATCACTTTTACTTTCTGTTCGGCCTCTTTAATCAAATCAACTCTGTAAATCTTATTTTCACTGAGCTCAATCTAAAACAACGGTGTACGACATTTATGACCCTACAACGCCTTGTAAGGTGCCATCTTGATACTCGATTGAAAACTATTATTGTATACGAATTCAATGAAAGGCAAGTATCGTTCCCACAAGCCATTAAACTCAAGGATGCAACATCTCAACATATCCTCAAGTATCTGAATAACTCGCTCAGATTGACTATCTGTCTGAGGATGGAAAGCGGTGCTAAAATGCAGCTTGGTACCCAACGCATCATGCAATTTCTTCCAAAATCACGACGTAAAATTGGGGTCTCTATCCGAAACAATAGAAGTAGGTACTCCGTGCAATCTCATAATCTGAGAAATGTATAATTCAGCTAGCTTATCAAGTGAATAATCTATACGAACGGGAATAAAATGAGCCGACTTTGTCAATCTATCAACAATAACCCAGATTGCATCTTTCTTGTTCAATGTCAACGATAAACCAGACACGAAATCCATCGTAATACAATCCCATTTCCACTCAGGTATCATAATCGGCTGAAGCAATCCCGAAGGCACCTGATGTTCAGCTTTTACTTGTTGATATATCAAACATTTCGAAACCAAGTAAAAAATGTCTCGTTTCATACCATGCCACCAGTACTGTTGTTTCAGATCGTTGTACATTTTCGTGCTACCAGGATGAACTAACATTTTGATATTATGAGCTTCGTTCAAAATCATCAAAATAAGCTCTGAATTTCTCGAAACACATAATCGATTTCTGAATCTCAAACAATCATTGGCATCAATCATAAACCCTGAATCCTCTTTCGAATCACATTGAGCTCGTTTTGCGATTATATCATCATCAACTTTTTGAGCTTCCCATATTTGTTGCATCAACATTGCCTTTACTTTTAATTCCGCTACTAACACATTATCAGCGGACATAGACAACTATACATTCATCGCTCGTAGAGCAAACAGTGATTTTCGACTTAAAGCATAAGCAACCACATTAGCCTTTCCCAAATGATAATCAATGACGAACTCATAATCTTTCAGTAATTCTAACCACCGCCGTTGTCTCAAATTCAAGTCTTTCCGAGTCATCAAGTATTTGAGGCTTTTATGATCAGAATAAACGTGACATTTTTCTCTGAACAAGTAAAAACACCAAATTTTCAGAGCAAAAACAATGATAGCTAACTCAAGATCATACGTCGGATAGTTTTTCTCATGAGGCTTTAACTATCTCGAGGCATAAGCAACAACTCTACCCTCTTGCATCAAAACACAGCCCAAACCGTTCAAAGAGGCATCATTATAGATCACAAATTCTTTACTGGATTCTGGCTGAACTAACACTGGAGCTTCGGTTAAGAGAGCTTTCAATTGATCAAAACTTTTTTGACACCTTTCCGACCATTCAAATTTGACATCTTTCTGTAACAACTTTGTCAATGGTGTTGCTATCATCGAAAAGCCTTTCACAAACCGTCTGTAATACCTGGCAAGTCCAAAAAAGCTTCGAACTTCCGAAACATTCCTCGGAGGTTTCCAATCAAGTATGGCCAAAACTTTATTCAGATCAACTTGAATACCTGATGCGGATACAACATGTCCTAAAAAGCTTACCTCTCGTAACCAGAATTCACATTTACTGAACTTCGCATACAATAGCTTGTCTCGCAAGATCTGTAATACTAGTGTCAAGTGTTCGGCATGCTCGGTTTCATCTCGTGAATAGATCAGAATGTCATCTATAAACACGACTACAAACCGATCCAAATGCTATCGGAAAATCTGATTCATTAAATCCATGAAAATTGCAGGGGCATTAGTGAGCCCAAACGGCATCACTAAGAACTCGTAATGTCCGTACCTCGTCCGAAAAGCAGTCTTAGGCACATCCGAGTCTCTAACTCGTAACTGATAATAACCAGATCACAAATCGATCTTTGAAAAAACTAAAGCTCCCTTTAGCTGATCAAATAAATCATCAATTCGCGGTAACGGATATTTATTTTTTATCGTTACTTTATTAAGCTGACGATAATCAATGCACATTCTCATTGTTCCGTCTTTCTTTTTCACAAATAGCACTAGTGCACCCCAAAGAGAAAAACTCGATCGAGTAAAACCTCTATCTGTCAACTCTTGTAACTGAGATTTCAATTCTTTTAATTCAGTTGGTGCCATACGATACGGAGTTATCGAAATCGATGTCGTTCCTGGTACTAGTTCTATACCAAACTCTACTTCCCGAACAGGTGGTAACCCAGGTAATTCCTTGGGAAATACATCCGGATATTCATAAACCACGGGTACAGTTTCAAGCTTTCTTTCTGATACTTTGCTATCTAGAACATATGCAAGATAAGCTTCACAACCCTTTTTCACATATTTCTAAGCCAGCATTGAAGATATTACTGCCGGTAACCCGTTCAGATCGGTAGACTCAAACCGAATTATCTCATTATTCGAACATCGCAAGTCAATTGTCTTTCATTTGTAATTCACTATAGCATCATGCACAGTTAACCAATCCATACCGAGAATGATATCAAACTTGTCAAATGGCAATAGCATTAAATCAGCCGAGAAATAAGAATCTCGAATCATTAGGGGACAGTTCTTGCATACTTTATCAATTAACACATATCGGCCCAGAGGGTTCGATACTTGAATCACAAACTTAGTAGACTCAACAGGTAGAGTCCTACTGGATGCCAAAGTTTCACACACAAAGGAATGAGTTGAACCGGGGTCAATCAAAGCAATAACATCAGTATAAAAAAGAGTGAATGTACCGGTAATAACATCTGGAGAAGAAGTTTCCACCCGAGCATGGATAGCATAGGCTCTGGCCAGAGCAGGAGCCTCAGATCGAACATCAGTATCTTTGGTCTCTCTCTGACTACCATTAGCATTACTCGCGTGTCTAGGTGGTCTACCTGTTGCTGCAGTATTACCAGGTCTCCCACTCGGATTAGTATTCTGCTCCGTTAATCTCGTACAATCTCTAATAAAATGATCAGCTGATCCACATTTAAAACAAGAGTGGTCATGCAATCTACAGCTCCCTGAATGCCATTTACCACAATGCTTGCACTTGGATCTGTCTTGACGATCACTGCCAACACTAGCAACTGAAGTAGCTCGTGTACTCACAGGAGGTCGATCTCGATCTCGTCAGGAAAAGCCTAAAGTAGTCTTAGATCAACTCGATTCATCTCAAAATTTCTTCGATGACTGCTGGAATGTTTTCCCCGAAGATCTTTTACGAAACTCTCTAGCCCCAGCTTCAACTTTTCTTTTCTTAATTCCGAGCTCTTCGGCTTTACAAGCTTGCTCAACAAGTACTACGAACTCTTTAATTTCCAGAATGCCTACCAATAGTTTGATATATTCATTCAACCCATCCTCGAAGCATTTACACATGATAGTTCGGAAGAGATACACTCACGGGCATATCTGCTGAGCCTTACGAATTCTCGTTCATATTCTGTAACTGTTATTTGGCCCTGTTTAAGCTCAAGAAACTCTTTGCGTTTTTGATCGATGAATCTTTGGCTGATATATTTTTTGCAAAATTCTGTTAGAAAGAAATCCCCAGTGACCCGCTCTCTCGGTACAACTGAAACCAAAGTATTCCACCAGTGATAGGCAGCATCACGTAGCAAAGACACAGCACATTTCAAACACTTGTTAGGGGTACACGATAATTCATTGAACACATGGTAGTATTATGAAGCCAAAACTCAGCCCGCTCGGCAGCATCACTCATAGTAGCTCTGAACTCTTCAGCCCCGTATTTTCTAATTTTATCAACCGGAGGCTTACTCGATCTCAACGGATCGGTCACAGGAGGCACTACAGGTATCAAAAGCAGATTATTTGGGGGTGAGGGTTATGAAACAGCCGGATTAGTTCGAACATATTGAGTGAAGCAATCATTCATCATAGCATAAAAGGTTTGTTTCATCTCATCTTCTCGATTAATGGCATTTGGCTGAGAGTCAGTCGGCGTTATCCCTTTTGCGGGAGAAGGCGCTCCGCTCTCAACATCATCTGCTATGACTCGATCGAGATCAGGATTCACGTAGCAAAGACACAGCACATTTCAAACACTTGTTAGTGGTACACGATAATTCATTGAACACATGGTAGTATTATGAAGCCAAAACTCAGCCCGCTCGGCAGCATCGCTCATAGTAGCTCTGAACTCTTCAGCCCTGTATTTTCTAATTTTATCAACCGGAGGCTTACTCGATCTCAACGGATCGGTCACAGGAGGCACTACAGGTATCAAAAGCAGATTATTCGGGGGTGAGGGTTGTGAAACAGCCGGATTAGTTCGAACATATTGAGTGAAGCAATCATTCATCATAGCATAAAAGGTTTGTTTCATCTCATCTTCTCGATTAATGGCATTTGGCTGAGAGTCAGTCAGCGTTATCCCTTGTGCGGGAGAAGGCGCTCCGCCTTCAACATCATCTGCTATGACTCGATCGAGATCATGATTCATTACTATATGAAAAACACATTTTAACTGTCAGAAGTCATCACACTATCGTATTATCACATTATGGCATGTATAGCTAGACTCGTACGCGCGACGTTAGTCCTAGAATCGACTAAGCCGTAGCTCTGATACCAATAAAATGTAACACCCCTAACCCGTATCCGTCGCCAGAATAGGGTTGCGAGGCATTATCAAACAATACGCAACTTCTAGACATTCATTGATATAGATATTTATGCGTCACGTGATAAAGGTTACTAATCATTTAAAAACAAATTTGATGGTTCATGGGATAGTTCATTTCTCAAATGCATATAATCAAATGTATAAATTAAAGTTATACATGCAAACAACTAGACTTCCATAAGATCAAAACAACTATTCATTTGGTTACTTCTAAAAGATAAAACTAATTACCATTCTAATAAACTAGAATAGCTCATTATATATACATCCAACATAATATACCTATCTAAAACATATCATATAATAATTCCACTTTTTCATTAATATACTAAATATAAACATTTATAATTCCAACTATATCTCATGCATACTTATCATTTAATCATAAGGCAAAGCTGAACAAACACATCTCATTTATAAACATCAACCACACCATGATTATTTCATGAAACATTAGGTATCAAAATGATCAAGCCATACATTTTAATCGAAATACGAATTCATACTTAGTTAATGAGTAAGCCATTTTCGCATGGCTCGATTATATATACATATTCAAAATATAAACTTGTTTTCAAAAAAAGTTTACCCTATACATGCAATCATCCAAAATATAGACTTTTAGAAATACCAAGAGAGAGAGAGACGATAATCTGGATGACTTCAATATTGATCCTTGAGCTCGTAACTTCCAGCCGAAATTTATAAAATGAATTAACGAAAACAGTCAAAGTAATCTAATTAGCTTAGTAAGTATTAAGTAAATTAAACACATACTCATCAATACATATAACATACCATCGCTTAATACAACATGTAATTTGAGGCAATCACATGAGGTAAATACCTAAACCAAATGTCATAAATAACCGAAACCTCATATATCACATATAATTTAACTCAACCTTATAATCTATTAATAATTCATATGTTTCAATAATTTCAATATAACCACAAACAAGATAATCTTGTCCCACAAGCATTAAAGCTTAATGCATCTTTAACAAAGCTTAAAATGCATATTCGAATTAATTCATTTAAGAGTTGACTACACAAGTATAATGTAGGGCAATAGGTACTCACCTTTGTAGCCGAATTATACTACTTCATACAAGTCAAATTCCATCATTCAATGTTTAAAATGATTGGAAACTTTTAATCACAAACTTAAAATATACCACCGGTATAAAACCTACTAGGCAAGAGCTCAAATTCATCACCGGCACTAGGCCTACTAGACTTTAAGTCCGTTACTCATTCACCGGCATTACGCTTGCTAGGTTTGAAGCCCGATAATAATCACCAGCTTTAAGCTTGCTAGGCCAAAGGCCTGAAAAATTCAATTCTATAACTAATTCACAAGGTTCCAAATACCTCAATTCAAATACTTATAATTATTCCACATGACATAATTACTTATTAAAACTTAGCCTCATTCGAATATAACACCAACCATCCAAATGTTTATTCATTTCAAAATTTTCCATTCGGCCTTAACATATATCGAACCTTTACTTCCAATATCACAAGTTAAAATTTGGTCATAAAGCATAATAGGCACTTAACTTCATTTCATAATTATATTTAACCAAGGCATATCGATTAATTCTTTTAAACTATTCTTACATTCGACCTCATGTATATACATATAAAGTAGATCACATTTTCATGATTCATCAAACCATAAACAAGTATAACCCATGTTTAAATACTTAAACTTACCTTGGATATCGTCGAACAACTACGGATCGGCTATTCAACTATTTTCGCTTTCCCCCTATCCGATCTTTGTTCTTGAGCTAAATTAAAACAAATTAACTTACTAAATTACTTAATCAATTCAATTTTCATTCGAAATTCACATATTCAAATTCATTAATAATTCTCAAAACACAAACTGTAACGCCCTGATTTCGGGACTTTTCGGGATTTCTGTGATTTTTGGTGAATCTTAAAATTCTGATGTCTGAATGTGTAATTTATGTTTTAAGTACATTAGTGGGCATCTAAAAGGCCCAAGTTTAAATTAAAATCTGGTAGATTTGGTAAATTTTTCGTTGCTTAGAGGAAAGGGATCTGGTAATGTAGGATTTTAAGATTAAGTAGGCAAAATGGATCACAAGAGAGCCCTTGGCAAAGCTGCTAAATGATGCCACTGAGGTGCTAAAAAAAAGTGGCGTGTGGGAGATAAGGGTGAGCCAAGGTTTGAATCCCTTGGAGCACAATTATGCAGTTTTTTTATAAGCAGGAAAGGTAAGAGTTGGACTTCAAGTGAAACACTGGCAGGAAGAGTTTGAAGTGTTCAGGAGAGTGGAATTAGGAGTGATAAGGGGAGGGAATTTAGGAGCTGATTGGAGAGAGAAGTGCCGAATGTTGGACTTTTGGAGAGCAAGAGTTGGCCGGCCAAGGGACTTTAGCTAGGCAAACGGCTAAGGGGATAGTGAGTGCCGAATTTCCCTTTGTACTCTTCTTCGGGTTGGTTTGGTCTTCCTTCTACTTAGCCAAAATAGGGGATAGTGCCTTAGGGTTTATTCTTCTTACTCTTTCTTTTTGCTAGAAGCAGAAAATACAAGCTTCCACTTCTCCCTGTGCCAGTTTCTTTGCCAAAACCGAATACTCACTTCTTTTCTCCTCTATTCTTTTCTTCTTTTCTTCTTCTTCTTCCATCCGTATCCTTTACTTCTTTATCGCATTCCTTCTCACTTTAATGATCAAAAAAGCCAAAAGAAAAGCCTTCCATTACCGATTTCCTTTTTGCCGAAACCTTTGGAACCAAATCCCAAAACCTTGAATACTCCTTGTCGATTTCTTTTATAGCCGAATCTATCCTGCTCATATTTCTCTTCTCTTTCTCTTCTTTCTTTTCTTCATCAAACTCTCTCAAAACCAAGATAGCCAAATACCTTTTGTGGCCGAATACTTCATCTTTTCTTCTAGAGCCGAAATCTTCATACCTGTGGTGTCAAAGCCGAATCTTAGATCACACTTATCTCTTCTCATGATTGCGAATGGAACTATCGTAGATTGGGGTTAGGGTGATAGTCACCTTGACAAGGTTAAGTGTTGGTAAGTATTTCGAAACTCTTTTCCATTAGTTATCCATGTTTTAAGGTAAAAGCCAAAATCCCTAGCAACCAGGGGTGGCTAACGTTTGGACTAAGGGCATATTTGCCTCTTTCTTTTGGTTTTGTATGCGCTAGTATGGACAAGGGGACTTTCAGAAAAGAGCTTTGAAGGCTAACACTGTTGGACATCTAGATCTAGTTCATATTTCGACAAAGGTAAGAACTTTAGGGCCTAAGGTGTTAATGGCCGAATATGGTAAGGAGTTTAGTAAATGATAGTTATCGACTTGTAGTCTAACATGTGGGTAACCAATTGTAAGATATCTTAGGGGATCTCATGCTCAATTTGTCACTAAACAGGTGTGTAAACGACACTCTTCTATAGACTAGATCGGCAAAAGTAGAATAGCCAAAATATCGAAAGGCTAGTATTACGTGACTTGCGAGCGTGCGAGCGCTCGCAAGACGATTTGACTGTTAAATCTGGTAAACTCAATGTTAAGGTTGCAGAGTGCGCAATTTCATGCACTTTGCTGAATTTGGGCTTAATGGGCCGAAATCAGGTTAATAGGCTAACGGGCCCAACTCGGTAAAAACACACGGTAAGTGTTTCTGCTAATACGTTAATGGCTATAATAAGCATGAATAGGTGAAATTACTGAACTACCCCTAAGTATGAAAATTACCATTATACCCCTAGGTGCAAAATGACCGTTATACCCCTAGGGTTAATTTTGACTGAAATGTATGATACTCTGATTCTGTATGTTGTATGCCATGACATGTATATCTGTTGCATGGGATATAGGTTATATTGATGGAGGAAGCGTTTTGGTGGCTCTGCCACAAATATCTGTTTCTGGTGGCTACGCCACAAACATTTGTTCTGGTAGGTCTGCCACAATGTCTATATCTGGTGACTCTGTCACATTATCTGTTCTGGCAGCTCTGCTGTAAATTCTGTGGTGTGTAGTGGACAGGAGGGTTGAGTTGTCTCCCCACATGGTGTAAAGCTGGTACGGGGGTGTATACGGTTGGATATGGGTTGGGTGTTTGCATACATGATATATCTGCTCTGTTTCTGTCATGGGCTTCATTCTGAATTCTGTATCGGGCTAAGGCCCAATTAAATATGACTCTGAGGCTTGATCTGATGGGGCTATGGTTGGGTTCTTTTACACACTGAGTTTCTGATATCCGCGTTCACGATACTAAGTAATAAAATTTATAAAGAACTTGATCACACCAAAACTAACTAATATCGCGACGCTTTAAGGCAAGCGCACCTATCGAACAGTAGTATAGCTTAGTGGCAAGACCGAGTTATCGTACCCAAGGGAACCAAAAGTACTATTACTTACTTTCTTTCTATTATCTAGCCTAAGAATAAAAGAGGGGTTTGTTTAAACTAATTCTAAAACTAAACTAAAAAGACACAAAGAGTAAATTGAGAAAACTTTTAGGGGAAAAGCTGATTGATATGGACAATACTTAAGGGAGAATCCACCTAGACTTCACTTGTACTGGTTCTTGAGCTAGACGATTTATTCACTTAACTTGATCCGTAGAGATCCCTAATTTATGCTAAACCCTCCGTCGAGGTGAAGAGCAACTAGGTCTAAGTTGTTAATTAAAGTTCCTTTATCAATTAACTTCTTAAGTTGCATTAATTCGATCAATGGTTCCCCATATTAGGTTTGACCATAATCCGGTAGATTTATGTCGCCCTATGTCTAGGGTTGCATGCAACTCCGCTTAATTATGGTAGATCTACTCTTATCACAGGGACTTTTGCTCCTCTGCTCTAAGCACATCTAATTCTTGAAGTAATACCTAGGTTTATTAAATCAAGAATGAAGAACACATAATTAAGAACAACTCAAGTATTTATCATATAACTCAAGAATAAATAATAACAAGATCTGTCTTAGGTTTCATCCCCCTCAAGTATTTGAGGGGTTTAGTTCATAATAAAGAAAGGAAACATCTCAGAAGAAATAAAATAACAAAACATAAAAGAACCCGAAAACCCCTAAAGGAATTTAGGGAGATCCTCTATATTGCTACAGAATTTCGGCTTCTGGGATGAATCAATCAGCTTCCCTGCGAGTAATCCCTACTTCCACTCTCTATGTTGGCAGCAAAGAATACTTCCCTTTGTGGGGAAATAAGCACACCCTAAGAGTTGCCTCCTAGGGTCTTTATATAGAGCTTTGGGGAGCCTTTCTTAGCCTCCAAGTATCCCAATTCGAGTGAAATTCCTCTTCTTCACGACTAGAACACGCCCGTGTGCCACGCCCGTGTGACTTCGACAAAGGCCGTGTGAATTGGCACGGCCGTGTGGCCTGCCCGTGCTTGTCGAGAGCTGGACCGTGTGATCTTCATGTGGCACGGCCGTGTGGTAATTCCTTGGGCCATGTGTTATGTCATTTTTGGTCCATTTTCCTCATTTTCAGTCCATTTCCTATTCTTTTCTCTTCCCTATGCTCTCCTGAGTATAAGATATGAAAAATAAGGATTAAGAGCACCAATTCTCACTAAATTGATAATAATTCATCCAAAATATAGGCTAAACATGAGGTAAAAATATGTATAAATTAGCGTTTATCAAATACACCCACACTTAAACCTTTGCTTGTCCTCAAGTAAAATCTCAATCCCTAAATAAGAATTATTCCTCTCAACCTACAATCTTTATCAATAATGTTTCAAACTAGTCTACAGGTAATCATACAATGAGTAATTCAATCAGAAGAACATTAAAGACTCAATCACTTTAAGTTGAGAATTTTATCAATGAAAACATAAGTCTCTTCCTTCCTTCTAAGTAGTTATCTCTCCATCTTAATTAACAGGAGTTGACATCCTCACTAAAGGTTCACTCTATCCACTCGAAGTGTTTAGGGTTCAAAATTTAAGCACTCCTTAATCAACATGAAAAGTTATTACCATAAGCTTGCAAGAAAATCAAATCTCCACCACTGTAGTTTAATATGATACATTGATCAAAAAGTCTTTTAATGGTTGTAACGGGGCTTGGTTAGGGGTGTTGTCACAGGCTGCAAAAAGAAGGTTAGAATCGAGATTGAACTGAAAATTATCTAGCTAGAAAAAATCTCTATCAATGGAACATATTTCTCAGCTAATTCTTATGATACTATCATTTCTGCCTTGGTAGCCTTAAAATAGAATTATGTAAAAATTTATCGAACTATTTACAATTTACAATCGAATTTTACTGTATGTACTCTTTTCTTTTCTTTTTCTTCTTTTTTTTTAAGAACAACTCAAGTAATACAATAAATTGAATAAAACTTTACAATCTGAAAAAGAGAAAAAAAACTAGATGAAAAATTCAACTCAAATCTTTGACAAAAATAGGGATCAAAATAATTGAATGACATTCAACAAAAATGGGTTATTGGTTAATAATTAGAGGGTGAGTCAAGGAAAAGGTTGTTAGGCTCAATGGGGTTTACTAGGGGTTAATTCATGGAGGTAGGCTTTTTGTGGAGTAAGTGGGTTAAATCCTAGGTGCCTTTATCATTTCGGTATATCAAATCAATGATGTGGTCTCGACATGTATAATCGAACAAGTTCTAGAATAACAATTCAGTATTGACTCACTCAAAGCAATAATAAAAGTGAGCACGAAAGAATGTATGCTCAAAAAGGGCTCAATATCTCACCAGAATTATGGCTTTTGATGTCAATCCTGTGAATTTCAAATCTCAAGATAATACTTAGAATTAGGGAAAATAACTTATGCAAAAATTGGGGGTTCTCAAAAATTTCAACTTATCATGCTTGATTCCCTAATGTTTTAAAGTTTGAATAATCAAAGTACAAGCACCTATATCTTAATTCTCAACATATCAATAGAAATCATAAATCAATCAGAATAAATTCCTAATAGGAGATTGAGAATTAGTTAAGAACAATGCATAAGGAAAAAAAATTTAGGGATTTTTCAGATAATGTAGAAATTTAAAGTAAGCTTCCCCCCCACACTTAAGATGTACATTGCCCTCAATGTACAAAGATACATAAATAGCAAGAGAAGTATAATATCATAAGATAGGGAGAGAATTGAAACTTCCTGAATTTAGGATGAATTTATGAGGAAGAGTCGGCAATTGTGGCAGGGTGTTCCCATTTCCGTTTGAATATGAGCTGTAGAGCTCCTTTTTGAAACTGCGAAAATATTAATTAGTCATGGGAATTTTCGATTGATAGAGATTACTCGTTAGGGCTTGGCCGATATGAAAGATCGAAATTTAAATAAAAGAAAAATAATAAATGAAGTTCTAGAAATACTAATACTGTAATGAATTAAAAGGATTAAGTATAATAAAAATAAAATTTGAAATAAAAAAACGACTAAAAAAAGAAAAAAATGAGAAAAATAGAACCGTATGGGAGAATAGAGGCACACGCCCGTGTGGCTCGGGGTTAGCCCGTGTTGGCCATATTGCACGGCCGTGGAGAACTTGTTCGCTTTTTCACACAGTCGTGTAGGTAGTCACACGGCCGTGTCTGATTTGATAGTGTTGGCCACGGCTTGGGGACACGGGTGTGTGGCGTTGTGCGAGCCCGTGTTGATACTGCATGGTTACCACGGCCATGTTGCACGACCGTGGGGATTTGTCGACCTCCCGTGCTTTTGGGAAAAATTTACTCTGTTTGTACACGGTCTAAGTGCACAACCGTCTCTCTGTTTTAAGATGTCACACGGCCTTAGGCACGCCCGTGTGTCTGGCCGTGTGGCCTAGATTTCTGCATAAAAATGTTAGTTGCTGCATAAAAAATGTTAGTTATTGCTCGGGTTGCCTCCCGAGAAGCGCTTGTTTATAGTCTAAGCTCGACTCTTCTCGAGCTAGGTATCTCACGGTGGTTTGAAGAGTTGATACTCTTCCGGCCTATTTTCAGGATTAATATTAAAAGAATGTTTGAGTCGAGTGTGGTTTACCTTGACAGTGCCGAGTGACTCATGTTTTATTTCTACTGTACCATAAGGGAAAATTTTCGTTACCGTGAAGTAGGGTACGTCACTTGTATGCTCTTTTGAATTCAAGATTCGAGGGTCGTCTTCCCCTAGAAGTACCTTATCCCCTACCTTGATGTGACACGTTTTTACCTGAGGGTCATCTTGGTGATGCTCTGGGTTAGTGTGACATGTTTTGGGTTTTTCATGATAGTTCAGCCACTCATCTAGTTCCTCGATCTGAAGCATTCGCTTTTCAGGTGCATCTCCCTTGGATGGACTTGTTTGTGATTGGGTTGCCTTTATGTAGAGTGTATCCTGCACAGAAGGTTGGGTGGTGAGATTATTCTTTTTACAAGGACTCGTGACTATATTATTATCAACAGTTTTAATTGTGTTTTGAGCTTGTAAAGTAACTTTGTCATCACCTACACGTAGTGTAAGTTCACCTATTCCTAAATCAATTATTGTTCTGGCAGTTGCTAAGAAGGGTCGCCCTAGAATTAAGGGTATATCGCTATCCTCATCAATGTCTAAAACAACAAAGTCAACTGGGAATATAAATTTATCAATTTTGACGAGCACATCTTCAATTATTCCCTTAGGAGACCTAATAGTTTTATCAGCTAGTTGAATGCTCATCTTAGTTTGCTTAGGCTTTCCAAGACCTAGTTGTTTAAACAGTTTATAAGGCATGACATTTATACTAGCCCCTAAATCAGCTAAAGCATTTTTTGTGTCTAGGCTACCAAATAAACAAGGAATAGTAAAACTCCCTGGATCTTTCAGTTTGGTTGGTAGTTTATTTTGAAGAATAGCTGAGCAGATTACATTTAATTCCACATAAGATTTCTCCTCTAGCTTTCGCTTGTTTGTCAAGAGTTCTTTTAAGAATTTAACCGCGTCTGACATCTGCAAAATTGCTTCAACAAATGGTAAGTTAATATGTAATTTTTTTAAGAGTTTAAGAAACTTACCGAATTGTTCATCTGTGCGGTCTTTCTGAAGCGCTCTTGGGTATGGGATACGAGGCTTGTGTTCGTTGATGTCTGGCTTGTTCCTGCTTACCTCTACTTTACCTTTATTCACCTCAAGCTCCTTGTTTGAGTTGTCTTTGATTAAAACCTCCTCATCTATTGTGCTCACGGCATGAATTTGTTCTTTTGGATTGGTCTCAGTGTTACTTGGAAATCCACCTTGTGGTCTTTCCGAAATTAGCTTAGCAAGCTGGCCTATTTAAGTTTCAAGTCCTTGAATAGATGCTTGCTGGTTCCTTAGTGCCGTTTCAGTATTTTGGAAACCAGTTTCTGATATGGCAATAAATTTGGTGAACATCTCTTCCAAGTTCGGCTTTTTCTCCTGTTGTGATGGTGGCTGCTGAAATACCGGAGGCTGTTGTCTTTGATTTCCTTATCCTCCCCATGAAAAATTTGGGTGATTTCTCCAACCTGCATTATAAGTGTTACTATAAGGATTATTTTGAGGTCAAGAATTATTACCCATATAATTGGCATGTTCGGCTTCTATGTTGTGTAGATGGTCTGAATTAAACGTATTTCCTGGAGCTGCATCACATTGCATCACTGGTTGAGCCTGCGTAGAACCAACAAAATTATCAAATTTCTTATTTAAAAGTTCTACTTGGTTAGTGAGCATAGTAACAGCATCAATATTATAAACTCCTGCGGCTTTCGTCGGCTTTGTCCTCATGACTTGCCACTGATAGTTATTCAATGATATCTCCTCAATAAATTCATAAGCTGCGTCAGGTGTTTTATTATTGATGGTTCCACCTGCGGCTGCATCGATCATTTGTCTGGTTGACGGATTTAAACCGTTGTGGAAGGTTTGAACTTGTAGCCACAAAGGTAATCCATGATGAGGACACCTTCTCAAAAGATCTTTGTATCTCTCCCATGCATCGTAAAGTGTTTCTAAATCCATCTACACAAAAGAAGAAATATCGTTTCGTAATTTGGCTGTTTTAGCTGGAGGAAAATATTTGAGTAAAAATTTTTCGGTCATCTGCTCCCATGTGGTAATTGAGCCTCGTGGTAGAGAATTTAACCACTGTTTGGCTTTATTTCTCAAAGAGAATGGAAATAGCCTCAATCGAATGGCATCATCAGAAACGCCATTTATTTTGAAGGTATCACAAAGTTCTAAAAAATTGGCTATGTGTGAGTTTGGATCTTCATCCTGTAAACCATCAAACTGTACCAATTGCTGTATCATCTGAATGGTGTTAGGTTTTAACTCAAAATTATTAGCAGCAATAGTTGGTCTAAGAATGCTAGTTTGGGTACCAGCCAAACTAGGTTTAGCATAATCATACATAGTGCGCGGAGCTTCTTCTTGAATTGCTGGTGACGCGACTATTGCGAGAGGTGGTAGAACATCTTGATTTGCTTCCATCTCTTCTGTAGGTTCTGGCTCTAGATCAGGTTCTTGTTCAGGATAATGTAGACTGCGTCTAATTTCTCTGCGATTTCTGCGAACTATTGTTTCTAGATCTTCGTCGAAAAGTAGTGGTCCTGTTGGATTGTTTCTAGTCATAAACTAAAAATACCTAAAAAGAAAAAGCAAAGAAAACTCAAAAATTTAAAAGAAAAGAAAAATAAAAAAATAAATTAAATTGAAAATAAAAATAAAAGAAAAATAAATAAATATAAATATATGGCTAAAGTAATAGAAATCGAGCTTTCGTAATATTTTAGTTCCCCGGCAATGGCGCCAAAAACTTGATATCCGCGTTCGCGATACTAAGTAATAAAATTTATAAAGAATTTGATCACACCAAAACTAACTAATATCGCGAAGCTTTAAGGCAAGCGCACCTATCGAACAGTAGTATAGCTTAGTGGCAAGACCGAGTTATCGTACCCAAGGGAACCAAAAGTACTATTACTTACTTTCTTTCTATTATCTAGCCTAAGAATAAAAGAGGGGTTTGTTTAAACTAATTCTAAAACTAAACTAAGAAGACACAAAGAGTAAATTGAGAAAACTTTTAGGGGAAAAGCTGATTGATATGGACAATACTTAAGGGAGAATCCACCTAGACTTCACTTGTACTGGTTCTTGAGCTAGACGATTTATTCACTTGACTTGATCCGTAGAGATCCCTAATTTATGCTAAACCCTCCGTCGAGGTGAAGAGTAACTAGGCCTAAGTTGTTAATTAAAGTTCCTTTATCAATTAACTTCTTAGGTTGCATTAATTCGATCAATGGTTCCCCATATTAGGTTTGACCCTAATCCGGTAGATTTATGTCGCCCTATGTCTAGGGTTGCATGCAACTCCGCTTAATTATGGTAGATCTACTCTTATCACAGGGACTTTTGCTCCTCTGCTCTAAGCACATCTAATTCTTGAAGTAATACCTAGGTTTATTAAATCAAGAATGAAGAACACATAATTAAGAACAACTCAAGTATTTATCATATAACTCAAGAATAAATAATAACAAGATCTGTCTTAGGTTTCATCCCCCTCAAGTATTTGAGGGGTTTAGTTCATAATAAAGAAAGGAAACATCTCAGAAGAAATAAAATAACAAAACATAAAAGAACCCGAAAACCCCTGAAAGAATTTAGGGAGATCCTCTATATTGCTACAGAATTTCGGCTTCTGGGATGAATCAATCAGCTTCCCTGCGAGTAATCCCTACTTCCACTCTCTGTGTTGGCAGCAAAGAATACTTCCCTTTGTGGGGAAATAAGCACGCCCTAAGAGTTGCCTCCTAGGGTCTTTATATAGAGCTTTGGGGAGCCTTTCTTAGCCTCCAAGTATCCCAATTCGAGTGAAATTCCTCTTCCTCACGACTAGAACACGCCCGTGTGCCACGCCCATGTGACTTCAACAAAGGCCGTGTGAATTGGCACGGCCGTGTGGCCTGCCCGTGCTTGTCGAGAGCTGGACCGTGTGATCTTCATGTGGCACGGCCGTGTGGTAATTCCTTGGGCCGTGTGTTATGTCATTTTTGGCCCATTTTCCTCATTTTCAGTCCATTTCCTATTCTTTTCTCTTCCCTATGCTCTCCTGAGTATAAGATATGAAAAATAAGGATTAAGAGCACCAATTCTCACTAAATTGATAATAATTCATCCAAAATATAGGCTAAACATGAGGTAAAAATATGTATAAATTAGCGTTTATCAGTTTCCCAAACTCACCCCTTATTTTCATCCATGCAGGTAATCTCTAACCATAGAGGACTTGGAGAGGAGAGGGATTCGGAGTGGCCACATATTCTGCAAGTTTCGTTTCATCACAAATTTTATTCAGTATTTTAATTATTTCATTTTTTTTTGGGTTTTAAGTTGTAATAACGTCACTCTTAATATTTTTATGGTTTTATTAACTGCCTCTATTTATACTCGATTTTTAACTGTTAGATTTAGGCCGCTTGGATTTTTGTTGAAAATTAATAAATGATTTCAAACTCAACGAATGTAACAAATGGATAATCTAACGACTTAATAATCGGTGTTTCTTTTAATCAATAATTAACAACTATTTTACAAAATCACCTTGATTACTAAAAATAAAGAACACAATCAACCGTGAGTCAACGTGGCATGTCGGACTTGGTTGTAACGTCCAGGCTGAGTTTGAAGTGTTACATTTAGTGCTATCAGAGCGAGGTTGAATAACTCGTCTTTGGAATGGGTCTAAAAACAAAAGTTTTTGGAATTTTTAAAAGTAAGGTTAAAACAAAGATTTTCAAAAATCACTTTGAGAATTCGTTTTCAAAATTGTTTTAAGATTTTCTTTCCACAACAAATGATTTCAAAAATTGAAATTCGGTTTTCAAAAATTTGGTTTCTGAGAAGGTGGCACACCGAATCTCTAGTCCAAGTCTGTAAGTATCTTTCTAAATTTTTTTGAATGTTTCTGAATTATCTACTATATGTCTGTACTGAAACCCTATTATGATGCTTTAGTTAGGGTGATACTAAAACTGTAAGAATTCTGATAAGTAGACTGAGATGGTAGCTAGGCTACGATTCCACGAAAAATAAACTTTGAATTACTGTCTGTTCATAAAACATCCGTAATAAACACTGAAATATTTAACTGATGCATAAAATTCGTAATGAGATAATATGATATGAGTACAAGAGCAGCTCGTGGAAGAGGCCGTGGGCGTGGCTGAGGTAGTGCACGGGCTGGATCTTCATCTTTAGGACATATGCCGGAGGCAGATGCACCGGTACCACCGGCAACAGAGGTGGAGTCTCATGATCGAGGTGCCGAGGATGACGCTCTATCTCAGGCAATGCTTCGTGTTTTGGAAAGGGTTGTCGGGGCAAGTACGAAAAATAGAATTCAAGGATCTATTTCTGAGTGACTCCGGGCTAATGGAGTGGAGATCTTTAGGGGCATATCTGGTGTAGCCCCAAATATGGCTAAATATTGGTTAGAGGCCACAGAACGAATTATGGATGATTTGGACTGTTCTGCAGAGCAGAAGCTGAAGGGAGGCATATCGTTGCTTCGGGATGAGGCTTGTCAGTGGTGGCTCACTGTGAGAGATGGAACCTCAGCTGACAGGGTGACTTGGGAGTTGTTTAAGATGGCTTTCAAGGGAAAATATGTTGGAGCGAGCTATGTAGATGCCTGCAGGAAAGAGTTTCTGAATCTGACTCAAGGGAATAAGACAGTTGTTGAGTATGAGGACGAGTTCCTGAGGGTGAGTCGATATGCTATTGGGATAGTCACTACAGAGTATGAACATAGCGTGCGCTTCAAGGATGGCCTCAGGGATGAACTTAGGGTGCTGATTGCTCCCAGAGGGAGTGCGACTTTGCTTCTTTGGTAGAAAAAGCTAATATAGCCAAGGAAGTGAAACGTACAAAAAGATAGAACTGTGAGAAAGATCGAAACCATTTTCGGAGGGATTCAGGATATTCGAGTGGTATAAATAGGAATGTTAAAAGAGCTAGAGTGGAAGCGCCAGTTCAAGCAGTTTCGATGAACGTCGTTAGATCGCAAGTTTGTGGAGACTATGGTAAGGTACATCTGGGTGAATTTCGGAGACGTTCTGGTGCTTGTTTCCAGTGCAGATCTATGGAACATAAAGTCAAGGATTGTCCTCAGAAAATAGATCAGGATTAAGTTGTCGAACAGAGGATTACCCAACCAGTGAGGGGTGGACCACTACCACCAAGAGGACGTGGTCAAGGTAGGGGTGGAAATAGTAATGGTCGAGGTCGTAGAGCACCTGGCAGGGGTGTCCGAGGTGCGAAGGCTTGTCAGCCAGCATTGGTGTATACAGCTCGTCGTCGAGAGGAGGGTGATGCACCTGACATCATAACTGGTACATTCTTGATTTCTAGCATGCCGTACACTGCTTTGATAGATATTGGGTCTACCTATTCATATGTTGCATGTGCCATATCTAGGTCGCTGGGTGTGCACTCTGAGGAGACTGTGAGTGGGGTATCTGTACTAAGTCCTTTGGGTCACTCGGTGAGGGTAGACAAACTATATAGAGACGTGCCTTTAGAAACTCAAGGTAAGATTTTCTCTGGAGACTTGATGGAGCTATCGTTTAGAGAATTTGACCTCATATTGGGAATGGATTGGCTTGTTAAGCATAGGGCTACTCTAGATTGTGCTGCTAAGCGAATAGCATCAAAGACCGTGGAGGATGAGGAGGTTATGGTGATAGGAGAGCGAATGGATTATCTGTCCAATGTAGTGTCAACATTGAGAGCTGAGAAGTGGATTTGTAAGGGTTGTGAGGCTTATTTAGCATTTGTAAGTCAGTCAGAGACTGAGGGTCTGACGGTGGATAAGGTTAGGACCATCAAGGAGTTCCAAGATGTTTTTCCAAAGGAGCTTCCGGGGTTGCCTCCTAACTGAGAAGTTGAGTTTGGAATCAACTTGTTGCCTGGAATGGTTTTAGTGTCCATTGCACCATATAGGATGGCACCGAAAGAGTTAGTGGAGCTGAAAGCGCAATTTCAGGAGTTGTTGGATAGAGGCTTTATTAGGCCGAGTGTGTCTCTATGGGGGGCACCAGCATTGTTCGTGAAGAAAAAGGATGGAATGATGCGGATGTGCATCGATTATCAGCAGTTGAACAAACTGACGATTAAGAATAAGTACCCTCTGCCAAGAATCGACGATCTGTTTGGCCAGCTTAGGGGAGTTTCAGTATTTTCCAAGATTGACCTTCGATCTGGATACCATCAACTAAGGGTTAAGGAGGTGGATATTCACAAAACGGCGTTCAGAACTCGGTATGGTCACTATGAGTTCTTGGTTATGCCATTTGGGCTGACGAACGCACCTGCAGCATTTATGGATTTGATGAATCGAGTATTCTAACCATACTTGGATCGATTCATAGTCATTTTTATCGACGATATTTTGGTATATTCTGAAACTGAGAAGACGCATGATGAGCATCTCCGTATTGTGCTGCAAGTGCTGAGGGAGAAGGAGCTTTATGCGAAATTCAGCAAGTGTGAATTCTGGTTGAGGGAGGTTACTTTCTTAGGACATGTTGTCTCTGCTGAGGGGATTAGGGTGGACCTTTGAAAGATTGAAGCGATTCTGGAATGGAAGCCACCGAGGTCGGTATCGAAAATACAGAGTTTTTTGGGTCTGGCAGGGTACTATAGAAGGTTTGTGGAAGGATTTTCTGTAATGGCAGTACCATTAACGAAGCTGATAAGGAAAGGAGCACCATTTGTTTGGACCAAGAAGCAACAGGAAGCTTTTGAGAAGTTGAAGGAAGTTTTGACTGAGGCATCTGTATTGATTCAGCCGGAGTCTAGAAAGGATTTTACCGTGTACAGTGACGCATCACATGTGGGTTTGGGCTGTGTGTTGATGCAAGAGGGTTAAGTGGTTGCTTATGCTTCGCAGCAGCTTAAGCCTCACAAAGTAAACTATCCGGCTCATGATCTGGAATTGGTAGCAGTAATCTTTGCACTTAAGATTTGGAGACACTACTTGTACGGAGAAAGGTGTATCATATACACGGATCATAAGAGTCTTAAGTACTTGCTGACTCAGAAGAAGCTGAACCTTAGGCAACGAAGATGGATAGAGTTGCTTAAGGATTATGACTGTTCAATTGAGTATCACCTAGGCAAAGCTAATGTGGTACTGATGCCCTAAGTCGTAGAGCTGTATCTGATCTGAGAGTAATGTTTGCTCGTCTGAGTCTGTATGACGATGGTAGTCTGTTGGCAGAATTGCAAGTAAGGCCAACCTGGGTTGATGAGATTAAGGAAAAGCAGTTGAAGGATGAGTTTCTAGTTTCTCGATTCCAGCAGGTTAAAAATGGGGAAACTTCTGAGTGTGGACTGAATAGTGAGGGAGTTCTGTGTTTCCGAGGTAGAATTTGCATTTCAAAGGACTCTGACTTGAGACAGTCAATTCTGAAAGAGGCTTATGGAGGGCTATGTGCTATGCACCCTAAAGGGAATAAATTGTATCACGACTTGTAAGATTTGTATTGGTGGCCTAGACTTAAACGAGAAGTAAATGAGTTTGTGGGGAAATTTCTGACTTGCCAGCAAGTGAAAGCTAAGCATCAACTACCTTCCGGACTGTTACAGCCGGTGAAAATACCACTTTGGAAGTAGGAGAGGGTAACCATGGACTTTGTGAGTGGACTACCCTTGACACCGACGAAGAAGGACTTGATTTGGGTAATTGTGGATAGGTTGACTAAATCTGCTCATTTCATACCTGTCCGCACTGATTACTCACTTCAGAAGTTAGCTAAGTTGTATGTGGCGGAGATTGTGCAACTCCATGGAGTGCCAATTTCGATTATTTCTGACCGGGATCCTAGATTCACATATCGGTTCTGGCAAAAGTTGCATGAGGCATTGGGAATGCGATTGAACTTTAGCACGGCTTTCCATCCTCAGACTGACGGTCAGTCGAAAAGGGTTATTCAAATTTTGGAAGACATGTTGAGAGGATGTGTTATTGACTTCCGAGGTAGTTGGGAGGACTACTTACCGTTGGCAGAGTTTGCTTACAACAACAGCTATCAGGCAAGTATTTGAATGGCACCATATAAAGTGCTGTATAGGCGTAGGTGTCGTACATCTAGTTGTTGGACTGAATTGGGAGAATGACAGGTTCTTGGACCTGAGTTGGTAGCGGATACTGAAGATAAGGTCAGGGTATTTAGAGATCGATTAAAGGAAGCATCTGATAGGCAGAAGTCTTATGCGGATTTAAAGCGTAAAAAAATTGAGCACGCGGTGCGTGATATGGTCTTCTTGAAGGTTTCACCTTGGAAGAAGATATTAAGATTTGGTAAGAAGGGCCAGTTGAGTCCGCGGTTCATTGGGCCTTATCGGGTTCTTAAGCGAGTAGGTCCAGTGGCTTATCAGTTGTAATTACCTCCGGAGTTAGACAGGATTCATGATGTTTTTCACGTCTCCATGTTAAGGCGATATCGTTCTGACCCTACTCATGTCGTGCCGGTTGCAGAGATTGAAGTACAGTCTGATTTGACTTTCGAGGAGGAGCCTGTGCAGATATTCGATCAAGATGTTAAGGTTCTAAGAAAGAAGTCAGTTCCATTAGTAAAAGTGCTTTGGCGTAATCATGGCAGAAAGGAAGCTACTTAGGAGCCAGGAGAGGCGATACGTCAACAATACCCTCATCTGTTTGGATCAGGTAAATTTTGAGGACGAAATTTCTTTAAGGAGGGTAGAGTTGTAACGCCATGATTTCGGGACTTTTCGGGATATCTGTGATTTTTGGTGAATCTTAAAATTCTGATGTCTGAATGTGTAATTTATGTTTTAAGTACATTAGTGGGCCTCTAGAAGGCCCAAGTTTCAATTAAAATCCGGTAGATTTGGTAAATTTTTTTATTGCTTAGAGGAAAGGGATCTGGTAATGTGGGTTTTTAAGATTAAGTAGGCAAATGGATCACAAGAGAGCCCCTTGCAAAGTGGCTAAATGACACCACTGAGGTGCTAAAAAAAAGTGGCGTGTGGGAGATAAGGGTGAGCCAAGGTTCGAATCTCTTGGAGCATAATTATGCAGTTTTTTTTTATAAGCAAGAAAGGTAAGAGTTGGACTTCAAGTGAAATGCTGGCAGGAAGAGTTTGAAGTGTTCAGTAGAGTTGAATTAGGAGTGATAAGGGGTGGGAATTTAGGAGCTGATTAGAGAGAGAAGTGTTGGCCGAATGTTGGACTCTTGGAGAGCAAGAGTTGGCCGGCCAAGGGACTTTAGCTAGGCAAACGGCTAAGGGTCCTAGGTGCTTAGAGTTTCAGCATTTTGGGGTAGTGAGTGCCGAATTTCCCTTTGTACTCTTCTTCGGGTTGGTTTGGTCTTCCTTCTACTTAGCCGAAATAGGGGATAGTGCCTTAGGGTTTATTCTTCTTACTCTTTCTTTTTGCTAGAAGCTAAAAATACAAGCTTCGACTTCTCCTTGTGCCGTTTTCTTTGCCAAAACTGAATACTCACTTCTCCTCTCCTCTATTCTTTTCTTCTTTTCTTCTTCTTCTTCCATCTGTATTGCTTACTTCTTCATCT
The DNA here is from genome assembly GCA_020496765.1 of Gossypium stocksii. NCBI lineage: Eukaryota > Viridiplantae > Streptophyta > Magnoliopsida > Malvales > Malvaceae > Gossypium > Gossypium stocksii. The sequence goes on from CM035626.1 coordinate 38,953,421, forward strand.
CATTCCCTCTCACTTTGATGATCACAAAAGCCAAAAGCAAAGCCTTCCATTGCCGATTTCCTTTTTGCTGAAACCTTTGGAACCAAATCCCGAAACCTTGAATACTCCCTGCTGATTTTTTTTATAGCTGAATCTATTCTGCTCATATTTCTCTTCTCTTTCTCTTCTTTCTTTTCTTCATCAAACTCTCTCAAAACCAAGATAGTCGAATACCTTTTGTGGCTGAATACTTCATCTTTTCTTCTAGAGCCAAAATCTTCATACCTGTGGTGTCAAAGCCGAATCTTAGATCACACTTATCTCTTCTCGTGATTGCGAATGGAACTATCATAGATTGGGGTTAGGGTGATAGTAGGAACTCGCCTTGACAAGGTTAAGTGTTGGTAAGTATTTCGAAACACTTTTCCATTAGTTATCCATGTTTTAAGGTAAAGGCCGAAATCCCTAGCAACCAAAGGTGGCTAACGTTTGGACTAAGGGCATATTGGCCTCTTTCTTTTGGTTTTGCATGCGCTAGTGTGGACAAGGGGACTTTCAGCAAAGAGCTTTGAAGGCTAACACTGCTGGACATCTAGATCTAGTTCATATTTCAACAAAGGTAAGAAATTTAGGGCCTAAGGTGTTAATGGCTGAATATGGTAAGGAGTTTAGTACATGATAGTTATCAACTTGTAGTCTAACATGTAGGTAACCGATTGTAGGATATCGTAGTGGATCTCATCGTCAATTCGTCGCTAAACAGGTGTGTAAACAACACTCTTCTATAGACTAGATCGGCAAAAGCCGAACAGCTGAAATATCGAAAGGCTGATATTTCGGGACTTGCGAGCGTGCAAGCGCTCGCAAGACGGTTTGACTGTTAAATCTAGTAAACTAAACGTTAAGGTTTGCAGAGTGCGCAATTTCGTGCACTTTGGTGAATTTGGGCTTAATGGGCCAAAATCGGGTTAATGGGCCGACGGGCCCAACTCGGTAAAATCACACGGTAAGTGTTTCTGCTAATACTTTAATGGCTATAATAAGCATGAAACCCTAGTTATAGGTGAAATTACTGAATTGCCCCTAAGTATGAAAATTACCATTATACCCCTAGGTGCAAAAGGACCGTTATACCCCTAGGGTTAATTTTAACTGAAATGCATGATACTTTGATTATGTATGTTGTATGCCATGACATGTATATCTGTTGCATGGGATATGGGTTATATTGATGGAGGAAGCGTTCTGGTGGCTCTGCCACAAATATCTGTTTTTGGTGGCTACGCCACAAACATCTGTTCTAGTGGCTCTGCCACAATATCTGTATCTGGTGACTCTGTCACATTATCTGTTCTGGCAGCTCTGTTGCAAATTCTGTGGTGTGTAGCGGATGGGAGGGTTGAGTTGTCTCCCCACATGGTGTAAGGCTGGTATGGGGTTGTATACGGTTGGATATGGGTTGGGTTTCTGCATACATGATATATCTGCTCTGTTTCTGTCATGGGCCTATAGGCTTCATTCTGAATTTTGTATAGGGCTAAGGCCCAATTAAATCTGACTCTGAGGCTTGATCTGATGGGACTATGGTTGGGTTATTTTACACACTGAGTTTTCCAAACTCACCCCTTATTTTCATCCATGCAGGTAATCCCTAACCATAGAGGACTTGGAGCCGAGAGGGATTCGGAGTGGCCACATATTCTGCAAGTTTGGTTTCATCACACATTTTATTCAGTATTTTAATTATTTCATTTTTTGGGGTTTTAAGTTGTAATAATGCCGCTTTTAATATTTTTATGGTTTCATTAACTACCCCGATTTTTAACTGTTAGATTTGGGCCGCTTGGATTTTTGTTCAAAATTAATAAACGATTTCAAACTCAACGAATGTAACAAATGGATAATCTAACGACTTAATAATCGGTGTTTCTTTTAATCAATAATTAACAACTGTTTTACAAAATCACCCTGATTACTAAAAACAAAGAACACAATCAACTGTGAGTCAACGTGACATGTCAGACTTGGCCGTAACGTCCAGGTTAGGTTTGAGGTGTTACACAAACAAACATTTATCGAAATCATGTACTTATGGGTTTCACATAAGTCAACCAGATTTATTAAACTTTAATTTCATTTGGTAATATAATATATATCTCAATACTAAATCATTTCCAATCAAATAATTCAACTTATTCATTTGTACTCACATTTAATTCAAGCTTTTAATTCCATACATATATAACATATAATTCCATAAAACAATTCCTCCTTGACCGAATGCTCATATAATTAAAGTAATTAATTATCATCCAACCTTCAAAATCAAGATGTTAATATATAACCAAATGTACATACACTCATATATACAAGCTCATAAATCGTAATATAACATCAAGTACACGAACTGTCCATGTGGCCGAATATCATTTAACTAAATAATTAAAATCCTTTAACACATAACACCACAAGTCCATTCGGCATTAGCTCTTCCAACTCAAATTTTTCATTGGCAACCTCAATATACAACAAATTATTCACATCATTATTCAAGTCCACATTCAGCAATTATATAAATATACAAAAGTTAACATCTAAGCATTTTTTTTCTAATATCTAGCATCATTCGAATATATATCTAAATACATATTAACCACTTTAGCCGATTATCATTTGTCATTTAAGTCACATATATCAATTTACAAGCTCAAAACTCATCCTTCTCATCATTTCTCATTTTATTTTTTTATTTTTTTATTTTTCTAAACATCCAAACATCAAAAGTCCTATGCACATCTACCATGGCCGAATGTATTAACATCATCCATTCAAAAAATTAACACATGGGCTTTAAACACAACTTCATAATTAACTCAAAAACACCAAATTTCATAAAAACTAGGTTAAATTCATACCTTAATTTTGCTTGTTAAGAGCCGAACCTTAGAAGCTTATTTTTTTCTCTTTTCTTTCTTCACAACTGGCCATGCAAAGATGAAAGCACAAAATGGCTTTCTTTATTTTATGTTTTATCTTTTATTATAATAATATAAAGCTTATAATAATACTTCACTACCGTCCACCTTAATAATAATGGGTAAATTGCCATTTAAAAGCCTCCATTAACAAAGCCATTAGCAATTTGACCCTCTATACTTTTATCCATTAATTTTTCCAACTTACTCAATTAAGCCCTGTTTCTAAATCAAATGTCCAAACAACAAAATTAAGTCACGAAATTTTCACACATGATAATTCACGTATAATAAACACAGAAAATATTACTTAAATATTTTTCCGACTCGATTTCATGGTCCCGAAACTACTTTTTCGATTAGGGCCAAAATAAGGCTGTCACAAATCAAGCATGTTTTGGGTGGATAACCGTGTATTCGTGTCTATTTATTATAGTTTGTAACACCCCAAACCCGGGCTGGACATTATGGCCGAATTTGATGATGTCACATGAGAGTGTTTTTGAAAGTCCATTGTCCTTAAAACTATTCCCATTATTATCTTTAACTTAGTTCGGGAAAATCATGTACTTTTTACTTGCTTTGAAATATTTCTTTTACGCGGAAGCTTTTGAAACCAAATAATTTTCGAAAACATTTTTACTTATGGAAATCTTGGTCTATTTTAGGAAAATCGTACTTTGTTGCATTGCAGTTTATAAAATCATAATTAACAGTTCAAAATTCCAAATTAAATCAAAATAGTTCCAAAGTCTGAAGTTACAATAATTAATCCCAAAAATAATATTTAATGCAGTAAAAGCATATAAACCGTAAACCAGTAAGTATGTGGTAGTGGTCACTGTGAGTCCTCCACTGCACCGTCTGACCTACTGTTGGGGATTACCTGAATAGATTAAATAGAGAAAGGTTGAGTTTTCGTAAATTCAGTGTGTAATCCCTAACAGAAAGCATGCATATAGACATTCATCAGAATACATCAAATATTTATGTACAGATCGGGCTTCAGCCCTTTACAGATTCAGTGTGGGTCTTAGCCCATTCAAATACAGAATCATATATGACTTAGGCCTTAGCCCATTTCAGATATAGCATGCATAACAAAACAGAATAACAGAATAACCCAACCCACCAACCCTACACACCAACTCCGTCCAACCCATCACACCATGTGAGGATAAAATCGACCCACTCATCCCTGCACACCAAATGGGGTATATAATACCCATCCATCCCTATACACCATACAGTACCGAATGCAGCACAAATCAAAGATATGCAGCTTAGCTGCCAGATAACAGGCTTTTAAAGCCTTCAGATACTTACTTTATCTTCAACAACCCAGCCCCAATGAGATGCAACATATAATTCATGACATAAAAATATGCATTTAACAGATCAGATATTCGATTCAGAAAACATGTCGAGTATAACATGCTAAATACGTATACCACATACTCGGATAACGTAATTAGGGGTCATAGTAACTCTTATCGACCCTACAGTAGCTCCTAGTCAACTTGGGCGACCCGAGCAATCTTACAAAGGTTTTTAAAAAAATGGGCTCACATGTAACACCTATAACCCGTACCTGTCGCCAGAGGGGTTATGAGGTATTACTGAACAATTTTGTTCATCACACAATCATCAATAGATTAACTAATTCTATGTTACTTCATTCATTTTCATATGTCTATTATTTAGCATTTATAACGTAACACAAATAACATATGTCACCTTACAACTTATATCCTCCCTAATTATAACCGTAAGCATACACATATAGTACAAAACAAGTATTTTATCTATCATCATAACTAACCCCAAAACCAAGTTCATGTGTCAAGGCAAAACAATTCATAACCAATTAAAAGAAAATTGCATGCGCACAATTGACCAAATCTGTCTTTAACCAATTTAGCACCACTTAAAGGTGTTATTATTCAAATGGTAAATCTCATTTCTAACTGAAAACATATGTGCATATATATATATATAAACTCATCTCATTAATGTTAACAAGCAAAATATATCTAGGTTCGTAGGTGAACCAACTAACTATCATGTAAAAGCATAATTTAACCAAATTATCAAATCCAACTTCTCAAGGTTTCATCAATAGTCGAATATGTCATGATCTCTCATTATTAACCAATTTAAAACAAGTAAACTAAACTAATGTCAACCTTACATATCATAAAATCTCATTTAATCAAAAGAGTTTATAACATAATCAAACCCATCTACTTTCAAACACAAAGGTTAAGCCATATTCGCATGGCCATATATATATATACAAATAATATCAAAATGTCAAACATCCCAAAATATAGTCTATACATGCCATAGTATTTAAAACTTAAACTTATATAAAGATACCAAAATGTCGTAGATAGTGCGATGACTTTGATAATGGTCCCGAGCTCACAACGGAATCTAAGATCTAAAATAAGAATAAGCAAACAACCCGAATGAGATATTAACTCAGTAAGTCATAAGCAAATTGATAAAATAAATTAATTTAACATGTATAAGTTGACTATTGCTAGATTCGTACCTAGCCTTTCATGTTATAAATTTTTATAATTACTATTTAGAGACATATACTTTTGCCTCAATTTAAAATCAATATATAAATGTTTAAACTCACGTACAAGTCAATAATATAAACTCGCCACATCGAACACTTTGACTTTTTCACATATACATTTCCACTATTATAATCATGCTGTATATCACCAAGATCATTAGCTCAAACATGAAACTTACTATTCAACTAAGCAATCACATTAAAACCCCATTTGAATCTAATTTTGTACAACTTGTACATTCATGCTTTCTTGTAACCGCATACTTTTCTATCTCCTCTCAAAACTTTATACCATACCATATATATATATATATATATAAACACATACACATATCCTTATACATTCCACATACTCACACCAATTATTTCCTATAAGGACTATACTCACTTAATAATTTCGCATACTAAGTGCCCCAAACAACCAAATCCGCACACATAGTGCTCGGTGAAAGAATTCGCATACATAGTGCTTGTTTCCATTCGCACACATAGTGCTTATTTCCATTCACACACATAGTGCCATTTCATTCCATACATGTACGCACACATAGTGCATCAACAATCAATAATAATACATCAATATGTTTCAATCAACTCAAGAAACCCTCATTTATCCAACTATCACACGCATATATAAATATACATATGTATCCATTTCATAAGCTATGTACATCTTATATATATATACATAAAATAATCAAAGTCTTAATTGCTTAAAGACTTACATTATGTTAGATTGAACAGCTTTGATCGATCGGCTAGTCAACAAGCTTTGTTTTTCCCTTATTTGTCTCTACTCCCTTCGATTCTTAATCTAAAAATTACAAACCACTCAATCAAGTTTCCATTCCAACAGCTTCAATCACCTACTTTAAATAAGCTACTAATTTGCTTTATTTGCCTTGTACTTGTTAACATAAAGGTCTTAATTGCTAGATAACTAATTTACTTTCAACCTTCTTTATTAAACAATAACCGAATGCTTCCTAAAAAGGTTTAGGTTCTCTATATAACTACTATGTTCATGATGTAGTCTCCCCATAATATACACTCACGAGATTTCATCCATGTAACAAAAATTCATCAAAGATTTTGGTTCTAACCTTACTAATCAAACACCAAGTTTCATTACAACACATTTTTGACATCTAAATCAAAGAACTTCAACATTTCTTCATCTAACATCATGACCGACTACTAAAACATTATGAAATTGAAAAATTAAAAAATGGGCTATCAAATACCGTCCATTATAACCTCAAAAATGTAATTAGTTTTCAAAAATTAAACCAAACACATACCTTTATAAGCTTAAACCATGGCCGAACCATCCATGTCTTTTTTTCTTTTATTTCTTCCTTTGGTTTCGGCAAAAACAAGGTGTAAAATTCCACTTTCTTTTTTTTTTTCTTTCATTCTTTATTATATCTTTTATTATTAACTAATATTACACATATATAATACAAATTTAATAAACCAAATGTAATTGCCGTCCACTTCATGTAATGGTATATTTCCATTATTAATCCATCTAAATTGAAAACATCAAAGTTTGGTTATAACCATTTTAACTACAAGGTTTCCTTTTTCATACAATTTAGTCCTAGTCATTAAATCGGTATCCATAAGACATATATATTTAAAACAAAAATTTCACACCATCCAAATTCATACATTCCAAACACAAATAAAAATAAATAATTATTTTCTGACTCGGATTCGTGGTTCTGAAACCACCCTTCCGACTAGTGTGAAAATCGGGCTGTTACATCACATGCCCATGTCCCCTGCCCGTGTGGGCCCACACGATACAAATTGGCCTTGTGCCTTCCTCTTTTCTTCTTCTTTCATAACAATTTTTTTGTTTTTCTATTTTTATTTTAGTTTCAGATCTATACCCTTTTTAATTTTATTTCAGTTGGTTTATTTTATGGGTTTTGTTTCCTAAAAAATTTGAGTGGTTTGTTGAAAGAAACTTTAAAGTTGCTCTGTGGGTACTATTAATCTCCATTGTCAGTGCTTTAGAATCCTAAATTGCCATTTCGAGAGTGGGGTGAATGCATTGGTTCAGACGCTTTCTCTTAGTTTGGTTGCCAACCATGTGTCTAAGTTCGTTCGGTCTTAGGTATGTTTCTTTTACACATTTTTCATATTTATTTCTCATTTATTTATCTCCTATTCCCCATTTTCCTAATGTCTCTTTACCTATAGGAGTAAGCTGCCTGTTTTCTTTAGCCTTTTTATGTCCCACTTCCTTCCCATTATCTCTCTCTGTCGGTCTTATTTCAATATTTCCTCTCATTCTTTTTCGTGAGAGGGAGAAACCCAAAGGTTTTGTCTCCCGCTTCTTTTTTTTTGGTGATATTGAAATCCCCTGATTTCGCTCTGTGTTTGAAGTCTATTTTTGTCATTATAGTTACTTTTCCAAATAACATTACACTAGTTCCATTGCTCCCAAGACTCAGGAAAATATCTGTATAATATTTTTGTAATTTCTGCTTAGTAGAATACTATTCCTCTATGTTTTTAGTTGACATATGCTTCTTTTTCCTAATATGTTCAGTGGTTTTTATTTACATCAAACAGCTTCCAACGTCTCTTTAAATTCTTAATGAGAGATGATTTTTTCTCCTGTAAATTGTGTCTGGGTCTCTTTCCATTTTTTTCTGACATTTCTTTTTAAACTTTTGTAATTTCTGCTTAGCAGAATATTATTCCTCTATGTTTCCCTCTGTTGTATTTTTGTTGTTTAGCGCCACGGTTCTTTCATTATCGTATATGGATCTTTGCTTCAGCATTGTCTTCGGCTTTTTTTGTTTTAATTTAAGATTTATGCTTTTCTACTAGTGTTTTTTGTTTTATGGCTTTCATGTTTGGAAATTGCTATTTTGGTATGTTTTTGAAATTTATTGATATGGTCTGTGAGTTACTTTGTGGTTGTTTTATGATGTACTTTCGTGAGAGAGGTAAGGCTTAAGTTTTCTCTTCCTTTCTTGTTCCTTTCTGATTTAGTTTCATATTTATGCTGTTTATTTTATTAGTGGGTTATTATTATGAATTTCTAAATAGGAAAACCTAAATTAAAAAAAATAGGTGTCTAAAAAAATACAAATACATAAATAAATAATATATGAAAAAATAACATGTTACTTTAAAACAAGTCGTATCCAATTTTATATTTATAAGAATATTTTTAGAAATATTTTAATTAATTATTTTGTATCAATTTAAATAATAAATATATAATTATTTCAATAATTATTCACTCTTTATAGAAATGCGAAGTACTATTTTGATAAGTGAAAACATTATGTTGTTTTAGGGAATAAGAAATAACTAGTTAGAATATTTTTAGTATTTAAGTGGCTTGGAGTTTTTAATTTTTGACATTATTCTAATCCAGGGATATCCGTATCTTATTCTATCTTGGCATAAGATATTTAGGGATATTTCTTTCATAATCGCGAGATATTCGTATCCTATTCTAGCCTACCATAAGTAATTCATCGAAACCGGCAGCTAGGATTTTGGACCGAAACGGGATAAGAAAGGGTTATCCTTAAATTGCTTATGCCTAGCCGGAATAGGATGCAGATATTCTTGAAGGGATTCATTAGTTAAAAATTGTTCAATTTTTTTAAAAAATGAAATTTTTATTTTTAATAAAAATATTAGTTAAAATATTAAAGTTTTAAACATTTCAACACATCTCGCAATTTACATGTATTTTATATTTTTTTTAAATTTTAATGAATTATATATATTGAATTTTTAAAATAATTTTAATATATTTAACAAGAAAATTTAACACTGATTTAAAATTTAAAATAGATACATTTTATTCTGATTTTTACCTTTTTTTTAATTATTCATTTTATTTTCTATTCCAAGGAAATCCCGCTCATATCCCATATTGGAATAATCTATTCCAGGGATATCCTTTTCGTGTCCCAACTTAGAATAAACTATTCCTGGTATATCCCTTTCATATCCCATCCCGGTTCGTATTCCAAGTACCGATTTTTTTGGTTTAGAGGCTGGTTCAGGTATTTTTTTTTTTATGTTTGGACCAGTTAACCTGTCGTACTTATTCCAAGCCTGGCCCAAAATCCCACACGCCCATGTGGCCCCACAAGCCCATGTGGCCCACATGGCCAAATTGGTCAAGCCCGTGTCTCACACACGGCCTCGTCAGCCATCACACAGCCGTGTCATGCACTCGTGTCACGCGCACACGGCCTGGTTTGTCGTTCACACGGCTGTGTACTGCCACACGGCCTACCACACGGGCGACCACACACCCGTGTGGCATCAACAGTTTCTTTTTTTGGCTTTCGTCGACTCCCGTTTCTTGTGTTTTTGGGTACACGCTTGATATCAATTCAAAGCTAACGCAACCCTAAGCACTCCAAAGCCTAAAATCAAGATATCCCTTGTCAGTTTAATAGATTTATTAGCAAATTCGAATAATGAGATTTAACAGAGACTCGACTTACCGCTACCAAACAATCACCACTTCGAAACCAAATCGACAAATTGTTGATTCCAACCCCCTGAATGACTCCTGAACAGCAATAAAGCACTCCTTAATCACCGATTTAACAACCCAAAATGATAATGTAACAACGACACTTACCCACCAGTAAACCACGCCTAAGTATCACACCTGTTTGCTCATACGAGGAAGACAAATAAAAAAGAAAGCAAGGAAGGATTTGGTTAATAGAACGAATGAAGAAATTGGCAATGGAGAGGGTGGAAGCTAGAGAGAAAAGAAGAGGAAGAAAAGAAATAATTTCGGGAAAAGGGGAGAGTCAAATTTCGTAAAGATAAGTAGAATGCCAACCAAACTGATAACCCCCTAATCCACATCCCTTATTTCTCTCCACTAACCTTTCAACTCAGATTTTTAGTAAAACACAAACTCTTAGCTGAAACTTGTAGCAAAACTAATGCCCTTGCAACTACAGAGATTCGAACATATGACCTCTAGCATATTAACACACCACCTAACCACCAGACCAGCAGGCCTATTCTGATATGAGTTTACGAATAATTACTTATAAGCCTATTAACCAAAAGTAAGGCTTCATTCAATAAAAACCCAAAACTTGCCCAAGCTAAGGCTTGAACTTGGGACCTCTCACACACACTTAAAACACTTAACCATTAAAGCAGACAGATATTGTGTCATATAAATACAAAAACATAAATTTAAAAATTACGGCGTTACAATTCTATCCCCCTTAAAGAAAATTTTGGCCTCGAAATTTACCTGATCAGAATAGATGAGGATACTATTAACGCATCGAATCCTCTGATTCCCAAGTGGCCTCTTTAGTGCTATAATTCTGCCACAGCACCTTCACAAGGGGGATAGTTTTCCTATGCAGAACTTTAATGTCGCGATCCAGAATCTGAACCGGCTCCTCCTCAAATGTTAGATTTGGCTAACCTTAATCTCCTCTACAGAAACAATGTGCATGGGATCAGAGCGGTAGCGTCTTAACATCGAGACGTGGAACACATCATGAATTTGATTCAACTCTAGAACTGATATATGACTGGCCCCACTCGCTTTAGAATTCGGTACGACCTAATAAATCGATGGCTCAACTTGCCCTTACGGTCGAACCTTTTTCCAAGGCGAGACTTTGAGAAAAACTAAGTCCCCCACAGAATACTCTATCTGAAGCCTTCTGCCTATCTGAAGCTGCTTTCAGTCGATCTTGAATTAAATGGACCTTGTCCTCAGTCTCAAAGAGCAAAATACATCGCTCACCGAACTCAGTCCAGTACAATGGAATACGACACTTATTACCACACAAAGCCTCGTATGATGCCATCTATATACTAGACTGCTAGCTGTTATTGTAAGCGAACTCTACTAATAGAAAGTACTCCTCCCAACTGCCTCGAAAATCTATAATACAGCCCCTCAACATGTCTTCCAGTATCTGAATCACCGTTTCCTACTGACCATCTTTTTGAGGATGGAAAGTAGTACTGAAGTCAAATTTTGAACCCAAAGCCTCATGAAGCTTCTTCTAGAACCAATACGTGAAACGAGGATCCCTATTAGAGATGATTGAAACAGGTACCCCATGTAGCCTCACTATTTCAGAAATATAGAGCTTAGCCAATTTCTATAGGGAGAAGTTTGTCCTAACCAGAATGAAGTGAGCAGACTTGGTTAATCGATCAACGATGAACCATCTAGAATCCTTCTTAGTGGGTGTTTAGAGGTAACCCACTAACGAAGTACATTGTTACTCATTCCTATTTCCACATCAGTAACTTAACCAGCTGCAGTAAGCCCGAAGGTAATTGATGCTCAGCCTTAACTTGCTGACAAGTCAAACAACAAGTAATGAAATCGGTAACCTCACACTTCAACCCTGACCACCAATACAACTCGCGGAGATCTTGGTACATTTTGTTCCCACCGGGATGCATAGCATAAGGGCTAATATGTGCCTCACTCAAAATCGACAGTCTTAAATCTTTATCATTCGGTACACAAAATCTGACCGCGAAAACATAATACCCCATCATTATTAATCCCAAAATTAGTAGTAGCACCACTCTCAACCTAATGGAAACGCAACTCAAGAAATTATCCCCCATCTGTTTATTTCTGATCCAATCAATCCATGTCAATTTAATCTGAAGTTTTGCTAATAGACTCCCATTGTCGAATAGGCTAAGTCGCGTGAACATCGCTTTCAAATCAGTCATAGCCCTACGTCTCAGCGCATCGGCCACCACATTGGCCTTACCAGATGGTACTCAATAGTGTAGTCATAGTCCTTAAGCAGTTAAACCCATCTACATTGCCTAAGATTTAACTCCTTCTGAGTGAGGATATATTTGAGGCTTTTGTGATCAGTGTAGATAATACACTTCTCACCGTACAGATAATACCTCCAGATTTTTAGAGCAAAAACCATCATTTCTAACTCCAAATCACGCGTCAGATAGTTAACCTCATGAGTCTTGAGCTGTTGATATGCATAAGCCACCACCTTACTGTCTTGCTTTAGAACGCAACATAGACCCACATGTGACGCATCACTGTATCCCACGAAGTCATTACTGGGCTCAGGTTGTATCAGAACAGAAGCCTAAGTCAAAATGGTCTTAAGTTTATCAAAACTCTCCTGCTGTGCATCAGACCAAACGAAAGGAACTCCCTTATGCAGAAGCTTAGTTAATAGAGCTGCGATTAAGGAGAACCCTTCTACGAAGCATCGATAATATCCTACCAGCCCCAAAAAGCTGTAGATTTCAGACACATTCTTTGGCTATTTCCATTCTAACACAGCCTCAATCATACTAGGATCAACAGGAACTCGCACTTATTGAACTTCGCATATAACTGTTTCTCAAGAAGAGTCTGCAATACCACCCTAAGATGCTCATCGTGCTCATCCTCAGACTTATAGTACAACAAAATGTCGTCGATGAACACTACAACAAATTGATCCAAATAGGGTTGGAACACTCAGTTCATCAAATCCATAAATGACGTTGGTGCATTAGTCAAACAAAAGGGCATCACTAGGAACTCCTAATGTCCACAACGAGTCCTAAATGCTGCCTTATGCACATCAGCCTCCTTAACTCTCAATTGATGGTAACTTGATCGCAGATCAATCTTAGAAAACACCGAAGCCCCTCTGAACTGGTCGAATAAGTCATCAATTCTCGGAAGCGGGTACTTATTCTTGATCGTTTATTTGTTCAACTGACGGTAGTCAATACACGTTCTCAATGTCCCATCTTTCTTCTTTACAAATCGAATAGGTGCTCCACATGGAGATCCACTGGGACAAATAAACCCACGGTCTAATAGTTCTTGTATTTGAGCCTTAAGCTTTGTAAGCTCCTTCGGTGCCATTTGATAAGGGGCAATAGACATCGGAGCTGTACCAGGTATCAACTCAATGCCAAACCTGACCTAGACGTTATGGTCAAATCTGGCTATGTCACATGGATTGGATTTTGAAAACTAAGTTGTCACGAGAAAACATTTCTGTTCATTTACTCTTATTTATCTCTTATTAATTTCGAAAACACTTATTCATTTGTTCGATTTGATTAAAACCAATGTTAATTTAGGAAAAATTGTTTATGTTTAGGAAAAACCTTTGTTTTGTGAAAAACCTTTATTTTGTTGACTTTTGCAGTTTAAAAGTCTATAAAAACAGTATAAAATCCAAAATTAAAACAACCAGTCCGCAAGTCCTAATTACATCAAACTACCCAATAATAATAATAATAATAATATACCCATAAAACTATTATGAAGTAGTTTTAATCGTAGTGGTCACCACCAAGTCCTTTGCTAGACCAATCGGTCTAACTTTGGGGACTACCTGTACAGATTAAACAGAAGGGGTGAGTTTACGTAAACTCAGTGTGTAATCCCCACAGAAACTATGCACACAATCAGATTACCAGATGTTCAGTCAGATATGGTCTTGGGCTTAAGCCCATTACAGATTCATAATATCAGAATTAATAGTCTCAGGTTTAGGCCTAAGCCCATCACAGATACAGAATTGTGCTTAAGCCCATTACAGTAACAAATGCAGAAAACAGTCAGATCAGAAATCAGATCCTACCCACAGCCTCTACACACTATTTGGGGTTTAAACACCCACCTAGCCCTACACACCATGTTATACCAAATGCGGCACATAACAGATATATTGCAGCTGAGCTGCAAGATAATAGGCATAAATGCCTTTCAATCAACTTCCTCCAATAATCAATCATCCTACCCCAAATGCAAATGTAGATAAATATGCTCAGTGCAGACATATAAAATAAGATGCTTACATGCCATTATACGATTATCAGTCATACGTATAACTATCATGGTCAATACGTACATCAAATATTCAAATCATACAATTTAGGTCTAAGTAGCCCTTACCGACCATACAGTAGGTTCACAGTTGATTGGGACGACAACCCTAAGGAACATTTCAGATAAATTGGCCCACACGCCCATGTGGCTTGCCCGTGTGGGCCCATAAGCCCAGGTTGGCCTTGGCCTGTGTAGATCACACGGCCTGGCCTAGGAACCCACACGCTCATATGAACTACCCGTGTGGACCCACATGCCCGTGTGGCCCACACGGCCATACCTGGCCATCACACGGCCGTGTCCAGTGCACGGCCTGGCCTTCGTCAAACACACGGCCATGTCATTCACACATAGCCTACCACACGGGCGACCACATGCTCGCGTGGCGTCAACAATGAGGTTATCAGCTTTTGTCGAAACCTCATTTTCTGTGTTTTTGGGTACACACTTGGTACAATTTCTCTAATTTTGTAATCCCGATATGACCAAAACCTATGATTGCCATTATCAAAGCCCAAATTTAGTAACATGAACGAAATTAAACCAGAAATATTTCACAAACAACACTTTAGAACATTAATTAGTGAATCCAATCACTTACTGACAACGATCCGAAGTTCCAAATGTACAAACTTAGCAGAAGCACCAATCGACTAATGACCTTCACATATTTCAAAAGAACCAAAATAATCCTCTTAGAAACTAATCATGAAACGATTAATAAAAGGCAAAACCTTTACTTACCGAACAAGCACGATAAAATGCTGCACTAAAGGAGATGGTCTTCGTTACAGAAATTGAAAAAGAAGAGAAGAAGATTAGGAAGGAAATTTGGCAAAGAACAAAAAAAATAAAAAAGACGAAGTGGAAAAGAAGATGGTTAGCTTTTCTATAGAGAGAATTTTTGAGAAACTATTTTACTCAACCCCACTACTCAGATTTTCAATACAACTCAAACTCTCAGCCACCAAACCGAGCAAAAATAATCTCCCTTACCATAGAGAGATTCGAACACAGGACCCTCAACAAACTAACACTCAAGTTAACCACTAAATCAGTAGGCCCATTCTGATGTATACTTATGAATAATTAAATATAACTTTACTCCTCAAGTGCTAGGCTTATATCAAAAAAATCTCAAAATCTACACAAGGTAAAGCTTAAACTTGGGACCTCACACACACACGTAGAACACTTAACTACTGAAGTAGACAGATATTTGTGTCTCATTTTCACCACAACAAAAATAGAAATTTTGGGGTGTTACAACTCTGCCCCTTAAGAGAAATTTCAGCCTCAAAATTTACCTGATAAGAATAAATGAGGATATTGCTGACGTATTAAATCTTCAGTTTTCCACGTGGCCTCTTCAGTGCCATGATTTTGCCATAGAACCTTTACATTGGAATGGACTTCTTCCTTAGAACGTTAACATCGCAATCTAGAATATGAACCAGCTCCTCCTCAAAAGTCAAGTCTGGCCTAACCTTAATCTCCTCAACAGGGACAATGTGAGAAGGATCAGAGAGGTAGTGCCCCAACATTGAGACGTGGAACACATCATGAATATGATCCAACTCCAGAGGTAGCTCCAGTTGATAAGAAATCGGCCTCACTTATTTCAAAACTCGGTACGGCCCGACAAACCTAGGGCTTAGCTTGCCTTTACGGACGAACCTCAAAACCTTTTTCCATGGTGAGACCTTGAGAAATACGAAGTCTCCCACTGAGCACTCAATCTCACACCTCTTTAGATCCGCATACGATTTCTGTCTATCAGATGCCACTTTCAGACGATCCTGGATCAATTTGACTTTATCATCAGTCTTAGAAACTAACTCAGGACCCAAAACCCAACGTTTACCCATCTCAGTCCAACATAGGGAAGTGCGACACTTACGGCCATACAGAGCTTTGTAAGGTGCCATCTGAAGGCTAGACAAGAAGCTGTTATTATAGGCGAACTCTACTAGCGGTAAATAATCCTCCCAATTGCCTCGAAAATCAATCACACAACTCCGCAACATATCCTCCAATATCTGAATCACCTTCTCAGATTGACCATCGGTCTGAGGATGGAACGCAGTACTGAAGTCCAATCTTGAACCCAGAGCCTCATATAACTTTTTCCAGAATCAAGACGTGAAGAAAGGATCCCTATAAAAAATGATTGAGATAGGTACCCCATGCAGTCTTACAATCCCTGATATGTGGAGCTTTGCCAACTTCTGAAGAGAATAGTCTGTCCTAACCGGGATGAAGTGTGTAGACTTGGTCAACCAATCCATGATGACCGAAACAGAATCCTTCTTAGTGGGTGTTACAGGCAACCCACTAACGAAGTTCATCGTTACTCGCTTCCATTTCTATAGTAGAATCTTAACCAACTACAGTAAACCCGAAAGTAACTGATGCTTAGCCTTAACCTGCTGACATGTTAGACAACGAGCTACGAAATCAGTAAAGTCACACTTCAACCCTGGCCACCAGTACAACTCGCGGAGATCTCGGTACATCTTATTCCTGTCGGGATGCATAGCATAAGGGCTATTATGCGCCTCTCTCTATATAAACTGTCTCAACTCCATATCATTCGGCACACATATTCAACCTCAGAAACAGAGCATCCTATTACTGTTCAAACCAAAATCCGTAGTGCCACCCCTCTTAAATTGATAGAACCGTCTACCCAAAGACTCATCCTCTAACTGTTTAACCCGAATTTGCTCAACCCAAGTCAGTTTAACTTGAAGCTTGGCTAACATACTACCATCATCAAACAGATTAAGTTGAGCAAAAATTGCTCTCAAATCAATCAGCGCCTTACGGCTCAACGCATCGGCTATCACATTAGCCTTTCCAGGATGGTACTTAATAGTATAGTTGTAATCCTTAAGCAGCTCAATCCATCTCCGCTGCCTAAGATTCAACTCCTTTTGAATAAGGAGGTACTTGAGGCTCTTGTGATCAGTGTAGATGATGCACCTCTCACCATACAGATAGTGCTTCTAGATTTTCAGTGCAAAGACCACCGCGGCCAGCTCGAGGTCATGCAAGGGATAGTTAGCCTCATGTGTCTTAAGCTGAAAAGATGCATAAGCTACCACCTTACCATCCTACATCATAACACAACCCAATCCCACATGTGACGCATCACTATAAACTATAAACTTCTTTCCAGGTTCAGCCTGTATCAAAACAGGAGCATGAGTCAGAACAGTCATGAGCTTCTTGAAGCTCACTTGCTGTACACCAGTCCAGACAAACAGAACACCCTTACATAGCAACTTAGTCAAGGGTGCTGCAATCAAGAAAAAACCCTTAACAAAACATCGGTAATATCCTGCCAGTCCTAGAAAACTGTGGATTTTGGACACATTCTTGGGCTATTTCCAATCCAATACAGCATCAATCTTTCTCGGATCGACTCGGATCCCCTCAACAGATACTACACACCCTAGAAATGTCACTTCATGTAGCCCAAATTCACACTTATTAAATTTGGCATAGAGCTGTTTTTCCCTTAAAGTCTGAGGAACCACTCTAAGGTGCTTATCATGCTCATCCCCAATCTTAGAATAAACTAGTATGTCATTGATAAAGACCATGATAAATTGATCTAGATACGGTTGGAACACATAGTTCATCAAATCTGTAAACGCTGCCAGAGCATTAGTCAAACCAAAAGGTATCACTAGGAATTCGTAGTGTCCATAACGAGTCCTAAATGCCGTCTTATGTACATCAGCTTCCTCAACCCTCAAATGATGATACCCAAAATAGAGATCTATCTTTGAGAACACAGAAGCCCCTCGAAAGTGATCGAATAAGTCATCAATCCTCAAAAGTGGATACTTATTTTTAATCATTAGCTTGTTCAGCTGTTGGTAATCAATGCACATTCTCATGGACCCATCCTTCTTCTTAACAAATAGTACAAGTGCTCCCCACGGAGACACAATGGGACGAATGAACCGAGGGTCCAACAACTCTTGAATTTGAGCCTTAAGCTCCGTAAGCTCCTTCTGCGCCATTCGACAGGGAGCGATAGACACCAGAGCTATATCAGGAAGAAGTTAAATCCCAAATTTAACTTCTCAATTTGGAGGTAAACCCGGTAGTTCATTAGGAAAGATGTCAGGGAAATCTCTTATAGTTTTGATGTCCTTCATCGTAGTGTCCCCAAAAACAGAAACACTAACATAGGCCAAGTACGCCTTACATTGCTCTTTGTGGCTACATAGTACTAGAACCCAGAGTTTGCACCTGCTTAGTCCTTAACAGACATTCTCGAATACAGTGCTCTAAGGACCCACATCTTAAACATGCCCCAGTCCTCCTCCAACACTTGCCCTGATGGCGTCTACCATAATCTCCACTGTAATCCAGTAGAAGCAACAAGGGTCCAGCTTTAACCGGCCTATTAGATCTGGTCTTTTTCTTAGGCCTTTGAATTGAACTCGAGGGTTCCGAATCCCTGTTATTCTTACCCCTCTCACGATCTCTATTTTGGCGCTCAGCGCGTTTGACCTCTTCGGTGATATTCGCCTTCTCCACTAGGATGGAGAACTCTCACTTCCTCTGTGAAGCTATTAATACCCTCAGATTATCCTTCAGTCCATCCTCAAATCGAATACACCTCTCATATTCAGACACCACCATACCTTACGTATAGCGACTCAATCTCAAAATTTTGGCCCTATACTCGGCCACATATCGGTCTCCCTGGGTGAGGTTTAGGAACTCAAGCCTACGAGCATTGATGTAACTAGCTCTCATGTATTTCCCTTAGAAGGCAGACTTAATGAATCCCTACGTTACACGTTCAGGCTGGGTGCCCTCCTTAACAGTCAACCACCACTAGTAGGCCACATTACGAAGTAACGAGACTACACCCTTTAATTTCTGCTCAGGGTGCAATCCAGATAGTCTATAATCCTTTCGGTGGCCTCCATCCAATATTTAGCCACATCAGGGGCGACTCAAGTGACACCCTCAAATAATTCAGCTCCATTAGACTAGAGTCGTTCCGTAATGGACCATCGGCCCCCTATCTAGTGTTGGGCCCAGCGACCCTCTCTAATATACTTAGCATAGCCAGGACAATGCGTCGTCCCCAGCCATGCGATCTTTAGACCTAGTCTCAGAAGCAGGCGACACCAGTGTCTCACGAGTGTCCAGATTTGGCATGCTGCCCAGAAAAGAAGACTCAGCTCGAGCCTCTCTACAGCCTCTACCAGGGCCTCGAGTACACGTCCATAGATACCTCGTGCGTTCATTGTCTAATACAAATTATCTACATTAAACAGTTTTATGCATCAGTTTCAAGTTTAGTATTTACTAACAGATGTTTTATGTAAAGCAGTATCAGTAGTTCGAAGTTTATTTTCATAAATCTCAGTCTCTATCAGTTTTACTACAGTCTCAGAGTACACTAACTAAAGTGTTTCAGAAAAAACCATCAGTGTCATAAAAGTTTTCTCAAAAATTTACAGAAAACTTATAGGATCGGCACTGGAGACTCGGTGTACCATATACTCATTTGAAATAGTTCAAATCATACAAAAACAATTTCTTAAAATTTAAAATTTGGACCCCAAAGTTCACAGCCGAGTTTTGAAACCTGGCTTTGATACCATACAATGTAACACCTTAAACTGGGCCTAGATGTTATGGTCAAATCTGACGATGTCACATGGATTGGATTTCAAAAACTAAGTCATCATGAGAAAGTATTTCAATTCATTTACTCTTATTTATCTCTTATTAATTTCGAAAGCGCTTATTCATTTGTTCAATTTGATTAAGATCCATGTTAATTTAGGAAAAACCATTTATATTTAGGAAAAATATTTATTTTGTGAAAAACTTTATTTTGTTGACTTTTGTAGTTTAAAAGTCCATAAAAACAGTATAAAATCCCAAATTAAAACAACCAGTTCGCAAGTCCCAATTACATCAAAGTACCCAAAAATCATAATAATAATAGTATAACCATAAAACCGTCATGAAGCAGTTCAAATAGCAATGGTCACCGTCGAGTTCTCCGCTGCACTAATCCATCTAACTCTGGGGATTACCTGTATAGATTAAACAGAAGGGGTGAGTTTACGTAAACTCAGTGTGTAATCTCACAGAAAATATGCATACAATCAGATTACTAGATGTTCAGTTAGACACAGTATTGGGCCTAAGCCCATTACAGATTCAGAATACCAGAATTAACAGTCTCAGGTTCTGGCCTAAGCCTACCACAGATATAGAATTGGGCCTAAGCCTATTATAGTAACAGATGCAGAAAATAGTCAGATCAGAAATCAGATCCTACCCCTAGCCTCTACACACCATGTGGGGTTTAAAACACCCACCCAGCCCTGCACACCATGCTGTACCGAATGCGGCACATAACAAATAAATTACAGCTGAGCTGCCAGATAATAGGCATAAATGCCTTTCAGTACACTTCCTCCAATAATCAATCATCCCACCCCAAATGCAAATGTAGATAAATATGCTCAGTGCAGACATACAGAATAAGATTCTTACATGCTATTATACGATTATCAGTCATACATAAAGATCAGTAATCATGCATTAAACTATCATGCTCAATACATACATCATATATTTAGATCATACAATTTAGGGTCTAAGTAGTCCTTACCGACGCTATAATAGGTTCATAGTTGATTGGGACGACCCGTACAACCCTAAAGAACTTTTTGAATAAATGGGCCCATATGCCTAGATTGCCTTGGCCCTTGTGGATGACACGACCAAGCCTAGGAACCCATATGCCTGTGTGAACTACCTATGTGGATCCACACGCTCGTGTGGCCCACACGGCTCAAATTGTTCTAGCCCGTGTGGCATACACGACTACACCTAGCCACTACATAGTCGTGTCCAACATACGACCTGACTTTCATCTAACACATGACCATGTTATTCGTACACTCCTACCAAATGGGCGACCACACGCCCGTGTGGTGTCAACAATGAGGTTTTTGGCTTTTGTCAAAACCTTATTTTCTACATTTTTGGGTACACACCTGGTACGATTTCACTAATTTTACAACTTTGATATCACCAGAACCTATGATTGCCATTATCAAAGCCCGAATTTAATAACACGAACGAAACTAAACCAAAAATATTTTACAAATGACACTTTAAAACATCAATTAGTGAATCTGGTCACTTACCGACATCGATACGAAGTCCCAAATGTCCAAACTTAGCTGAAGCACCAGTCGACTAACGACCTTCACCTATTCTAAAAGAACCAAAACAATCCTCTTAGAAACTAACCTTGAAATGATTAACAAAAGGCAAAATCGTTTCCTACCGAGTAGTCACGAAAAAATATTACACTAAAGGAGATGGTCTTGGTTACAGAAATTGAAAAAGAAGAGAGGGAGAGTGGGAAGGAAATTTGGGAAAGAATAAAAAAATAAAAAAGACGAAGTGGAAAAGAAGATGGTTAGTTTTTCTACAAAGAGAATTTTGGAGAAACTGTTTTACTCAACCCCACTACTCAGATTTTCAATACAACTTAAATTCTTAGCCACCAAACAGAGCAAAAATAATCTCCCTTGCCCATGGAAAGATTCGAACACAGTACCCTCAGTAAACTAACACTCCACTTAACCACCAGACCAGCAGGCTCATTCTAATGTATACTTACAAATAATTAAATATAACTCTACTCCTCAAGTGCAAGGCTTATATCAGAAAAATCTCAAAATCTACCCAAGGTAAGGCTTGAACTTAGGACCTCACACATACACCCAAAACACTTAACCATTGAAGCAGTCATATATTTGTGTCTTATTTTCACAACAAAAAAGTAGAAATTTTAAGGCGTTACACCGAGATCCAGCACGCCATCCGATCCTAAAACAAATGTCTTCCTGACAGATAAAAGTAAGACAATGGGTAAGTCACCAAGCACCGTGTATAACCAAACTCAAATGCAAGCAAACAGAACGTAATGTATAAATTATAGTAACATAAGCATTTGATAAAAGTTGTATAATTAGTATGGAACATATCTAGAGTATCATAGAGGTTTTAACAGGGGTAGTATAGAGAAATACTGAACATAACAAAGTAGAACACAACATGTATGTTTTTGCAGATGCAGTATTTTTCAATAGATCAAAATGCAGATTTATTAGAATAGTCTTCCCAAACTCCATTACACACCAGAATAAAGTCATCCATCAGAACACACTAATAAAGTCATCACAGGTTGCCTGGCAACGATTGTAACAACTCAATTTTGGTGAAATTAGAAAAGTGGTATCGGGACCACAAATCCGAGCCAAAAATAAAATTTATTTTTATTTTATTACGTGGTATGTAATATGATAGAAATGTTATGTGAAAATTCTAATAAGAAAATTTTATTGATTTTGTGCTTAATTACGAGAAGGACTAAATTGCATAAAAGGAAAAAGTTGAATTCTAGTAGCTATAAGAAGTAAATATCTATGGAATTCAAAATTTGAGGTCCTTATTTGGTAATTAGACCATTAAAAAAAGTATGTAGATATTTTGGTGACTCATCCATGGAAATTTAGAAAAAGGGCAATGACTAAATCGGAAAGTGAAATAATTTAATTAATTAATAGATGATAAAAAGAAAAATCATATTCTTCCCCAAAAATACATGAAAACCCTAGGAGAGAGAGAAGAAACTTTCATGGCCAAATTGGGTAAGTTTCCTTTGTCCGTTTTTAGTAATTTTGATATTTTTGAAATCGGGATAACTTAATCTATCTATTTGGGGGATCAATTTGAGAAGTTATCAAAGCATGAAAATTGGGTTATGGGTGTATATGCTAAAAATTAGAAATTTATGGTAGAAAATGAAAGATTGTTAATAGATAAACAACTTTTAGAAAGTGATTTTTGATGAAAACATGATTTAGTGACTAAAATGTAAAGTTGTGAAATTTGATGGAAAATTCTAAATTTTTATGAATTCATGTGCTGTAAATTTTGTGATGGAATTTTGGTTAGGCTTGGAATAGGGAGTAAATTGAACAAATTTTATTTTTTTTTCTAGCCTAGGGACGAAATGGGAATTTATGGAAAAGTTAGAGGCAAAATGATAATTTTTCCTAGAATTTAAATTGAGTCCAAATGAGTATGAAATATCATAAATTGATGTAAAATGTACTCGTATAATTTGGATAGACCAAATTCGAAGCTAGAACGAGGAAAGAGGAAAATGTCAGATTAGTAGATTTTACGTACACGAATAATATGTGAATTAATTACATATCCAATCAAGCTCGATAAATAAGAATGATTAAATTAAATGATATGGCCTGGTAGATAATAAAGGATAAACGATGAGCATATTACTTTTATGCTTGAAATGAATGTGGAATGTGTTTATTTGAATTATACGAATGTTGTGGATGTATGAAATAATCACATCCCAATATGGCTTGAGAAAAATTTTGAAATCCCAGTTAAATAAAATGGAAAATCGATGGATATGTGATTTCCCGAAATGAATAAGGTCATGCAATTGTTATAGAGAGGATTTAGCACGGACAGGTAATCTTGATATGAACCTTCTCGAGCATATGTTATGGATTGGATTTAGCTTGGATGAGTAGTCCAAATCAAGCTCCTTAGAGCATATGTTATAGAAAGGATTTAGCCTGGACTGGTAATCTTGATTAAGCTTATGTGAGTATATGTTGGAGATAGGATTTAGCCTGGACTGGTAATCCTGTTGTATGATACGTGGCTCGAAAGTGTGATTTTTTATTATGTGCCCTAGTGGGTACTCTCGAACATGAATTGACAAATTCCTAAATTTGTACATTTTGGGTGCACAATCTGAATATCTATCGATATTTTCAATAATTCAGTGGGTAAAACCCTGACATAAAAAGAAATGGGTTTTTACATGTATCTGCTTGAAGTACATGGAAATGATGTTTTATGAAATATGGAAGTATGAAATTATAATATATGAAATAGAAATTTGTTTGATGAACTTGTTCATCTATGAGGATGGATTTGTACACCACGAGTGTACTAGTTATGCATCCATCGATATTTCAGATAAATTCAACAAGTAAAAGTTCTTGACATGAGAATATATGAATAAGAAATGAGTTATTACACTTATTAGCCTGAAATACATGAAAATGATGATACATGACAAGTGATATATGAAAACACGAGACGATGATATTTGTACCTGGACTTTATTTGGTGAATATAAGTTCATTCTTGATTATAGACGTGTACACCTTGAGTGTACTCATCGTGACCTTGATAGTCCAAGTAATATGAGTAAAGTTCAGATATGAAATGATATAAACTCGAAATGAACTATTATGAAATTTTACTCATAATAATGAGAGCATGTTGAATAAATACATGTTGTGGAAAGCATATGTGATTGGAAACTTGATTGTTGTTCAGGCCATATATGTTTTGATATTAATATGGAATATATGACTAACAAGGGCAATGAGGATATGTGTAGGGCTTGAGGTCAAATTGATTGAATATGCCTTACATAATTACCTCAAAATAGAATGAATGGTAAGTGAAGTACCATGTCATACCAACTTACTAAGTATTTTATGATTACTTAGTTTTATTTCCCTATTTTATAGTAAATTAGAAGCTCGTTGGGTTGGAAGGTTGGCAGAGATCACTCACACTATCCATCGGCCCATGTCAGAACCATGTAAATTAATTATGGTTGTAATGGAATGTATGTTTTAGTGCATTAAAATGGTGAATTTGGGTGACAAATGAGGATAGGAAATGGCTTTATTTTGTCCACACGGGCAAACACACGGGCGTATGTCTAGATCGTGTGTGACACACGGCTGGGTACATGGGCGTGTAGTTAGGCCGTGTGTCCCCTGTACCTTAATTTTGAGAAACAAAATGCTCAAAATTGGGCACGCGGGCAGATACACGGGCATGTGCCTCAATCGTGTGAGGCATATGGCCTAGAGCACAAGCGTGTCTCTTAGCCATGTGAATTTTGCACCTATTTTTCAAAAATTCAAATTAACCACACGGCCTAGCACA
Source organism: Gossypium stocksii (assembly GCA_020496765.1). Taxonomy (NCBI): domain Eukaryota; kingdom Viridiplantae; phylum Streptophyta; class Magnoliopsida; order Malvales; family Malvaceae; genus Gossypium; species Gossypium stocksii. The sequence goes on from CM035626.1 coordinate 38,978,919, forward strand.
TGGGCATGTAACTTGGCCGTGTGACATTAATTTGTTCATGAGTTGCTACTTAAAAAGTCACATGGGCTAGGGTTACAGGCATGTGAACCCACATAGCCTGACCACACGGGCGTGTCACATACCACATGGTCGTGTGACTCTTAATAGTGAAGAAAAATTTGGAATTTTACACAAAAAATTCCCTGAGTTCTCGAATTAGTCCCGATTCAATTCCAACACTTGTTTTGAGCCTCAAAGGTCCATATAAGGGACGTTACAAATTATTTCGGTAAATGAATAGTAATTTACATGAATTATCTAAAAATGTTCTGAACGTTTTGGTAATGCTCTGAAACCCTCTTCCGGCGATGGATACGGGTTAAGGATGTTACATTTAGTGGTATCAGAGCTACGATTTAGTTGATAAAATTGTGTTGTAAATAGATAAAGATGCTTTCCAATCGAGCTAATTTCGATATGATGAAAGTAATACTCGCAACGTTCGAGTAAAAATGTTGTGCATGATAAAAAGGGGACCTATAAAGGGATGAAATAAATGTTTTATAATGGACATGTTAATTATAAATGATTAAGTGATATGTGTGTATTTATGAAAGTTAAATTTTGAGGCTTACGAGCTCCACCTCTTACCAGTATAGTGTTATACAATGAAATTCACAAGATTTATATGGATTAAGCTCATGAATATGGAACTAAAGAGTTCAAAGGCTGAATGATTAATGATGTAGTCAGAACGAGAATGAGTTAGTAAGTAAAGACTATATTAAAAGAGATTGTGATGTCATTGTTAAGGAAGAAGTTATTCATAAGTAAACGACTTATTTAGATATGATATTTACAGAACGGATTAGCCAAAAATTCTTCTAAATTGACTCTTTAAGTGAACTGAATAATGTAAGATTTTGATAACTTAATTAGTCAGTAGAATAATGATGAAATTCCAAAGATATTTGAAGGAAGCTATTATAATTGAGTATATTAAAGCAGCATCTCCTGGGTACTCTATAAGTTCGGTTATTCTCAGAGGAATATGAAATTGTTTATGTTCAGATGCAATATTTGTCGTATTGAAAGCTAGTAAATCATGATAGATGGAATTACTGTAAGTCAGGTTAATTTATGAACGGCATTGCTCTACCTTACTTGGGTTTTCTAATTCATCATGATTGATATAAGATTTGAGGATAACATTCATATGATGTTATTTTCTATTTCTATTGATTGAAGCCTTGAATTGTGAATGTGCAAGTTATATTATTTTTATCACATTGTTTCTACTGAGTATGTGTGATATTACTCTTCTAAATTTTCTCTGAGATATTATCAATCTCTTTATTATTCAAACATGGTTTATCTGTGAAAGATATTCATCGGTTGGAGGTAATTACATTTATTACCGTTATAAATATTGACTCGATCATGAAATTTGGTGACAGAGATTACATATTATAGAAACTTAATTACTGCATTAGTTATTAAAGGGGCCACTTTCAGTTCTCCCTCTTCTAATTTGAGGTACATTATTGATATTAAAGTGTTGCTTTATCTATACAGTTGAAATGTCGGTCATATTAATGCACTATGGTTTTAAATATATTTGAGGGTTGTGGCTTTGGAAAAACTCAAAGCTTTAATATTAATAATTGAAATAGCTACATTGATGACATAGTTATTACAGAAATATGTAAGATTTGAATGGACTGACAAATGTTAGTAAAGTTTTGACCAATTGAAAGTTCTGTTGATCAAAGTATTAATTCAGGTTTAGCCTAAATCGGGTAAGGAAGTCATTATTACAGTACTACACTATTGAACATGAGTAGATTGTGTTTTGATGCAGTAAGGCAAAGTAATATTCTGTACTTTTAGGTAGTGAAAAACCACATGGAAAGAATTACCAGATACATGATCTAGAATTGACAACCATTGTTTTTGTGTTAAAATCTGATAACATTACTTGTTTGGTGAAAAATGTCATATATTCACCGATTATAATAGTTGAAGTATCTAATGTTGCAAAAGGATTTGACCTTGAGACAACGTATATGACTTGAATTGTTGAAAGATTATGATTTGACAATTGTATATCACTTGGAAAGAACAAATGTGGTTACAGAGATTTTGAGTAGGAAATCCCTGTATAGTTTGCAAACCATGGATACCGATTATGATTGTCTAATAATAGCTTAATTTTAGCTGAGTATAAATCTAAACTGATGTTTCTATGATAGAGTAGTGAAACTCAGAAAGGTGATAATGAGTTGTAAGTTAAACGGGTATAAAATGCAATAATTATTGAATCAGGATAGCAGATTTAAATTTGATGATTATTTGTTATTCTGAGATAGAGCTTGTGTACAGAAAAATTTGGAACTTTTACAGAAAATTTTACATGAATGATCACAGTAATACTATGTCTATTTATCTGGGAAATGATAAAATGCACAACAATTTGAAAAAAGATGTATTGGTAGCCCAAAATGAAATGTGGTATTTCTGAATCTATATTTTAAATGCTGGATGTATCAGCAAGATAGAGATGACACTTTCAAGATGGGTATAGTCAATGAAAATACCGAAATGGAAATAGGACAAAGTTACCATGAATTTTATATCAGGATTATCCCTGTTTATGAAAAAGAAAGATACTATTTGAGTAATTGTCAATTATTTGACGAAGCTTGTGTTAGAACGCCGGTGCCTCTAAGGCGCAGCGGAAAAATAAAATAAACAAAATGTTCCAGCGATCCAAACCATGGATCCATGTGTAAGGAATGAATCGGGGTGATAAAAGGTTTCGAAATTACCAAAACTTCAATCTGAGTAGACAGCGATGCCTAGGCAACGGGAATCTTGAATCACTATCGAACCAAGCTGCAACCTTTTCCGATGTCGGCCTCTACGTAGTCCACCTGATTAACAATGAACGGTAAAAAATCCCAAAAAACTATTTTCAGTGATTATTATGCTTGACGGCTGCTAGTCCCTTTAGCATAGTTTCGAGCTTATTTATATATACTATCTTTAGGGTTTTTACCCTTGCCATATATAACACCCTTTTAATTGGTATATCTTTATAACGAATTTTAATTCATTATAAATTAAACCGAACATAATAATCATTATTAAAATAAATATAATATTGTTTAACCGAAAATTATAATTACAATAACCATAATAAAGATTTCGGTAAACTATATTTATTTAAACTTATATATGAACCAAATTCATATACTAATGAAATTATGTTTTGATTATGTGTACAACATCCTTGTACGTATAGTATGTTCAACAATTTGATTGCCCAATTAAATTAATTCTATAATTAATTTAATTCATGTGATAATCAAAATACAATACCAACTATGTTTTACTCCGTTCATTTCAACCATAGGGTGTGACCCTATAGGTTCTTGTAACGTTAGCAGTAATATTAGAATGATTCTAATGTTACAAACAATGAGTGGCATCTAGCAATGCATCATTGCTACCTAAGTTACAAGAAGTCATGATTCGACATAACCTTTTGTGATTAACCTTTCATGCATTAATCCTTAAGTCCTATATCTTTGGAATGGACACAAGTCATGGAATAGTCACACTTGCATAGTCCATCCCATGTTTCTTGATACCTTGAGTAGACTATGATACACAAATAAGTATGACATCTCATATCAACTTATTTTAGCATGGCCATGCATTTCTAGTCTCACTCAATCAAGTGGCCTGAGATATTACTCCCATTATGTAGGAGGGACTTATCCTATATTGATCAACCATATCCCTCTACATAGATTGTGGTATATCCAACATCAGTCTTTATAGAACAACCAGTTACAGTGTTCGTTTGACTATAACAAAATATACAACTCAAGATGTTGGGATGACGATGATCTCAAGTATGAGGATCATATACATATTAATCACTATGAGTAATATTGTGACAATTACATAATAATCCAAGAAACATACTCATAGCGGGTCAGTCCAATATGTTGTTCTCTAACAAACATATTCATGCATTGATTCTGACACGCCATATCAATGACAACTCTTTATCATCAATCAACTACATGTTAGTCTTAATGCATTATTATTGTCCTAGCCAACAATAATACTTGACTAAGGATCTTTTAAGAATAATCATATTATTCTCAGGATATTATTATAAAACAGTTTATTTATGTACACAGAAAAGAAACTGAAATAATAATGGCAAAGCCTTATATTAATAAACATGATAAATCAAGTATGTTATTACAACCATCTCATGATTGATCTTTGGGCATACTCTTACAGCTTGTACATTCCATTCTAGAACGAGTGGATTTTACATTTGATAGATTGCTTGAAATATTTTTTTTTGAGATTGTTAGACTATATGATATGTTAGTTTCTGCTATGTTTGCTAGAGATCAATAGTTTAAATTCCGGTTCTGAAACGAGTTACAAGAAACTCTAAGTATACGGTTACATTTTAGTACCGTATTTCATTATCAGACAAATGGTCAATTTGAACATATGATTCAGATTTCTAAATATATTTTTCGATGCTATATTTTAAAATTCAAAAGCAATTGAAAAAGGAAATATTTGCAGTTTGTTAAATACGTATATAGTAACAGTTAACAATCAAGTATAAAATTTTATCTATGAGGTTTTCTATGGTCATAAGTGTAAAACTCTGGTGTTTTAGATTGAGTTGAGTGAGAAAAAGATACATGTAGATGGTTTGATTCGTTAAAATCGAAGAAAGATGAAAGGGATCTGAGATAGTTTAAAAGTAGAATTTGATCGTCAAAAATCCAATGTGAATCTAAAAATGAAAAGAAATAGAGTTTCAGATTTGGCGACAAAATATTTGTGAAATTTTTGCCATGGGAGAAAGTTCCCCAGTTTGGCCTTAAAGGCAAATTAAGTCTATGGATTATCGGGTCATATAAGATTATTGAAAAGAATTGGACCTGCTGCGGATTGATTGGTATTATTATCAGAGTTCTACATAATTCACAATGTTTTTATTAGTATATGTGTTATGATAGTATCGATCAGACCCATCATATATTATTGCTTTGATAAATGTTAACTTTAGCCTAACACGATTTACAGTGAGAGATTGATTGAAATTCTGGCACTTGAAGAAAAAGACTGAGAAATAAAAAGGTAGCTTTAGAAAAAGTTTTTTGACAATGACATGATATAGATGAAGCTATCTAGGAACTATAGGAAACTAGAAGAAAGTAATGTCTAAATCTCTTTACTAGTAAAATGTTTTAGGACGAAAATTCCTTAAGAGGGGAGAGTTGTAATAGCCCAATTTCGGTGAAATTGGAACAATGGTTTTGAGACCACAAATTCAAGACGAAAATAAAATTTATTTTTATTTTATTACATGGTCCGTAATATGATAGAAATGTCATGTGAAAATTCTAATAAGAAAATTTTACTGATTTTGTGCTTAATTACGAGAAGGACTAAATTGCATAAAAGGCAAAAGTTGAATTCTAGTAGCTATAAGAAATAAATAGCTATGGAATTCAAAATTTGAGGTCCTTATTTGGTAATTAGACCATTAAAAAAAGTATGTAGATATTTAGGTGACTCATCCATGGAAATTTAAAAAAAGGGTAAGGACTAAATTGGAAAGTGAAATAATTTAATTAATTAATAGATGATAAAAAGAAATATCATCTTATTTTCTCATCTTCTTCCCCAAAAATACATGGAAACCTTAGGAGAGAGAGTAGAAACTTTCATGGCCAAATTAGGTAAGTTTCCTTGGTCTGTTTTTAGTAATTTTGATATTTTTGAAACCGGGATAGCTTAATCTATTTATTTGGGGAATCAATTCGAGAAGTTATCAAAGCATGAAAAATGAGTCATTGGTGTATATGCTGAAAATTAGAAATTTATGGTAGAAAATAAAATATTGTTATAGATAAACAACCTTTACAAAGTGATTTTTTATGAAAACATGATTTAGGGACTAAAATGTAAAATTGTGAAATTTGATGGAAATTTCTGAATTTTTATGAATTCATGTGCTGCAAATTTTGTGATGGAATTTTGGTTAGGCTTGGAATAGGGAGTAAATTGCATAAGTTTTATTTTTCGAGCCTAGGGACAAACTGGGAATTTATGGAAAAGTTAGGGGCAAAATGATAATTTTGCCTAGAATGTAAATTGAGTCGAAATGAGTATGAAATATGAGAAATTGATGGAAAATTTACTCGTATAGATCTGGATAGACCAAATTTGGAGCTAGACGAGGAAAGAGGAAAATGTCGAATTAGTAGATTTTACGTATGCGAACATTGTTGAGGTAAGTTCGTGTAACTAAAGTGTGTTTATTTACATGCTTGCATTGATTGTGTTTATGTAAGTTGTATAAATATGTGAAGTGATTACATATCCAATCAAGCTCGATAAATTAAAATGATTAAATTCAATGATAAGGCTCGATAGATGATAAAGGATAAACTATGAGCATATTACTTATATGCTTCGTGGAATGTGTTTTTTTTAATTATAAAAATGTTTTGGATGTATGAAATAATCACATGCCTGATAATGCTTGAGAAAAATGTTGAAATCCCGGTTAAATAAAATGGAAAATCAATGGATATGTGATTTCCCAAAACGAATGAGGTCATGCAATTGTTACAGATAGGATTTACCCAGACGGGAAATCCTGATATAAACCCTCTAGAGCATATGTTATGGATTGGATTTAGCCAGATGGGTAATCCAAATCAAGCTCCTTAGAGAATATGATATAGAAAGGATTTAGCTTGGATTGGCAATCCTGATTAAGCTCATGTGAGCAAATGTTGCAGACATGATTTAGCCTGGACTAGTAATCCTGTTGTATGATACGTGGCTCGAGAATGTGATTTCTGATTATGTGCCCTAATGGGTACTCCCAAACATGAATTGATGGATTCCTAAATTTGTACATTTTGGGTGTACTACCTGAATATCCGTCGATATTTTGAATAACTCAATGGGTAAAACCCTAACATGAAAAGAAATGGGTTTTTACATGTATATACTTGAAGTACATGGAAATGATGTTTTATGAAATATGGAAGTATGAAATTATAATATATGAACATAGAAATTTGTTTGATGAACTTATTCATCTATGAGGTGTAACACCTCAAACCCAGCCTAGACGTTACGGCCAAGTCCGATGTGTCACATTAAAGTGTTTTTCGAAAACCGTGTTTTCATTGAAAACCCTTCTTAAATGTTTAAAAACTCTTACCGTTAAACTTGTATAAAACCTTAGTTTGTGTTTATTTTTTTTCCAAAATGGGATTTATTGAAATGATCATCCCTTTTCAAACATCGTTGAAAACTTTGTAAAAGTTTTATGAAAGCTTATGAACCCTTGTAGTTTGCAAAAACATGTTATTTTAAAAATAGATAAAATATTGAAAAATCAGATTTGTAACCTTTATAAAACATGTTATCTTGAAAACGGTTTAAGTATCAAATAAATTTGACCTTTTTCATTAAGACTTAAAGTGAATGGAAGCTGGGCACCAGGTAGGATTCCAGAAAAGAGGAGGTGAGTCGAATAGACTGCTTAAGTACCAAGCTCTTCTCGGATCCACTCCTAGACATGCACACTATCATTGCCACACTTTAACTATTTGAAATATTTATCTACAAGATCATTTAAAATTGCGGAAGCTTTGCTTGGTTATCGTGTTATTTTGAAAACAAGTAGCTTTTATAAAAATCACGTCTTAAAATCATTTATTTTCAACTCGATTTAAATAATATCCTACGTAAGCTAAAACCAATTTAAATAAGTAAAGAATAAAAACCCAAAATAAAAATAATTAAAGAGGCCCTTTTTACAACCCAAAACCAGAAATAAATAATTAAATCTAACTTCAAATAGGTAACTTAATTAGAAATCCAATAGTCCAGTCTATGTGGCCACTCTGAATCCCTCCCAGCTCCAAGTCCACCAATCTAAGGCTCACCTGCAAGGATGGAAGGAAAAAGGGTGAGTTTGGAAAACTCAGTGTGTAACAAGCCACCTACAGAGCCCAAATCAATATCAGCATACTAGGCCTAAACCCCCAAATCAGTCTCAACATATAACTGGGCCGAAGCCCTTTTCAAATATCGGTTGCTGGGCCTTAGCCCTTTTTCATAAATCAATTCACTGGGCCGAAGCCTTTTCTGTAAACGGTATGGCCCAAAGGCCCATTTTAACAACACATATAATATCAGTGTATGTGTGCAAAGCCCATTTCAATATCACATGTAATGTCAATGTATGTATGCAATGCCTAGTTGGGGAGACTACTCAACCCACCATCCGCTACTCTCCACCCGTTCCAACCAAGCTCTCCATGTGGGGAATAACTCAACCCACCCAACCAAACTCTCCACTGGCAGCATAGCTGCTTTATCATATAACTGGAGGCCAAGCCTCTTTTAATAACTGGGGCAAAAGCCCTTTTCGGTGAATTGGGGCAAAGCCCTTTATCACTTCCTCCATCATATAATAACCCAACCCATGCATTTAATGAGTAAAACATGGCATATCGTATACATGTCATAGCATATCATGTGCATATCATGTGCATATCATGTCATAGCATGTAAAATAACAATATCACAATCATCATATTCAGAATGAAACCCTTGGGGCATAATAGACATTTTTCACCTAGGGGCAAAATAGACATTTTCATGTTTTAAGGGTAATTACGTAATTTTATCCATTATTAGGGTTTTCCATGCTTATTCATCAATTCCAAATGTTTAAACAGCAATTTTAGCCTATTTTAGTACAACCAAGTTATGGGCCAAAACCACTAATGGCCCTATGTAGCTAGTTCAGTCGTCTAAGCCCACTTAGTCCAAATCCTACAATTAACTTCTAATTTAACCAGTTTTAAGCCTATAGTCTATTAAGAAATGTCTATTGCCCATTTTTACCTATATGGGCCCATAAGCCCATTGGGCCCAATTTCAGCCCATCGAGGCCCAACTTACCATCGTGCACAAAATCGTGCCCTTACCTGTTCTATCGATCCAATCACCGATCTTATCGTATGTATCACGGCTCAAACCATTCACAAAACCACAAGTTCAAAATGCCGAAGTTTAGGCATTTTGGCTTTTCAGCAAATATTAATCTAAGCTACTATGAGGTTCATTACACACCTGCTTGCAACGAACGATGACTATATCCGATCCAATTCAATCCTACATTCGATTACTAAAACATTAGACTACGAATCAATGATAACTAAATTTAATATACTCTTACCATATTCGGGCATCCATGAACAAGGCCTTAAATCCTTACCTCTGCTGAAGTTGATATCCAAATCTGGATCCGAACGCTCCACTGATCCAAGCCCTTAGTCAGCAGCCTTTAACCCTTACAAGCACAGAGTAAAATAATTGGTAACAGCCCCTTAAAGCCTTAGGCGCTATTTCGACAGCCTCCCTAAACACATAGGGATTCCAACTTTTCCAAATCCCAAAAATAAGAATAGATCACAGTCAAGTCATTCATATCACCAACTTATATCCACGGTCAAACTAGCCCAATCATCACATAAGTTAGTCATTTACCCACGAGGGGCAAAACAGTCATTTAACACCCTAGGGGCAAAACAGTAATTTTACCCCATAGGGGTGTCTCGGTAATTCTACCCTACAGGGGTATTTCGATAAATTTGCAAATCCAGGGTAAAATAGTAATTTTTACAAATTAGGGGTAAAATAGTAATTTTACAAATTAGGGGTAAAACGATAATTTTACAAATCATGGGTAAAATGGTAATTTTACAAATTAGGGGTAAAATGGTAATTTTACAAATTAAGGGTAAAATAGTAATTTTACAAATTAAGGGTAAAATGGTAATTTTACAAATCATGGGTAAAATGGTAATTTTACAAATTAGGGGTAAAATGATAATTTTACAAATCAAGGGTATGTTCGTCATTTTAGAAATCGAGGGTACTTCTGTCATTGTACAAATCAAGGGTAATTCGATAATTTTATAAATCGGGATATTTCTTGTAATTTTGCAAATCAAGGGTAATTCGGTAATTTTATAAACCAAGGTATTTCAGTAATTTTGTAAACCAAGGGTATTTTAGTAACTTTGTAAACTAAAGCATTTCTAAACAGAGATAACAATGGGAATGGGCCTAGGGCCCATTTTCGGCCCAAATGGGCCCACACGCTCGTGTGGCCCTTTTAGCCTAGATCTAGCCACAGATATGAGATTCACCTAATCTAGCCCAATATTTGCTATACAATCAAACAACTTATCCAATAGGGCCCGCAGGCCCATTGGGCCCACATGGCCTCTTCGGCCCATCGCAGCCCGAAGTAGCCGTCCTACCGCTAAAGCAGTGAGAAATACACACCTGATAGGAGACTGAAGTTAATCCGCGCTCCAAACACTCTTAGCCGATGCCCAACCCAAATGGGCACGCCATAAAGCGAAAGGGATTAGCCAAGAAGGCTGTGCCTACTCTCCTCCTGGTTGCTCTATTTAAAGCTAGCTCCTCACCTGCTTTCATGTTAGCTTTTCGATGTGGGATTCTCCATCAATCCCCCCAAAATTAAAGCGTTAGCAAAATAATCAACCTTTGCGTGCAACAGGATTCGAACCAAAGTCCTCTCAGTAACCCTGTCAAGCCATCACCACTCGGACATAAGCTCATTTGTGTCACAAGTCCAACACATTTAACTTTAAAGCTCACCTACTTGCTTCCAGATTTATTTAAAAGAAAAACCAAAATAAATTGCAAGAGCCAAGACTTGAACCTTGGACCCTTTGCTTCCTTGCCCCCTAAGTGGCGCTACTTTGCCACTACACCACACTCCTTTTTTGTGTCTTATTCCACACATAATTCCTTACAACTCCTTTTTTCCAAGTCCTCTATTCCTTAAGTCCAAAAATCCAAGAATTCTCCGGGTTTTTAACCAACACTTGGGCCTTCTATAGGCCCAATAACACACTCCAAACACGAATTACACATCCATATATCAAAATTTCAACATTACACCAAATATCACAAAAATCTTGGAATCCCAGAAATTAGCCCAAGACTTTTCCCCACACTATGAATCCTTCGCAGTTCACTAAAATACCACATTAACCCATTAATAATAACCTTCCATAACAGAATTCAACACATCAATAATTTTATTTCGAACTATCTCACACCCGCACCCAGGCCCAAGGCCCAATACTTCTAGGCCCAAATTCAGGGTGTTACATGAGGATAGATTTGTACACCACGAGTGTACTAGTTATGCATCCATCGATATTTCGGATAAATTCAACGGGTAAAAGTTCTTGACATGAGAAGTTATGAATAAGAAATGAGTTATTACACTTATTGGCCTGAAATACATGAAAATAATGATACATGACAAATGATATATGAAAACACGAGATGATAACCTATACTTTATTTGATGAATATATGTTCATTCCTGATTATAGACTTGTACACCTTGAGTGTACTCATCGTGACCTTGATATTCTAAGTAATATGAGTAAAGTTCAGATATGAAACGATATGAACTCGAAATGAACTATTATGAAATTTTACTTGTAATAATGAGATGAACTATGCGTGTTGAATGAATACATGTTGTGGAAAGCATATGTGATTTGAAACTTCATTATTTTTGAGCCCATATATGTTTGATGTTAATATGGAATATATGACTAACAAGGGCAATGAGGATGTGTGTAGGGCCTGAGGTCAAATTGATTGAATATGCCTTACATAATTACCTCAAAATAGAATGAATGGTAAGTTAAGTACCATGTTATACCAACTTACTAAGCATTTTATGCTTACTTAGTTTTATTTCCCTATTTTATAGTAAATTGAAAGCTTGTTGGGTTGGAAGGTTGGCGGAGAACACTTACACTATCCATCGGCCCATGTCGGAACAATATGGTAAATCAATTATGGTTGTAATGGCATGTATAGGATATATTGGCCATATTGGCATGTAAATGTAAATGATGCTTGTAATCTAGCCATTGGCATGGCTAGTAATGGTTTGCTCTAAAATACTTGTAGCGTTAAACTATGGTAGCTACATGTATGTTAAGTACTTGATCAAACTATGTCTAACTCGAGGTCTTAACTAAAATAAGATTATAAACATGTATGTATGAAATGATATGCCATGATGAATGATGGAATTTTCTTAATTTGAACGGTTGAAATAGTTAGAATGTGTTTGGTATGCTTTAGTGCATGAAAATGGTGAATTTGGGTGACAAATGAGGCTAGGAAATGACTTTATTTTGTCCACACAGGCAAACACATGGGCCTATGTCTAGATCATGTGGATGCACTGTCGAGTACATGGGCGTGTAGTTAGGCTGTGTGTCCCCTGCACCTTAATTTTGAGAAACAAAATGCTTAGAATTTGGTACACGAGCAAAGACACGGTATGTGCCTCAGCCGTGTGAGGCACTTGGCCTAGAACACGGGCGTGTCTCTTAGTCGTGTGAATTCTGCACCTATTTTTTGAAATTTTGAATTAAGCACACGGCCTAGCACACATACGTGTGACTTGGCCGTGCAACATCAATTTGTTCATGAGTTGCAAGTTAGAGAGTTACACGGGTTAGGGACATGGACATGTGAACCCACACAGCCTGACCATACGGGCGTGTGACTCTTAATAGTGAGAAAAATTTTGGAATTTCACGAAAAATTTCCTGAGTTCCCGAATTAGTCCTGATTCATTTGAAACACTTGTTTTGGGCCCCAAGGGTCCATATAAGGGATGTTATGAATGATTTTGGTAAATGAATAGTAATTTACATGAATTATCTGAATATGTTCTAAAAGTTTCAGTAATGCTGTGAAACCCTATTCCGAAGACGAATACGGGTTAGGGGTGTTACAACGATGACCCGCCACCCTAGGTTGCCCAACAATAATGGCTTATCAATATGCAGTTAAATTGCCAATCAAATAGATGTGGTCAAGTCACTATAGTACAGTTGAACTACCGAGACAGAAGTGTGGATAAACCACCAGATAATGCAGATCATTAAACTGTTAGAAACTTCCTCCTTTTACTTCAACCCAAGTCCCATACAATGTGTAATAGCATGCTTATACAGAATCTGAGTAATGAACATGTAAGTCATGCTATCTCTCTAATGGTCACTAAACTAACTAAAATTTTGATAAAGGCAAGCACACCTATCGAACAATAGTATAGCTATGGTGAGGAGGGAATATCGTATCCATGATGACTAAAAGTACTAGTAATTATCGTTTTTCTATTATTTAGCTGACAAATTAGAGTGATTGTTTTTAATCTAAAATTACTAAATTAATCTAACTAAAATGCAACAGAGAATGAAATAAGAAAATAATCGAAGATAACCAATGATATAGACAATACTCAGGAAAGAATCCACCTAGACTTCACCTATTATTATAAATCTGAATTAAACAATTTATTCACTTGTGTCTTGATCTATTGAAATCCCTAAATTATGTTAATATCTCTTTCGAGAGTAAGAACAACTGACTCTAGGTTGATTAATTGAAATCTCTTTCTAATTAAAACCCCTATTGTCGCATTAACTCGATCTATGGATTCCCCTATTAGATTTGACTCTAATCCTTTAGATTTATGTCGTCCAATTTCTAAGATTGCATGCAACTCCACTCAATTATGCTAGATCTACTTTTAAACAAGGACTTTTTTTCCATTGAAATAAGCACATTAAACATGGATTAATATCTTGAAAATATTAAAACACGAAATAAGCATACATAATTGAGAACAAGAATCAAGCATTTATCATGTAAACCAGAAATCAAATAATAAGATTCATCATAGGTTTCATCTTCCCTAGGTATCTAGGGAATTTAGATCATAATCTGGAACGAAAACATCTCAAAGTTAGGATAACAACAAGATATAAAGAAACTCAATAAAACTTCAAAGGAAATTAAATGGAGATCTCCAATCTTGAAGGAGATCCGATTCTGAGTTGATTCTGATGGCATTCTTCGAGTGATTTCTTCTATCTTCTCTATGTGCCCCATTTGGTCTTCTTCTAATTGGTATTTATAGACTTTAGAATGCTCAGAAAGCCTAAAAATTGAGCTTTTTCGCATATTTGGGAAGTAAGGTGTGATATTGACACGGGATGGCACATGGGCATATGGCCAACCCGTGTGGCTCACACGGGCGTGTGGCCACTCCTATGGAAATGCCCAGGCTGTGTGGTTCCTAGAAACAACTCTATTTTTTCGATTTTGGCTCATTTTTCGCTCTTTTTGCCTCCAAATGCTCCTCTATGTATAAAGATAATAATTTAAAGGATTAGGAGTATCAAATTCACCAATTTACATAATTAATTATCCAAAAACACATTAAGAATGGGATTAAAAATATGTTACTTTTATGGCTTATCAAATTTCCTGACATTTAAGCTTTTGTTTATCCTCAAGCAAAATCCTCAAATCAAAATTAAAATTAATCTTTCTCAACTTATAATTCTCATTAATAATGTTTTTCATAATTCATAAATAATCATACATTGATAATTCAATTAAAGGAGCACTAAAGATTCAAACAATCCAAGTCGAACATTTTTAAAGCATGAAAACATAGGAATTTCCACTTATCTAAGTAATTACCTTTAATTCAAAATCAACAAGAATCGATATCTTTACAAAAGATTCACTCAAATCACTCAAAGTGTTTAAGGTTCAAGAGTAAGCACTTATTATTCAAACATGAAAATTCATTACCATGGGCTTGCATGAAAATCAAATCTCCACCACTATAAAATGAGATGATACACAAATCAAAAGGTCTTTAAGAGGTTGTAATGGGGCTTAGGTTAAAGGTGTGGAGAAAGGCTGAAAAAGTTGGTTAAAATTGAGATCGAATTGATAAATTACCAAAATAGAAAAAATAACAAATGATGAATTGAGAACAAGTGCATAATTTAGGAACTATTCAAGAATAAAAAAACGAGCTTCTCTTCAAAAAAAGAATTTAACTGTTCAAGTTCAATCATAGAACTAATAAATAATTAATATATCAATATATTATTATTTTTTGATATTTTTTGTGTTTTTTTACAATAAGAAATAATTCAACAAATTAAACAAAATAGCATAATTAGGAAACTAACCAAATCAAATCTTGACAAAAAGAGAGTCAATAAAACGGGAAAAATTCTCAATGAATCAAAAAATGAGTTAAGGGTTAACATTAATGGGTAAATCATTAATGGGTAAATTAAGAAATGTTGTGTTAAGCTTAACGAGGTTCACTAAGGATTAATTAAAAAGGTAGGCTTTTATGGGATAAGTGAGTTAAAACCTAAGTGTCTTTATCATCTCAGTATATCAAATCAAAAGGTGTGATCTTAACATGTATAATCGAAGCAAATTCTAGAATAACAAATCAAATTGACACACTCATAACCAATAATAAAATGAGCAAGAAAAATGTATCCTTTAAAGGCTCAAAATCTCCCAAAAATTATGGTTTTTAATGTCAAACTTGTAAATTTAAAACTTCAAGGTAATACTTCAATTCAAAGATGTAACGCCCCATATTTTGGGCCTAGATGAATTCGGCTTTGGGTTTTGGGTCTCATAAATTTTTTTTAGTACGCAAGAAAATGACAAATGACATGTTGGCTGTAAGGGTTTAATAAATTTGGAGTGTTTAGGGGTGTTGGAGAAGTTCTGGGTTCGAACTTTAAGGTGAAGGAATTTTAATGTAATAATTAAAGGAACCTTAATGGCAAGTAGCTTGGCTTTTTAATAAATGGAGATAAAATAGGACATAAGAAAGGCTGTGGTGTAGTGGATAAGTGACACCACTTAGGGTGTAGGGAGGTGGCATTAGTGGCAAGTAAGGGGATCCTAGGTTCGAATACTGGCGTGGTATTTTTAGGAATTTTATTTTTGCCTTCCAGATGGTTCGTAGTGGCGTGGAACTGGACTCTAAGAGAAGTGATGAGAAGAGAAATTTTTGGAAGGGATTGAGGAGATTATGGTGGAGAAAAGTTAGGGGATAGAGATAGAAGAAGTGGTGGAGCTGAATTGGCAATTAAGGGAAGGCAATTTCGGCTAGTATATATATAGGTGTCGATTTTGGGGTTCTAGGCTAATGTCAAATTCTTTCTTCTTATTTTTTCGAAAACTACTTTCTCTCCAAGTACCCAAAAGCCGAAAAACCCTTATTCTTTCCCTTTAAGTTTGTGTCGATTTCTTCCCTTCCTTTCTCATTAAACTATTTTCTTTCTTGCTCCTAATTCACCTTCTCTAAGCCGAATACTTTGTTGGTCAAACCTTCTCTGTGCTGCACTACTCCTCTTTTGGGCCGATTGTTTCTTGGGTAAGTGTTCTTGATCTTAGTTGGCCGAATGGTCATAGTTAAAGGAAGGGGGACTTGTATTGGATACAAGTCTCCTGTTATTATGGTTTTAATAGTTAAGACTGGTGTAGATCTAGGAGTTGATCGTCGTTAGTGATTAAAGAAGGGGCTGTTATAACTTGTCGCGCAAGGTGAGGTGAAATGTGAGGTTTCAGTTTTGGTAAAGATATGTACTAAGCATGCGATTAATTGAAGGGTGATATCAATTGTAGGTTCGGGGCTAAGGAGATCGTAACATGTTTCGATACCAGGTGTGTACATACACTTCACACACAATAGATCGGTAAATCCCAAAATGCCGAAATGCTGAAATTCTGAAATGCCGAAAAGCTAAAAGTTTGGCTACGGTAGTCTCGTGAGTGCATGAACACTCGTATGAGGGTAACCGATATGATACCAGAGGCCCCATAAGCGATCTCATGGACTTGGGTCATGTTTTGGCTAATCGAGCTAGAATGGGCCAAATAGGCCGACGGGCTTGTGGGCCCAAGCTAGCAAAAATTGATATGTTGATAATAAGTGATGAGTTGATGAAGTGGTTGAATGGTTTAGAAATGTGATTGGGCCTAATGGGCCAGACAAATGTGATTAGGCCAAATGGGCCATACGAATGTGATTGGACCTAATGGGCCATATGAATGTGATTGGGCCCGATGACCTATATGAATGAATGAAAGCATGCCGACATACTAAGGTTTATAATGGACTTTTGGGCCTAGTTTCTAATGAATCCTCAAGCGCATAAAAATTAATTAATTTATCAAGCACGTCTGTGGACAAGTCGTAAGGTTAGAGTGTGGCAATAGGCATATGCATGTCTAGGATTGGATCTAGGGAGAGCTTGGTACTTAAGCGGTCTTAATGAACCACCTCCTCTTCTCTGGAGTCCTACCTGGTGCATAGTGTCTGTTTACTTTAGCCAATGATGACCTGTTGACGGGCCAAAGTTTGTAGTTAAGACCCATACATTAGTAAATTACTAAAATACCCCTATGTGTTATAAGTATGACTTATGTATACTATATGCTATATGTTGCACTCATGTGTTATAATGTTGCATGTGGGTGGGAATTATGTTGGAGGACGTGTTATATGAGGGTCGCACAGTCGTTTGACGACTGTGGATCCAACGAAGGCTTTTAAGCCACGAGCAGCTTTGTTGCAACATTAGGTAGTACCGCAACCGACACTACCATTGATGTGTATCAGATGGGTGGGTCGATATAGTTATCCCCACAGGATATGTTTCAATTGGACAGAGATGATGTGTACCAGTTGGATGGGTTGGACATTGCATTATTGCATACATGATTGCTGTAGATGTTGTTATTGTATTGGGCTTAGGCCTAAGATGACTTGTGTTGCATGTTATTTGTTTGACGAGGGTCGTACACACTGAGTTTCGAAACTCACCCTCTCTTTTATTTTTCTCAGGAAATCCTCTGTAGGCGGTTCGACGGATGGTGGGACTCAGAGGTGGCTAGCTAGCGAGACGACTAAACTTGGGTTTCTTTATGATTTCTAGTATTTTTAATTGTTTAAATCTGAATTGTAATAAGGCATTTTCTCTGGTTATTATTGTTCATTATGATGCTTTAAGACTGGAACATGGATTTATCCATTTTAAACACATTTTAAATTTTTTTTTCTTTTCTAAAACTACTGGTTGTTTTTTTTTTTTTTTTGTAAAAATAAGCTTCCGCAGTTAAAGTAAATTTTTCCAACGTAACTTTTAACATGAAGTAAAACGTTAAAAATGACTTCTGAATATACCTTGTTATAAAAGAACTTACAAACTAGGTTTTTACTTAAAATTTCTTTAGAAGGGTTTTTTTAATGAAAACAAGGTTTTCAATAAAATACTTCAATGTGACATGCTAGATTCGGCCATAATGTCTGGGCCGGGTTTGGGGTCTTACAAAAGAAACAACATAAAATTTTTAATTTTGAAAATAAACTTATCATGTTTGATTTTGTCATGTCTTAAAGTTTAAAACAACCAATGAACAAATATTGAAAAATTAATCTAAAACATATAAACAAAAATCACAAATCGATAAAAATTCATTCTAATAGAAGTATGACAAAATTACCTAAACACAAGTCATAATTCAAGGATTTTCTAATAATTATATAAATAACCTCCCCACACTTAAGATGTAACACCCTTAACCCATATCCGTCGTTCGACTAGGGTTACGAAGCATTATCGGACATTTCATCTCATACCATAATCAAACATTTCACATACGTTGCACATACACATCATCTTATCACATTCCATCATAATCATATAGTCCCTCCAGAAGGTCTAGGAGACCTTTAAAATGCTTTAGAAAAGGTTCGGGACTAAATCGATCACATATAAAATTTGTTGAAACTTAACAATTTTACTAAGTTATAGAGGTCACACGCTCGTGTGAACAGGCCGTGTGCCTCACACGGCATTAGACACACCTGTGTGTCTAGGCCGTGGCAAAACAGGGCATACATACTAACTTGTCCACACAGCCACTGGGCACGCCTGTGTGCCAGGCCGTGTGAAAATTATGGAGGTTACTGACTTGGTTACACGGCTAGTCACACACCCGTGTGTCTAGTGTAACACCCCTTACCTGAGACCATCGCCGGAGTTGAGCACGAGGCATTACCAGACTTATGTTACTAGTTTGGGGCATAAAAATTTACTTTTAAAATTAATTCGCTCACATTCATCCAATATACCCTAAAAAGGGCCCTTGAGGCCCTAAAACATGCAATTAAAACGGTTCGAGACCAAACCAGGAACATTAAAAATTTTCTGATTACTTACACAAATATAAACAATTTATTTCACTATTCGTAATAAAATTATCAACCTACATAATAGTCACTAAATTAATTATAACTCAAGTTACGAAACTCAAATTTAAATCTATAAATTTTCCCTGAAACTAGACTCATATATCTTCTTACCATAATTTTTCCAGAATTTTTGGTATGACCAATTAGTACAGTTTATTAGTTAAAGTTTCCCCTATTACACAGTCTAACAGTTCTGATCTCTCCTCACTAAAAATCAATTATCTCATAGTGTAGTTTTTATTTAGTGTTTCTACTTGTTTCTAATGAAAATAGACTCACTAAGGAATCTAGGCATATAAATTATGACCCAGAACAGGGGTTTACGAAGTCACTTTGAACCAGTCTCATAAGTGTTTAAATATCTCAGAATACAGACTTTGTTTGCTTGCTATGTTTCTTTCTTATGAAAATAGACTCAATAAGATTTAATTCTATCTCTCATTCACCATTTAATTCCATTTCTACAATTTTTTAGTGTTTTTTTCAAAATCACATCACCGCTACTGTCCCAAAACTGTTCCATGGCCAACTTTTACTCTCTCATAATTTCTTTGTATAAACTATCATTTAGGCATACATAACACCAAAACATGTTCTTAATTAGCCATTTCAATAGCTAATCATTATCAAGTATTCACATGCCATTCTTTAGTCATATCATAAGGACATACACACAAAATGGCCAAGTCCCTATACATGTCATAACTTAAAATGTTTCGAATCACAAAATACCAAGATAACCCTTTGATAGTGTGAAACGATCTCCGACGTCCTTACGATCCCCGAATTGGCTTGGCGATACTATAAAAAGAGAGAAAAGAAAGGGAGTAAGCATAAAGCTTAGTAAGTTTGTATGTAAATAAATAAGAACATTCTAAATGAATTATCAAGATAACTTTAACCTTCAAGCTCAATATGCATAAGTCTTGAATTTTCTTACCTGAACCTTGCGAAAATGGACTTATCTTACCTTTCCTTGAGTACACTCTGTAAATTTCTCGTTGAACCACTTGGAATACTAAGGATACATGGGTACTTTTTCGTTTTAAACTTACTATTGCCATGTCTTGACATGGTCTTACGTGGTATCCTTGCCTTATGAACTCACCATTGCCATGCCTTGGCATGGTCTTACATGGGATCTTTGCCTTATAGTACCTTATCAATGCCATGTCTTGACATGGTCTTACATGATTTCCTTGCCTTGTAAAACTTAGCAATGCCATGCCTTCGCATGGTCTTACTTGGTATCCTTAAACCCTAATTTCATGACATTTGTATCCTACACATTACTAGGGTTCAATCGGGACTTTTAAGTATCATTTCAGCATCAATTCTTACTTGAGTCATCAATGAGTAAATTCGCAAAATAAACATATATATGTTGAAAAATAACAGTATTAAATATAAATAACAAAATATTGCATTTATTTACCACAAACTTACCTCGATATAAAATACGATCAAATATTTACCGCAAACTTACCTTGATACAAAATATGATAAAAATACCCCCGAATTTCGTTCTTCTTGATCTATAATAACAAATTTAACTTATTTAATAATCACATTTATCAAAACAGCCCTTGACTCTAACTTTAAAAATTTATGATTTTGCCCCTAAACTTTTTGCATATTTATACTTTTGCCCCAAAGCTCGAAAATTAAACTTTAACCCTAATTCTTATGTTTTAGGACATGTTGATCATTTTTTTCCTTTTATGGCCATCAAATTCTCACTCTAACATGTACTTATGAACATTAGGTATTTTTATCGATTATGTCGTTTTACTCGTTTTCGTTTAAAATTGTTTAGCAAAAGTTGTTTAACATAATTTCAAACTTCATATTCTACCGTAAAATATCAAAATAGACACAGTTCACCTATGGGTATTTTTCCAAATATAAAACCTAGGTTAAATTATTGCTAGAATAAGCTAAATCAAGTTATCGAGACTCCAAAATCATAAAGAACATTAAAATGGGGCTTGGATGCATTTACTATGAGCTTGAGAAGTTGAAGAAACCCGAGCTATGGAGGTACATGAAGTTTTGGCCTAGCTCGAGAAGATGATAACAATTTCTCCATTTTTTCCCTTTTAATTCGTTTTAATTACCAAATGACTAAAATGCCCTTCAGTAAAACTTTATTTATTTTTATCTATGTATGTCCATTTTTGTCCATGAAAACCTAATGGTCTAATTGCCATTTAAAGACCTCTACTTCAATTATGCTCTTCAATTTAATCCCTTCCTATCTAGAACTCATATTTATCAACTTTTTCAAACAAGCCCTAATAGGCAAATTAAACATGTAATTCATAAAATTTTCTATCGATACTCTAACACATGCATCTAATCACTCGGTAAATTATAAAAATTAATCGGAATAAATTTTCTATCTCGAATTCGTGGTTTCGCAACCACTGTTCCATTTAGGCCCTATTTCGGGATGTTACATCTAGCCCGTGTAACTCTTTGACTTAACCACACGGCCAACCACACGCCCGTGTGTGAGATCGTGTGGTCTGCCCTAGCTCAATTCGAATTGGCCTTCAAGCAACACAGCAGAGACACATGCCCATGTCCCTGCCTGTGTGGGCAAAAATTGGCCATTTACAAGGCCAAATTGCCACCCATTTTGGGTCATACCTACAAACTCAAAATGGCACATAATT
This sequence comes from Gossypium stocksii, assembly GCA_020496765.1. Classification (NCBI taxonomy): domain Eukaryota; kingdom Viridiplantae; phylum Streptophyta; class Magnoliopsida; order Malvales; family Malvaceae; genus Gossypium; species Gossypium stocksii. The sequence continues at coordinate 39,000,891 of CM035626.1, forward strand.
CACAACCAAAATATAGCCGAAACATTACCAAATCAAGCACCATTCATGTCCCAAAATCATCATTCATTCCCATACACAATTCCAATTCAAAGATACCAATTCCATGTACCAAGTTCATACCAAAAACATATGATTCATATATCATTTCAACCCATTTCAAAACATACCATTTACTCAACATCTCAACTACCATATCCTTAACTCAAATTCATATCAAACTTACCAAAAATGACCATTTCACTAAGCCATAAATGAACACATTATAACACCATAATTCATCACATAACTTATGCCAAAAAAAATCAGTTCATATTCTAAACCATAATTAAGCCATGTCACATGTCAAGATTTTCACATCTCAAAACATCCCATAACATCACTAGCCTATACATGCCATACATTATTATTTACAACATCAAAATACCAAAATATCGGTTGATAGTGTGATGACGATCTTGGATGATCCCCGAGCTTAGTAGCTTCGTTAATCTATAAAACAAGGGAAAATGCACACAAGTAAGCTTTCAAAGCTTAGTAAGCCATATACAAATAAACTTCATACCAAAGTAATTATGAACCATATTACCTATGGCATCTATAGCCAAACACATACACAAGCTTTATAGTTCACAACTATATCAATTGTTCTCAATTCATTTGTATATAATCATCATAACTTCTTAATAATTAACATATCAACATTCACATTCATACTCACCTTTCATTCTTGCATTACATATACATTTCATACATACCTGAATCGGATGCTCATTTACATACTTGTTCATTTCTGGATAATGCCCGTTGAACCGTTCGGAATCAATAAAGATACTCGGATAGTTCATAAAGCTCGTACAATGCCATATCTCAGATATGGTCTTACATGTTATCAAATATCGATGCCACTGTCCCAGACAGGGTCTTACACGAAATCATATACGATGTCAATGTCCCAGACATGGTCTTACACATAAATCTCAAATCGACGCCAATGTCCCAGACATGGTCTTACACGATATCACATCTCGAAATCCTATGTCATGACATATGTTTCCTATACTATTCCTATGGTTCGTACGGGATTTTCGGATATCTCACCTCTGTCAATACTTTCACATTTTTGAAAATTTAGCATCCATGACATTTCAATATCAAGTAAAGACATAAAATTCACAAAAAATACATTTATTTGAATATGAACTTACCTCGTACAGAAACGAACAAATTTAACTGACTATTCGACCACTTTCAACTTCCCCCGATCTAATTTTGTTTTCTATAGTTCTTGATCTAAATAAATTTAGATTTCACCAATTTAATCACACATTTATTCAATTCAATCCATAATTACAAAATTAGTGTTTTCACACAATAGCCTTTATATTTTCATACTTTTGCATTTTAGTCCTAATTTGACAAATACACAAAATATACATAATTTCTCTAAACACATTCTTGGCTAAATATTCATATAGCCTCTAGCAGCCCATAACTTTCATTTATGTCACATTTTAATCCCACATTTTGTAAATTTCACAATTTAGTACCTTAATAGCATTTTCTTCCAAAATACTTAACAAAACATATAAATCAAACATATATCTTTCATTTTTCATCAACACTCAACATAAAGCTTAAATATTCATCAATGGAACTTTTCAAAATCACTAACAATTTCAAAAATCATGACATGGGCTAGCTAGAACACATAGCAACGATCTAAAAAATGTAGAAATTATCAAAAACCGAACAAAACTCTTACCTTGATCAAGTTAGATGATGGCCGAATGATACAAAGCTTGCAAGCCCTAGCTATTTCTCTTATTTCGGTTAAGAAAGAATAAATAATGGCCATCTTTTGTTTCATTTTAGTTTAATTAAGCTTATAACACAAATTACTAAATTAAGCAACATTTAAACATTAAAATCCCACTAAGATAAGCTCATTTTTGTCCATCCATTAAGCACATGGTTTAATAACAACATAAGGACCTCACGTTTAATAAGACATAACACTTAAGCACTTTTAACACATAGAAGGTCACTTTTACATTTTCTGCAATTAGGTCCTTTTTCTCTAATCGAGCACACAAACGATTAAATTTTCACACGAAATTTTCACATGTATCATATATCATGTTGTAAACATAGAAAATAATATTAAAATATTTTTTTGAGCTTAGGTGTGTGGTTTCAAAACCACTGTTCCGACTAGGGTCTAAATCGGGCTATTACATAAGATGTACATTGTCCTCGATGTACAAACACGAATATTCATAGTATAAACAAAATATCATAAGAGAGGGAGAAAACTGAAACTGCCCTAAATATTGGATGAAATCCCCAGAATAGTGAAAAGCAGAATTATAAACAAATCTAGATGTAGTGCATGATTCCGATCAAACTAATATGAAAATAAACACAAATAGTAAAGAAGATTAAGGGATTGTAAATCGATTAGAAACAACCAGAAAAATAAAAAAAATATATAGTTAAAAAAATAAAAAGAAACTAAGTCTATGAAAATAACAATAAACATAAAAATAAAAATAAAATAAAATAAATAGACACAATGGTCCTCATCATCAATAACGTCGGTGTCGTGAGTCGTCGATGCTGAGTAGGTGATATGGAGATGCTGACAGATCTACTGCAATATCGCGTCAATACCATCGAACCTCTAAAAGCAATACTGCTCGAAGCAAGTAAACTACTCGGAGAGGTCCACCTAAGTAGCAGCAGAAGAAACAGGACGGTGACTCAAAGGTGGGGGATGAGGTGGGCCCTCATGATGTAAAGGAACATCATCAGTGAAGTCCTCAGGTTTATTCTAAGAGTCAGAAGAAAATAACCGGTACTGAAAGGGATTTACTCCACGAAGCCGGTGAGTGTAAGCGTAGAGGACTGCTCCGGTGTGTCGAGGAGACCGAAGTGTCGAGCTAGGCGAGTCACGCAAGGGACTAAACAAATAGGACCCTTTCTGTTGTGGTCTGTTTGATGGCGGAAAGAGAGGGCGATGAAGTAGGCTAAATCAAAAATATGTGTAACACCCTTACCTGGATTTGTTGCCAAAACCAAGTACGAGGCATTACCGGACGATAACATAACCAATTGTGCACAATCAAGCCACAAAATTTCATTCGAATTGAAAACTCTTCATAACATATCGTACTGTCCTTAAAATGGGCCTTCGGGGCCCAGCACATAGTTTGGAATTAGTCTAGGACCAAATCGGACACTTAGAAAAATTTTGGATAATTTGATCTATTACAGGAAACACGCCCATGTGAGACAAGGACACGCCTGTGTGGATAGGTCGTGTGGCCGCACACGCCCATGTTCCTAGCCCGTGCTAAATTATTTTTCAATTCAAACCTATAGGGGTTTTCATATGGCCGAGCACATGCCTGTGGCCCATGCCTGTGTCCTTCACACGGCCGAGCACACGCCCGTGCCTTAGCCCATGTGAAAACTTTGGGGCATTCTGTTTATGACATCATCACGAGAACTTCATCACACGGCCAAGCCACATGCCCGTGGGCTAGGCCATGTTTGTCACACAATCGAGACACATGGCTGTGTCTCCAACCCGTATGTTTATTACAAAACATTAAATTTTCATAAATTCAGGTGCAGGGGACACACGGCCTATACACATGACCATGACGTTGGCCGTGTGTTGTACACGGCCTAGACACACGCCCGGGTGTCTACCCGTGTGGACAACTTTAGGCTATTTTTCAAGCCAATTGCCACCCTGAAAACAAACACAACTTATACCATACTCACCACCATACATCATGACATTAATAGAAACCTGAAATGCAACATTTGATGGTTGAACAACATACTTTGATACATATCCACACATGCACACCAACCAACTCCATGAAATTCCTCATAATGATATATATAGAAACCAACATTATCATTTACCATATCACATGGCATTAGTTATATAATACCCATCAAAAGACTTATGTCCACATGACAACCAACCCAAGAACACTTACCATACAAATCCATCCCTATACATGCCATAGTTCAAAGGGTTTCATTTCACTATACCAAAAATAGATGTTGATAGTATGGATGATCCTTTGACACGTCCCGATCCCAAGCTGGCTCAACTGAATTTATAAAACAAAGGAAAAGAGAAAGGAGTAAGCTTTAAAAGCTTACTAAGTCTATATGTAAATAGTTAACATCCTGACAACATTAAATAATAGCAAGAGTTGTTCTCACACACCAACTTACCACCTATTCTTACCAATGTCACACACAAATCATGCATACTAATTTACACCTACTCAAGCCCACATGTACCCTTTTTGCATCCTCATACAATTTACCATAATTTCACTTACCCATTAAATGCACCTGCACTTACACAACACATCACTACACCAACCTCTTTAGTAAGATTTCTCGTTGAACCCTTCAGTTTAACCTTCGATACTCGGTGGTTTTCAGCACATAGCTCCACCAACATAATAATTTAGCTCTCATGTGGACATGGTGAAGATCACTTTATGACCCATGTGACCTAGCTATTAAATCCCGTAGCTCTCGTGCACACATGGTGAAGATCACTTTATCACCCATGTGACCTAGCTACTTATAACATAGCTCTCGTGTCTACATTATGTACCCTCGGTACCATCTATGCGACCTAGCTATCTTTGATCCGTAGCTCTCGTGTACACATGGTGAAGATCTCTTTATCACCCATGTGACTTAGCTACCACATAACTCCCGTAGCTTTCTTGTACACATAGTGTCCTACCCTCGAAATTACACATGTGACCTAACTACATAATATCCGTATCCTTTTGGTTTTCCGAAGGTTCAACCAGGAATTCACCATTCATAATTTTTAACATCAAATAAAATTATCCAATATCAACATTTCATAATATACATTAAAATTATTAATGTAAAATTAAAGTTCAACAATTTTCTTACATATAAACTTACCTCGATAACAAAAAGCGATATTTTGCAAATCAATCCGATACCTTGCCCTTGCCTCGGTCAAGGTCGATTCCTCAGTCTTCTCGATCTATAATAACACATTTAACTTCTTTAATACACGCATTACTCAATTTGATCCAAAATCATCCTATGACAATTTTTACCATTTTACCCCTAACTTTGTCAATTTTTACAACTAAGTCCCTAGGCTCGTAATTTGAAATGTATCTATTCTCTTGGTTACCCAAGCTTAGTCAAACATCAATAGTACCCAAAACAACCTACATTTCTCATCAATTTCTACTTTTACCACACAAATCTTTATCTTTACAATTTGGTCCCTATTAGGGACTTTTATGAAAAATCACCTAGCAAACATGGTTTACCACACCCAAAACTTTCATATTCCACCATTAGACATCAAATTACTTACATGTCATACATGGGTAAAATTTTAAACATCAACCCTAACTTAAAATAATGGTAAAATTAGCTAGAGCAAGTTACGAGGATTTTAAAAATACGAAGAGAATTAAAAATGGCGCTTGAATGTACCTTAAATCAAGCTTGAAAGTGACCAAAACCCTAGCTATGGAAGGCTTCTAAATTTCAGCACCAAGGAAGAAGATGGACACTCAATTTTGACTTCTTTTCCCATTTGATTACCTTTTATTTACTAATGACCAAAATGCCCCTCATTAAAACCTTTGTTATTTTTCTCATTCCTTGGGCATTTTTGTCTAAACTAAGTTAAAATGATTTAATTACTATATAAGGACCTCTAATTTAAAATCTCAATTAAATTTAGCACATTTATGGATTAAAACCCATATTTTTCACTTATTACAATTTAGTCCAACCTATCAAATTAGACATGCAAATAATAAAATTTATCCACTAAAATTTCACATAATTATTCAAACACCCAATAAACATCAAAACTCAATCAGAAAAATATTTTCAACCTTAGAATCATGGTTTCGAAACCACTATTCTATTTAGCCCCTAATTCGGGCTGTTACAAGATGCCTTATGGCTATGCTCCATAAAAAATGCATCATTGGTATTGATGACTCCGGTGCTCTCTCTCCTACCAGTCAAAGTATAAGCTAAAAGGGCATGAATATACCATAAATTCGGAGGGAGTGAAGCCTTCAAGTGACTCGCGTCATAGGGTGTCCTACTCACAGTAAGACCTATCCAACAAGTAGATGGCGAGTAGTAGATGTCCCGATGTAGGTGGAGGAAGTTCTCACACTCATAAACTCCTCAGTTTATAGTCCCAAAGTAGCACCAAACTCAGGGACACTCAAATGGTGCACCAAGCCACCGAGTCAAAAAGTGATGGTGCCCGGCTCGCCATGAGTCGTCATCGCATGCTAGAGAGTACATTTCGAGCAGAACTCCAAAGTCAACTCCATGTTTGTAGGCTCAATGATAGAGAAGAACCAGTCATATAAGGCTGTAGCAATAAAGGCTGGAACAAGATTACCGAGTTAGACCTACTCCAAAGCGGCTCAATCAATACATTGGCCCAAACCGAATGGTCACAATCAAAGTAACTGAAATAAGTCCTTCTAGGGACCCGTTGAAAATTGAAGATAAGGGTGGCTGGCCTTGGAGGAGGTGCTCGAGGAGGAGGTCGGGCCAGGTGTCTACTATTTTTTGAAATATGACAACGACCTTGGATTTGCTACATGTAACACCCCTAACCTATATCCGTCAATGGAATAGGGTTAGAAAACATTATCGGAGTTTATAGAACAAATACAATTAATGTATGTCATTTACTATTCATATATGAAACTAAACGTTTCGTCCATTGATTGGACCTTCGAGGACCAACTTAAGTATTAGAAGTCAGTCGGGACTAAAACAGGAACTCAGGGAATTTTTCTCAAAATTTCAAAATTTTTCTTATATACAGTGGGTCACACGCCCGTGTGTTCAGGTCGTTTGGTTCAAACAACCAGGTGACATCCCATGTCTCAGGCCGTGTGGCATACAAGGTAGGGCACACACCCGTGTCCCTAGTCCGCTTAATTCTCTGACTTACAACTTGGTTAAATGCCCACAAGGCCAAGTCACATGCCCATGCGCTAGGCCGTGTGGTCAATTTAATTTTTGAAAATTAGGTGTAGGTTTCACATGGCTATGGCACACACCCGTGTACTAGGCCATGTTTTTCACATGGCTGAGACACATACCCATGTCTCTGCCTGTGTGCTCAATTTTAGGATGCAAGGGACACACGGTCAAACGACATACGCATGTGCCAGGCTGTGTGTCACACATGGTCTAGACACATGCCCATATGTCTACCTGTGTGGACAAAATAAAGTCATTTCCTAGCTTTATTTCCTCATCCAAACTTGTCATCTAAGATTATATATTCACACATGTACTCATGTTTATACTCTTACCTTTTTGTGAAGATTTATATTTTACCCTAATTCAATCAAATCATACCTTTTAGCAATATAATAAAATATAATATCATTAGCAATTCCAATGACTATATTACAATCATTTACTTACCAACATTGGTAAAGTAAGCCTATACATGCCATTATACCAAAATAAGTTTTCTACTTATACCAAAATAAACATGTGAATAGTGTGATGATACTCCGACCGATCTCTAACCTTTACGAGCTTCCGAGCACTATAAAATAGGGAAAAGAGAAAATAGTAAGCATTTAATGTTTAGTAAGTTCGTATAACAGAAATTAAACTTACCAAACATGTTCATTAATATTAAGCATAAGATAACATGCTTCCCATCAATTTAGCAAATTCCCTAAACACATACACTCAATCAAACAAGTTAGTCATGTAATTCATATGTATATCCAATATGCATAGATGAGCTTATTATGCCACAACTTTCAGGTTTTTCATATACAATCGATACATCTTTCTTTTGATCTTACAATTTCTTATGTCAAGGAAAATATTCGTTGAATTTCTAAAATATCGATGGATACTCAAGTAGTACACTCAAGGTATACAATTCAGATATCCGTCAATTCATGTCTAGGAGTACCCTTTTGGGCACTTAATCAGAGTATACACTCTCGAGCCACTTATCAAAATGCTCTTATGAGCCATGTATCAAAATGCTCATCCGAGCTAAATCTCAAGAGTGCTCATTAGAATCACAACTCAAGAAGTTCACAAAGAACTTTTAAATCAGAAATCTCCCAAGGAGTTTGTCAAGATTGCTCTCAAAGAGCCATGTAAGAGGAGCACCAGATAGCCATATCTAAGGGAGTTCAAGCGAGCTATATCAGGACACTCATGAAAAGCTGCGTTTGTGTTCACAACATATGCCAAAACACAACCGATCGAATTATGTCAGGACGCTCACAAAGAGCTATGATAGTGTACAACACATGCAAATTCACTACCAAATTAGGTTGTTCACAGGAACTGTTAACAAGATGCTCGAGAGGCTATATTAGGGATTACTCATCCGAGCCATAGCCTGTATGCAACAAATGCAGGACCACATTAAATACAGGAAATCACATATATCCATTGAATTTCTATATTCAAACAGAAGTTACCCCTTTTTCTAACATTTTTGAGCATGTGATCATTTCTTACATTTATATCATTTATATGTTTCACATAAACTTATACCACATTCAATCCAAATAAAACATCAATTCAAACATATACACATGCTTAATTAAGTTACATGAACTTACCTCGACACTTGCTTATGTGTAAGTCTACTAATTCGAAACTTTTTCTTTTCCTCGGTCTAACTTCAAATTTGAGTTATCTAGATCCATATAAATGAATTTAAAATCAATTTAGCACAATTCATATTCAATTGAGTTCAATTTACATTCTAGGCAAAATTACCATTTTCCCCTAAATTTTTCATAAATTCTAATTTCGTCCCTAGGCTCGGAAAATGAAATTCTTGCAATTTAATCTTATTTCATGCCTAGCCGAATTCTATATAACACAATAACAACTCATGAATTTCACAAGAATCATAAATTTTCAATGCGTTTTATAACTTTTCAATTTAGTCCCTAAATCATGTTTTCACCAAAATTCTCTTTGTAAAAGTTGTTTATCTACTAACAACCTTTCATTTTCTACCATAAATTTTGAATTTTCAGCATTTTCATCTATGGCACAACTTCTATACTTTGATATCTTTTCAAATTAATCCCCAAAATAGAAAGATTAAACTATCCCGATCTCAAAAATAGAAAAATTACTAAAAGCGGGATGAATACTTACACAATTAAGCTTGAATAGTCTTCTCTCTCTCTCCTAGGGTTTCCATGCAAAATTTTGGGGAAGATGATGAAAATAAGATGATAATATCTATTTAATTTAATTATCATCTTTTAATTTTATTACTTTCCAATTTAGTCCTTAGCCTTTTCAAATTTTCCATGCATGAATCACCAAAAATATCTACTACCTTTTCTCTAATGGTCTAATTATCATATAAGGACGTCAAGTTTTGAATTCTATACGTATTTAATACTTATAGCTTCTAAAATTCAATTTTTGCATTTTATGCATGTAACACCCCAAACCCGGCCCGGATGTTATGGCTGAATCTGGCAGCGTCACATTGAAGAATGAATAGTATAACTCGATGTTGTTGTAAAACCATGAACACATCTGATCGTTTGCTATTTAAAATAGTATTTACAAAACGAGTTTCTATTTCCAAAACCAGCCTTGTTTGAGGAGTATTTTAATTTAAAACTATTACCAGTGAAAATTTATATATATATATATATAGGATTGATTAAAACTTTAAGTTGTTCTGTGAAAACCTCAGTTTTTATATTCGTTATTAGTTTCCCATGTTTCAATTATAGCGGAAGCTTTCTCTCTGAAAATGTTCATGTACTTACATTTGATTTGTAAAATGTTATTTTCTTTTTAAAACACGAGAGCTAAGTCTAGAAATCATGCAATCAATCATAATAAAATCCCAAAGTAAATCAAATCAAACTGGAGAAAGGCCTTATTACACCGAAACCCAAAAAAAAAGAAAGCAGTTAAAGTAAAGCATAATAAAATACTAAAATTTCAGCTATCCGTAGTGTGGCCACCTCCGAGTCATCCAATGCGTCGACCCGCTTACTGAGGATTATCTGAAAAATTAAAAAGAGGGGTGAGTTTATGAAAAATTAGTGTGTACAACCCTCATCGATCAAATAGCATACAATATATTGATCTGGGCCTAAGCCCGTTTGAGTAACGGTGGCAATTGGGCCTTAGCCCATAGTAGCCTCAGTTGGGCCTGAGCCCATATCACAAATAGAATTAGATTATCCAATGCACAAATATCCCAACCAACCCTGCACTTTGTATCCCGTCCAACTCTACACTCCTGTAGGGATTAAATTGACCCACCCATCCCTACACTCCCAATATAGCACCGATTGCGGCACTAACCAACATCGTAGCAGAGCTGCCAATCACATAATGGCTTAAAGCTGTCGGTGGATCCATAGTCGTTAAGCAACCATGCGACCCTAACAAATCATTTACTTCCTCCAATCAATGATCCCATCCCATGCAACATAATATAACATGCATGAATGCAAACATATCAATAAATGGCATACATAATCGATCATATATCATATCGAGGCATTTTAGTCATTTTGCCCTTTAGGGGCATACGGTCATTTTTCACTGTGGGATCTAAGTACACGGATCAACCCATCCATAAGTCCACAGTCGTCCCGCATGACTTGTGCAACCTTTAGCAATTACAAGGTACAATTGGGCCTAAGTCCAATTCGTGGCCCAAGTGGGGGCCCACACACTCGTGTGGCCCACACGCTCGTATGGCCCATTAAGCCCAAAACTGCCATTGGCCATGTGATCAACATAGACGGCTCATTATTTCCTATCCATCCCTGCAATTTACCCATGTGGGGCCCATGAGCTCATTGGGCCCACACGGCCCATTTCAACCCATTGGGCCTAAAAGTGGCCCGAATCAATAAGATCACTCTTGAGGCCTTTATCATGGTATCAAAATTTCCACACATACGTTCGTGCGCCCGTGTGGCAATCGTTGACGAACTTTCGACTTTTTGACTTTTTGACTTTTCGGCATTTTGGCATTTGCCAATCTACAATTTGAGTGGTGTGTGTACACACATTATTTAAGCAGCGTACTACGAATCCCTTAGCAACGAACCTATAGTCAGTCAAGAGGTATAGTTAGCCTTTTCATCATTAAAGATCATAAAACACTTATTCCCAAATCATTTAACTATTACCTACCTTGATTGAATAAGAACCGACCTATCCCTTTTCTTAGATTGATCGTTTCCCCCTCTTCGTGGCTTATCTGAAACGCAGACGTAATCTATCAGTTATCAATACATAATAACCAGAGTTAATCATATGCTAATCCAAAGAAAACACACGCCCAAACCAAGATATACATTCGACCAACATTTGAAAACATAAACCTACTTACTCCAGATGTTCGATTAATAGACAAATATATCTCAAATGCGATTGTATCCTTTGACGACTCCTTCACCCTTTGGAGACACTAACATGCCTAGAATAAACTTCAGAGAAGGACTAGAATCAGCAATTGACTTAGAGTGAAGAATACAAAAAGAAAAGAATAAAAACAACCAAAAGGAGTCGAGTGCACCATCACCTAACAGAGAGATTCTTCACCAGATGCAATAGCGTTTGTACCCAAAAGCAATATTTACCCCAGCACAAACAAAATGCTTGAGAGAGAAGAAGAGTGAGGTGTTTGGCTAGAAGCAAAAGAAATGGAAAGGGATCGAGAAGAGGAGAAGAAAGGGAGAATCGGCACAAGTAGCAATTATTTTGAGACATAACAAAGTAAGGAGGTAGTATTCGGTTTTGGCAAAAAGGTGAAGAGAAGAACTAAAATGAAAGGACTGACTAGAATAAAAATCGGTCACTACCAACCCTAATACTTCAAAATCACACAAAATGAGCCAAAAACCAAAATGGCTAATAGAGAAATGGCATCCCTACACCACACAACCTGAATTCCCAAGAGCAAAGACTCTATTTTGGCATCAACTTACTCCAACCCAACCTTCCCTTGATTTTCTCCCTTTATCTCTCCATGATCCCCTCCTCAAAATCATCCATTTGGCTAATTCAAACCTTCTCCGCCAGAGTTCAATTCCAACTTAACCACTAGTTGTCCAAAGATGCAAAATAAATGCCCATAGCACAATCCAAGACTCGAACCCCGGACCTCCTTGCCACACTTGTGATGCTACCTTGCCACTAGACCACTAGGCTCTTTTTTGTCACTTTTTTAACCAAAATTATTTAAAAGGCTTATTCTAAGAGTCAGGGTTCCCTAAAACTAAAAAAAATAAAATTTTTTTCCTTATGACAAGGCACCCCAACACTAAAAAAATCACTTACCCATCAGTACTAACATGCATTTAAAGCCATAATACACAAAATTAAAAATTTCAGTTTTCTTCTTGGGGCGTTACAATGAAATTTGCTCCTTTCCATAATTAATCACTTAATCAGTAAAATTTTCTTATCAGTATTTTCATATGACATATCCATCATACTACAAACCGTACAACAATATTTAAAATAATTTTTCTTTCCAACTCAGGTTTGTGGTTTTGAAACCACTGTTCTGATTTCATTAAAAATGGGCTGTTACAACTCTCCCCCTTAAAGATTTTCGTCCTCGAAAATCTTGCTAGTAAAGAGATTTCGATATTGCTTCCTCACAGTACCCTCCGGTTCCCAAGTAGCCTCTTTTATACCATGTCGTTGCCAGAGAACTTTTACAAATGCTACCTTTTTATTCCTTAATTATTTTGTTTCACGTGCCAAGATTTTGATTGGCTCTTCATTGTATGTCATGTCGGGTTGAATTTCAACTTCTATCGGAGAAATTACATGTGAAGAATTTGATCTATACGGTCATAACATAAACACGTGAAAAATATTATGAATTCTGTCAAGTTTTGGTGGTAATGCTAATCGGTACGCAACAGGTCTGATTCTTTTTGTAATCTCATATGGCCCAATGAATCGTGGACTCAATTTTCTTTTACGGCCAAACCATAGTATTTTCTTCCAAGCTGATACCTTTAAGAATACTTTGTCACCAACCTGAAATTCTATCTCTTTTCATTTGAGATCGGCATATGACTTTTTTTGATTTGAGGCTGCTTTTAAACTATCTTGAATCACCTTTATATTTTCTTCAGTTTCTCAGACTAGGTCAACCCCATGTATCTTTTTCTCACTGAGCTCTATCCAATACAATGGTGCTCTACATTTACGACCATACAAAGCTTCATATGGTGCCATTTTGATATTGGACTGATAGCTATTATTGTGAGCAAATTCAATTAAAGGCAAATGATTTTCCCAATTACCCTAGAATTCCAGCACACAACATTGAAGCATATCTTCTAAAATCTATATAAGGCGTTCGGACTGGCCATCAGTCTGTGGATGGAATGTAGAACTAAAATGTAATTTTGTACCTAAAGCTTCTTGCAACTTATTCCAAAATAGGGATGTAAATCAAGGATCCCTGTCTGAAATAATGGAAACTAGCACCCCATGCAATTTAACAATTTTAGAAACATATAATTCAACCAATCTATCTAAGGAATAATCCGTACGTACCAGAATAAAGTGTGTAGACTTTATCAGTCGATCAACTATTACCCAAATAACATCTTTCTTTCTCAGAGATAGGGGTAACCCTGATACAAAATCCATAGTAATCCTTTCCCATTTACATTCTGATATTGTAATTGATTGTAATAATACTGAAGGCACTTGATGTTTAGCTTTTATTTGCTGACATGTCAAGCATTTGGATACAAATTCAGAAATTTTCGCTTTATTCCCGGCCACCAGTACATTTTCTTCAAATCATTGTACATTAACATTGTACCTCTATGAGCTTTGTGTAGGATTTTCTATACCAACTCTGAATTCTTCGATACACACATTCTGCCCTTGAATAATAAACAACCATCTGACCCAATCTGAAATTTCGAATCAGAATTTGACTTACATTGGATCTATTTTGCCTATAATTCAACATCACTCTTTTGAGCTTCACAAATTTGTTATAGAAATGTCGGCTTAGCTTTTAATTCAACGATGATTAAACCATTATCAAATAAAGACAACCAAGTATTCATTACTCGCAAAGTAAATAAAGGCTTTCTGCTTAAAGCATCAGTGACTACATTTGCTTTTTCCGGATGATAATCTATAGCCAGATCATAATCTTTCAATTATTCAAGCCACCTGTGCTGTCTCAAGTTCAAATCTTTCTGTGACATCAAATACTTCAAACTTTTATGATTAGTAAAGATATGGTATTTTTCACCAAACAGGTAATGCCGCTAAAGTTTCAATGCAAACACAATTATTGCCAATTCAAGATTATGTGTTGGGTAATTTCTTTCATGTAGCTTTAGCTGTTTAGAAGCATAGGCTATTACTTTGCCCTCTTGCATCAGTACATAGCCTAAATGATAAACGACAAATTATACATATTTTTACCTCATGTTTAGCCTAATTTCTGGATGAATTATTATTAATTTTGTGAGAATTGGTGCTCTTAACCCTTCTATTTCATGTTTTATACTCAGGAGAGTATAGGGTAGAGAAAAGAACGAAAAACAAATCGAAAACGAGGAAAATGGGCCAAAGTGTGAAAATGACACAGCCCAAGCAGTCACCACACGGCCGTGCACACGGCCGTGCCACATAAGGTCCAACACGGCCCAGCCCCAACAAGCACGGCCACGCCACACGACCGTGCCACCCTCAACAAAGCCTACGGCCTCTTGTCAAAACCACACGGGCGTGGCACACGAGCGTGTCCCTGTCGTGAGGTAGTGTAATTTGACTCAGATTTGGATACTTAGAGGCTAAGAAAGGCATCCCAAAGCTCTATATAAAGACCCTGGAGGCAACTCTAAGGGTGTACTCTTTTCTCCCACAAAGGAGCGCCTTCTTTTGGCCAACACAAGGAGTGGAAGCAAGGGATTACTCCAAGGGAAGCCGATTGATTCATCCCAGAAGCTAGAATTCTATATCAAGACAAAGGATCTCCCTAAATTCCTTCAGGGGTTTTTGGGTTCTTTATGTTTTGTTATCTTATTTCTTCTGAGATGTTTTCTTTATTAATTATGAACTAAACCCCTCAAATACTCGAGGGGATGAAACCTAAGATAGACCTTGTTATTATTCATTCTTAAATTATACGATAAATACTTGAATTGTTCTTAATTATGTGTTCTTAATTCTTGGTTTAATAATCCTAGGTATTAAGTCAAGAAACTGATGTGCTTAGGCAGAGGAGCAAAAGTCCCTGTTTTAAGAGTAGATCTACCATAATTAAGTGGAGTTGCATGCAACCCTGGACATAGGGTGACATAAATCTACCGAATTAGGTTCAAACCTAAAAGAGGGATCCATAGATCGAATTAATGCAAGACTAGGGGTTTTAACTAGAAAGAGATTTCAGCTAATCAACCTAGGATTAGTTGTTCTTATCCTCGACGGAGTATTAATATAAGTTATGGATCTCTACGGATCAAGTCAAGTGAAGAAATCGTCCAGTTCAAGAAGTTAATAACAAGTGAAGTCTAGGTGGATTCTCCCTTGAGTATTGCCCATATCAATTAGCTTTCCCGAGAGTTTTTCCTCAATTTAATTTTTATGCATTTTTAGTTTAGTTTAGAATTAGTTTCATACAAACCTCTTTTACTTTTAGGTTAGATAATAGAAAGGAAGTGAGTACAAGTACTTTTGGTTCCCTTGGGTACGATAAGTCGGTCTTGCCACTAAACTATACTACTGTTCGATAGGTGCGCTTGCCTTTAAATCGTGATATTAGTTAGTTTTTAGTGTGATCAGTTTTTATAAATTTTTTTACTACATATCCCGTTTCAGAACTCGATAGGGCCCAATAAACTGAGGGCTCAACTTGCCTTTCTTTCCAAATCTTAAAATCTTCTTCCAATGAGAGACTTTCAGAAATACCAAATCCAAATCTCAACTTGCCTTTACGCTTCAAATCGGCATAAGACTTCTGCCTATTTGATGCCTCCTTTAGCCAATCCCTAATCAGCTTAACCTTACTCTCAGTATCTACCACCAACTCTGAACCAAGAACCTGACGTTCACCCAATTTTGTCTAACAGGTAGGCGTACAACACCTACAACTATACAACGCCTCATATGGTGCCATCTGAGTACTCGTCTGGTAACTGTTGTTATACACAAATTCCGCTAATGGCAAGTAATCTTCGCAGCAACCTCGAAAATCAACAATACATCCTCTTAACATATCTTCCAGAACTTGGATTACCCTTTTCGACTGTCTATCAGCCTGATGGTGAAAAGTAGTACTGAAATCCAACCGCGTACCCAACGCCTCATGCAACTTCTACCAGAACCGAGAGGTAAACCTAGGGTCTCTGTCGGAAATAATCAAAACTAGCACCCCATATCTCAAATACATACAACTTCACCAACTTTTGAAGTGAATAATCAGTTTGGACAGGTATAAAATGAGTAGATTTTGTTAGCCTGCCCACAATCACCTAAACCGAGTCCTTGTTGGAAGGAGTCAAGGGTAGCCCACTCACAAAATCCATGGTTACCCTTTCCCACTTCCAATATGGAATCTTGACTGGCTGTAGAAGTCTAAAAGGTAGTTGATGTTCAGCTTTCACTTGCTAGCATGTCAGACAGTTACCAAGAAATTTCGTTGCCTCATGCTTAAGTTCAGGCCACCAGTACAACTCCCGTAGATCCCGATACAACTTATTTCCACTAGGATGATGGCACAGGGGTCGCCATGTGCCTCCCACAGTATAGACTACCTCAGATTAGAGTCCTTTGGGACACAAACTCTCCCACGAAAGCACAAAATCCCTTCACTGTTCAATCCAAAATTAGAAGTTTCACCATTTTCCACTTGTCGAAATTGAGAAACCAATAACTTATCCAATAATTGCTTCTCTCTAATTTGCTCAAGGTCGGTCTTACTTACAATTCTGCCAACAGACTACCATCATCATAAAGACTGAAATGAGTGAACAGCGCCCTCAGATCCGATACAGCCCTACGGCTTAGAGCATCCACTACCATGTTAGCTTTACCCGGGTGATACTCAATGGAACAATCATAATCCTTAAGCAAATTTATCCATCTTTGTTGCCTAAGGTTCAACTCCTTTTGAGTAAGGAGGTACTTGAGGTTCTTATGATCCGTGTAAATGATACACTTCTCTCCATATAAGTAGTGCCTCCAGAACTTTAGCACAAACACCACTGCCTCTAACTCCAGATCATGAGTAGGGTAATTCACCTCGTGAGGCTTAAGTTGACGTGATGCATAAGCAACCATTTTACCCCCTCACATCAACACACAACCTAATCCAACGTACGATGCATCACTATACACAGTAAAATCTTTCACAGACTCCGGCTGAATTAACACAGGTACTTCAGTCAAGACTTTCTTTACCTTTTGAAACGTTCTTGTTGCTTATCTGTCTAGTTCAACGGTATTCCTTTCCTCAGAAGCTTCGTTAGCAGTGCCGTAATTACAGAAAACCCTTCCACAAACCTTCTATAGTACCCTTCTAGTCCCAAAAAACTCTAAATTTCTAACACCGTCTTTGGTAGTTTCCACTCCAAAACTACTTCAATCTTTCGATGATCCACTCTAATCCCCTCGACGGAAACAACGTGACCCAAGAATGTCACTTCTCACAGCCAAAATTCACACTTGCTAAATTTTGCATACAACTGCTTCTCCCTCAGAATTTGCAGAACAATCTGGAGATGCTCATTATGATCCTCCTCGATTTTTAAATGCACCAGGATATCGTCTATAAAGACAACCACAAACTGATGTAGGTAAGGCTAGAATACCCAATTCATAAGATCTATAAAGGCAATTGGTGCATTCGTAAGTCCAAACGGTATTACCAGGAACTCGTAATGACCATACCGAGTTTTGAATGCTGTCTTATAGATGTTTGCCTCCTTAACCCTTAGTTGATGATATCCAGATCAATGGTCGATCTTAAAGAATATAGAAGCTCCTCTAAGTTGATCAAATAGGTCGTCGATTCTTGGTAGGGGGTACTTGTTTTTAATAGTCAGTTTGTTCAACTGACGGTAGTCAATACACATGCTCATCATTCCATTTTTCTTCTTAACGAACAATATCGGTACTCCCTACAGAAACACACTTGGTCGGATAAAACCTCGATCCAAAAGTTCTTGGATTTATGCCTTTAACTCCACAAGCTCTTTTGGTGCCATCCTATAAGGTGCGATGGACACTGGAGCCGTTCTATGCAATAGATCAATTCCAAATTTGACATTACGGTTCTGAGGCAACCCAAAAAGCTCATCCGGAAATACATCCTGAAATTCTTTGACAGTTCTAACATCACCTATGAAAAGACCAACTGAATCAGATTTACTCACATATGCTAGAAACGTCTCCAACCCTTACAAACTAGCTTTTTAGCTCTTAACGCTGAGATAACATTAGACAAGTAGTCTCTTCGCTCCCCGATTACAGCTACCTCCTCATCCTCTGAAGTCTTTAATACCATTCGTTTGGCAGCACAATCCAAGTTCGCTTGATGCTTAACAAGGCAATCCATACCCAAGATGAGATCAAACTCACCAAATGGTAACTCTATTAAATCTGCAGAGAAAGTTCTACCTTATACCTCTAAGGGCACATCTCTAAAAAGTTTGTCTACCCTAACCGAGTGACCCAGTGGACTAATTACAGATACCCTGCTCATAGTACTCTCCTATTACATGCCCAACGTCCCAGACATATCACATACAACATATGAATGTGTAGACCTAATGTCAATCAAAGCAGTATATGTCATGCTATGAATTAAAAACGTACCAGTTATGACATCAGGTGCATCACCATCCTCTCAGCAGTGAGCAGCGTATATTAACGCCGGTTGTCACGCCTCAGTATTTCCAGCACCTCTTCCTGGTGCTCCATGTCCACGACCATTCCCATTTCCACCCCTGGCCTGGCCACAGCCTTTCGGTGGTTGTTGACTGCCCCTCACTGGTTGAGCAACCCTTTGTTCAGTAGCTTGTATCTATGCCAGCCTCTAAGGGCAATCCCTGACTCGAAAATCTTTGGACCCACACTGGAAGCGTGCCCTAGAGTGCCTCGTCCTGATGTACTTTTCCATAGTCTGCACAAGCCTGCGATCTGACCATATTTACTAGAACTGCTCAAATTGGCTCATCCACTCTAGCTCTCTTAGCAGGCCTCTCTGCAGCTCCCGGGGGCCCTAAATCCCTAATAAATCTGTTTCTATCTTTTTCGCGGTTCTGGAGCTCTAAGCGCTTCACCTCCTCCGTTATCTTAGCTTTCTCAACAAGAGCAGTAAAATTTCGTTCCCTTTGTGGAGCAATCAATACCCGCAGCTTATCTCTGAGGCCGTCTTCAAATTACACACTATATTCATATTCAGTTGCCACAATTGCACAGGCATATCAACTTAATCTTAAGAACTCCGTCTCATACTAAGCCACAGACTTATTTCCTTGGGTCAAGCTTAAAAATTCCTTCCTTCGGGCATCCACATAACTCGCCCCGACGTACTACCCTTGGAAGACCGTCTTAAATAAGTCCCAAGTTAACCGATCAGCGGGTGTACCATCTTTCACTATGAGCCACAACTGGTAAGCCTCGTCTCGCAGCAAAGATACTACTCGTTTGAAGTTTCGCTCCACTGAGCAGTCCAAATCGTCCATTATCTGCTTTGTGGCCTTTAACCAGTACTCAGCGACATTTGGGGCTACGCCAGATAGGCCCTTAAAGATTTTTGCTCCATTAGCCTGGAGCCGCTCAAAAATTGACCCACGGTTCACCGTTCCAGTACTTGCCTAGCAACTCTCTCCAAAACCCGAAGCATTGCCTGGGACAAAGCATCGTCCCCTGTAACCCGATTGTGAGACCTCGTCTCAATTGCTGGTGGCGCTGGTGCCTTCGCAGCAGGTATATGTCCCGAGGATAAAGATCCAGCCTAAGCACTTCCTTGGCCTCTACCACGGCCTCTTCCACGTACAGCTCTTATACTCATATCATATTATCTAATCTATGAATTTGATGCATTAGTTCATAAATTCAGTAATTATTAAAGATGTTTTATGAAAAGACAGTAATTTTAGAGCTTTGTTCCCGCAGAATTGCAATCTAGCTATAGTCTTCAGTCTTCTAGAGTTTCCAGTTCTTTTCTACTATCTCAGTTTCTCACAGTCTCAGTTTACCCTAACTACAAAGTTTCAATAGGGTCTTAGCACTATCTACAGTAGTGTCTCAGTATCACAGTTTAATCATCTATCAGTAAAACAAATCAGAGTACTTACAGATTTGGTGCTAGTGACTCAGTGTGCCACACATTTCAATAGCCATATTCAGAGTAAATCAAGCTTTTGTCAAAAGAAAAAATTTTAAACCAACTTTGTTGAAAAACTTTCAAAACCCTAGATTTTGGAGAAACATTTTTTTTGGGAAACAACCTGTTTGAAAAAAAATTTCAAAGAAATTTTCAAAGACCAAATTTCAAAAACAATTTAAGTATTTCAATTCAATTTTTCAAGAAAACTTTCAAACCTATTCCACAGCCGAGTTGTTGCAACCTGGCTTTGATACCACTAAATGTAACACCCCAAGCCCAGCCCAGACGTTATGGCCAAATCTGGTGTGTCACATGAACGTTTTATTCGAAATCGGACACTTTGACAAACAACTTCCTCTATTTTAAAAACCTTGTTTAGAAAGTTGTATGTTTTGAGCGGAATCAGATTAAAACTATCTTTATTAGCTTGATATGTACAAACAAGATTCCATTTGTTGTATTCCATTATCATATTGTCTGAAAAACATTACGTAAGATTTTTTTTGAAAACGTTCGATATAAATTTTGAAAACACGAGTATCCTAGTCTACTAGTTAAAAGCAAGATAACAGTGTAACAATATAAAATCCCCCATAATGGCCTTATTACAAAAATAAGATGGAAACTGAAATAATGATAGAAATAGAAGTAAAAATGAATTCTAGAAGTAAAAGTCATGTGGCCACCCCGAGTCCCTCGCAACTCCAAATCCTCTATGGCTGGGGGTTACGTGCATATGTAAAAAAATAAAAAGGGTGAGTTTGTAAAAACTCAGTGTATAATTTTCCCAACCAATAACAGAGATCAGACATATAGAATAGACTGGGTCGAAGCCCTATTCAGATACAAATCAATCTGGGTATGGTCATTATGAGTTCCTAGTAATGCTGTTCGGGTTGACGAATGCACCAACGGCCTTCATGGATCTGATGAACCAAGTATTTCAACCCTATTTAGACCAGTTTGTGGTCGTCTTTATAGATGATATTCTGGTGTATTCTAAAACTGAGGAGAATCATGACGAGCATCTCCGATTTGTTCTACAAGTGTTGAGGGGGAAGCAGTTGTATGCAAAATTCAGCATGTGTGAATTTTGCTTATGAGAAGTGACATTCTTATGTCACGTTGTTTCTACTGAGGGGATTAGAGTGGATGCTTGGAAGATCAAGATGGTTCTGGAATGGAAGCCACTGAGATCTGTGTCAAAAATCAGAGTTTTCTGGGTTTGGCAGAGTATTATAAGAGATTTGTGGAAGGGTTTTCCTTGATTGCGGCACCTTTGATGAAACTTTTGAGAAAATGAGTATTGTTTGTCTAGACTGAAAAACAACAAGAGAGTTTTGAGAAATTGAAGAAAGTTTTGACTAAGGCACTTGTGTTAATTCAGCCGGAGTCTGGTAAGGATTTTACTGTGTATAATGATGCGTCGCATGTTGGATTGGGTTGTGTGTTGATGCAAGAAGGAAAAGTGGTTGCATATGCATAGCGGCAACTCAAGCCCCATGAGGCGAATTACCTACGCATGATCTGGAATTGGCAGCGGTAATCTTTACGCTAAGGATTTGTAGGCACTACTTGTATGGAGAAAAGTGTATCATATACACAGATCATAAGAGCATCAAGTATCTTTTGACTCAAAAGGAGTTGAACCTTACGCAACTAAGATGGATAGAGTTGCTTAAGGATTATGACTGTTCGATTGAGTATCACCCAGGCAAAGCTAATATAGTAGCTGATGTACTGAGTCGGAGAGCTGTAACTGAGCTGAGAGCGATGTTTGCTCATCTTAGTCTGTATAATAATGGTAGCTTGTTAGCTGAATTGCAAGTAAGACTGACTTGGATGGAGCAAATTAAGGAGGAGCAATTACTGGATGAATCTTTAGTTCCTTGATTTCGACTGGTTGAAGAAGGTGGAACTTCTGATTTTGGTTTGAACAATGAAGGGATTCTGTGTTTTCGTGGGAGAGTTTGTGTCCCAAAAGACTCTAGTTTGAGGCAGTCTATATTGCAAGAGGCTTATGGCGGTCTTTGTGCCATGCAACCTGGTGGGAATAAGTTGTATCGAGATTTACTAGAGTTGTATTGGTGGCCTGGACTTAAGCGGGAAGTAACGGAGTTTGTGGGTAAGTGTTTGACATGCCAGCAAGTGAAAGCTAAGCATCAACTGCATTCTGGACTTCTGCAACCGGTGAAGATTCCACTTTGGAAGTGGGAAAGGGTAACCATGGACTTTGTGAGTTGGCTACCCTTGACGCATACCAAGAAAGACTCGGTCTGGGTGATTGTAGATAGACTGACTAAATCTGCCAATTTTATACCTGTCTGAACCGACTATTCACTTCAGAAATTGGAAAAGCTGTATGTAGCTGAGATAGTGCGATTCATGGGGTGCCAGTTTCGATTATTTCTGATAGGGACCCTAGGTTTCATCTTAATTCTGGCAAAAGTTACACTAAGCATTGGGTACACGACTAGACTTCAGCACTGCTTTTCACCCTCAGATGGATGGACAGTCCGAGAGGGTGATTTAGGTTCTAGAAGACATGTTGAGAGGGTATATTATTAATTTCTGGGGTAGTTGGGAAGACTACTTGCCGTTAGCAGAGTTTGCATATAACAATAGTTACCAGGCAAGTATTCGAATGGCACCATATGAGGCGTTGTATGGGCATAGGTGTCGTACACCTACTTATTAGACAGAGTTGGGAGAACGTTAGGTTCTTGGGCCAGAGTTAGTAGCAGATATAGAAGATAAGGTCAAGCTGATCAAGGATCGGTTAAAGGAGGCATCTGATAGGCAAAAATCTTATGCCGACTGAAGCGTAAGGAAATTGAGTACTCTGTGGGGGATTTGGTTTTCTTGAAGGTCTCGCATTGGAAGAAGATATTAAGGTTTGGAAAGAAGGGCAAATTAAGTCCGCAGTTCATCAGGCCCTATCGAGTTCTTAAACTGGTGGGTCCGGTAGCAGATCAATTGGAACTACCTCCAGAGTTGGACCGGATTCACGACGTCTTTCATGTCTCCATGTTAAGGCGATATAAGTCTGATCCCTCCCACATTGTACTAGTTGAAGAAATTGAAGTTAAATCTGATCTGACATTCGAGGAAGAGCCTGTGCAGATTCTGGACCGGGATGTCAAGATGTTAAGAAAGAAATCAGTCCCTTTGGTAAAAGTCCTTTAGCATAATCACGACAGAGAAGAAGCTATGTGGGAGCCAGAAGAAGCGACACGTCAACAATACCCTCACCTATTTGGACCAGGAAAAGTTTTGTAGCCAAAATTTCTTTAAGGGGGTAGAGTTGTAACGCCCCAAATTTTAGGGTTTTTGAATTTCTTCTTGGATTTATTTTTGCATGTCTTGATATGTTGAAGTAGTGAATTGGGTGTGTTTAGTGGACCTTTAGAAGGCTTAGGTTTAAGTTTGAAGCCTGGCAGAATTTTAAATTTTAGCCTTAGGTGAGAATAGACTTTGGCAAAGTGGGCTTTTAAATTATTATTTGGGTTTTATGACACAAGTAAACCTATCCATAAAGTGGCAAGGTAGCACCACTTAAAGCTCAAGGAGGTGGCATGTGGAAGCCTGTGAGGGAGCTAAGGTTCGAGTCCCTTTGTGAGCAAGGTATTTATTTTATTTTATTGCATGTGCATAGTAAGTGGTGGAATCCAAGTTGAACTCTGAGGTATGGTGTTTGAGTTGCTCATGGTATTGGATTAAGAAGTGATAAGGGGAGATTATCAATGAGAGAATTTAGGAGTTTGAGTGTGAGTCTAGTGTTGGCCGAATGGGGGACTTGTGGGGGTTGCATTTTCAGCAACAAAGATTAAGAGAATGTGCCAAATTCCTTTTGGCTCTTTTTGGGATTTAGTTTGTGCCAATTTCTTTTTGGCATTTGATAAACGATAAATTATACATGTTTTTACCTCATGCTTAGCCTAAGTTTTGGATGAATTATCATTGAATTTGTGGAAATTGGTGCTCTTAAACCTTTAATTTCATGTTTTATACTCAGGTAAGCTTAGGGAAGAGAAAAGAGCAAGGAACGGGCCGAAAACAAAGAAAATGGGCCAAAGAATGAAAACAACACGACCCAACCGAGACAAGCACGGCCATATCACACGATCGTGCCACCTTAATAGGCTCGAGCACGGCCTGGGCCTCGATCCACATGGGCGTGGCACACGGGCATGTCCCTGTCATGAGGAAGTTCAATTTCACTCGGAAAAGGATGCTTAGAGGCTAAGAAAGGCATTCCAAAGCTCTATATAATGACCCTAGGAGGTAACTTCAAGGGTGTGCTTTTTCTCCCACAAAAGAGTGCCTTATTTCTGCCAATACAGAGAGTAGAAGCAAGGAATTACTCCAAGGGAAGCCGATTGATCCATCTCAGAAGCTGAATTCTGCCTCAAGACTAAAGATCTCCCTTCAATTACCTCCAGGGGTTTTTGGGTTCTTTATGTTTTGTTATTTTATTCCTTCTAGGATGTTTTCTTTTATAATTATGAACTAAATCCCCCAAATACTTGAGGGGGATGAAACCTAAAATAGATCTTGTTATTATTCTCTCTTGAATTATATGATAAATATTTGATTTGTTCTTAATTGTGTTTTATATCTTAAATTGATATTTCTGGGGTATTGATTTAAGTCGAATGTGCTTATGTAGTGGAGCAAAAGTCCTTTGATATTCGTGATATGAAGTAATAAAATTTACCATAATGATCACACCAGAAACTAACTATTATCACGATTTTAAGGCAAGCGCACCTATCGAACAGTAGTATAGCTTAGTCGCAAGACCGAGATATCATACTGATAAACGCTAAATTATACATATTTTTACCTCATGTTTAGCCTATATTTTGGATGGATTTTTATCAATTTTGTGAGAATTGGTGCTCTTAATCTTCCTTTTTTATATCTTATACTTAGGAGAGCATAGGGAAGAGAAAAGAACAGAAAACGGGCCAAAAACGGTGAAAAATGGGCCAAAGTGTGCGAACAACACGGGCCAAGAGATGCCACACGGTCGTGCCACACAGGCGTGCCACATGAAGATCACATGGTCAAAGCCCCGACAAGCACGGCTAGGCCACACGGCTGTGCCAAATCACATGGCCTTTGTCGAAGTCACACGGGCGTGGCACACGGGCGTGTTCTAGTCGTAAGGAAGGGGAATTTCACTCAAATTGGGATGCTTAGAGGCTAAGAAAGGCCCCCCAAAAGCTCTCTATATAAAGACCCCATGAGGCAACATAGAGGGAGAGATATACAGACTTTCAGATACTTTTCCTCTTGTCTTTCTGCCACATAGAGGGCAGTAGCAAGGAATTACTCCAAAGGAGAAGACGATTGATTCATCCCAGAAGTTGGAATTCTGCAGCAATATAGAAGATCTCCCTAAATTCCTTCAGGGGTTTTTGGTTTTCTTTTATGTTTTGTAATTTTATATCTTCTGAGATGTTTCTTTTCTTTATTATGAACTAAACCCCTCAAATACTTGAAGGGGATGAAACCTAAGACAGATCTTGTTATTTATTCTTGATTTATATGATAAATACTTGAATTGTTCTTAATTATGTGTTCTTTATTCTTGATTTAATAATCCTAGGTATTACTTCAAGAATTAGATGTGCTTAGAGCAGAGGAGCAAAAGTCCCAGTGATAAGAGTAGATCTACCATAATTAAGCAAAGTTGCATGCAACCCTAGACATAGGGCGACATAAATCTGCTGGATTGGGGTCAAACCTAATATGGGGAACCATAGATCGAATTAATGCAACCTAGGAAGTTAATTAATAAAGAAACTTTAATTAACAACTTAGGCCTAGTTGCTCTACGCCTCGACGGAGGGTTTAGCATAAGTTAGGGATCTCTACGGATCAAGTCAAGTAAATAAGTCATATAGTTCAAGGAAGCAATAACAAGTGAAGTCTAGGTGGATTCCCCCTTGAGTATTGTCAATATCAATAAGCTTTTCCCTAAGAGATTTCCCAATTTACTCTTTGTGTTTTTTTTCTTAGTTTAGATTTAGAATTAGTTTAAAACAAACCCTCTATTATTTTTAGGCTAGATAATAGAAAGGAAGTAAGTAATAGTACTTTTGGTTCCCTTGGGTACGATAACTCGGCCTTGCCACTAAACTATACTACTGTTCAATAGGTGCGCTTGCCTCAAACGTCGTGATATTACTTAGTTTTGGTGTGAACAAGTTCTTTATAAATTTTATTACTTAGTATTGCGAACGCATACATCAAGTTTTTGGCGCCGTTACCGGGGAACTAAAATATTACGAAAGCTCGATTTCTATTACTTTAGCCATTACTATATATATATATTTATTTTTATTTTCAGTTTTTATTTATTTATTTTCTTTTAAATTTTAAAGTTTTTCTTTGTTTTTTCTTTTCAGGTATTTTTAGTTTATGACTAGAAACAACCCAACAGGACCACTACTTTTTGACGAAGATCTAGAAGCGACAGTTCGTAGAAATCGCAGAGAGATTAGACGCAGTCTAGATTATCCTGAACAAGAACATGATCAAGAGCTAGAACCTACAGAAGAGATGGAAGCAAATCAAAACATTCCACCACCTCCTGCAATAGTCACGCCACCAGTAAATCAAGAAGAAGCTCCTCACACTATGTATGATTATGCTAAACCTAGTTTGGCTGGTACCCAAACTAGCATTCTTAGACCTACTATTGCTGCTAATAATTTTTAGTTAAAACCTAACACTATTCAGATGATACAGAAATTGGTGCAGTTTGATGGTTTACAGGACGAAGATCCAAACTCACACATAGACAATTTCGTGGAACTTTGTGATACCTTCAAAATAAATGGCGTTTCTGATGATGCCATTCGATTGAGGCTATTTCCATTCTCTTTGAGAAATAAAGCCAAACGGTGGTTAAATTCTTTACCACGAGGCTTAATTACTACGTGGGAACAAATGGCCGAAAAATTTTTACTCAAATATTTTCCTCTAACTAAAATAACGAAATTACGAAACGATATTTCTTCTTTTGTGCAGATGGATTTAGAAACACTTTACGATGCATGGGAGAGATACAAAGATCTTTTGAGAAGGTGTCCTCATCATGGTCTACCTTTGTGGCTACAAGTTCAAACCTTCCACAACAGTTTAAATCCGTCAACCAAACAAATGATCGATGCAGCCGCAGGAGGGACGATCAATAATAAAACACCTGAAGCAGCTTATGAATTTATTGAAGAGATGTCATTGAATAATTATCAATGGCAAGTCATGAGGACACAGCCGACGAAAGCTACAAGAGTCTATAATATTGATGCTGTTACTATGCTTGCTAACCAAGTAGAACTTCTAAATAAAAAGTTTGATAATTTTGTTAGTTCTACGTAGGCACAACTAGTGATGCAATGCGACGTGACTCAAGGAAACACATTCAACCCAGATTTCGCATCCTATAGACATAGCATGGAAACTGAACAAGCCAACTATATGGGTAGCAATTCTAGATCTCAAAATAACCCTTATAGTAATACTTACAATGTAGGAGAAATCACCCAAATTTTTCATGGGGAGGACAAGGAAATCAAAGACAACAACCCCCTCAGGGATTTCATCAACCACCACTGCAACAAGAAAAGAAGCCGAATCTTGAAGAGATATTTACCAAATTTATGGCCGCATCAGAAACCCGTTTTCAAAGCACTGAAACGACACTGAAAAATCAAAAAGCATCAATTCAAGGGCTTGAAAACCAAATCGGTCAACTTGCAAAGTTGATATTAGAAAGACCACAAGGCGGACTTCCAAGTAACACTGAGCCAAATCCTAGAGAACACGTCAAAGCGATTACTTTAAGAGATGGAAAGGTCCTAGCCGAGCCAGAAAAGAAGACTATTCCAGAACTCTCAGAAGAAAAGACGGAGAAACTCAAGGAAAACACTCCTCCAACCCTCAAAGAATACAAGCCACGTATTCCATATCCAACAAGGTTGAAGAAAGACCAAACAGACGCTCAATTCGGTAAGTTTCTTGAACTCTTCAAACAATTACACATTAACTTACCTTTTGTTAAAGTAATTTCACAGATGCCAAAGTACGCAAAGTTCTTTAAAGAACTTTTAACAAACAAAAGGAAGTTGGAAGAACTAGCCACAGTAGAACTCAATGAGGAATGTTCAGCTATTCTCCAAAATAAACTGCCGGCAAAACTGAAAGATCCAGGGAGTTTTACTATTCCTTGTTTGATTAGTAGTCTGATTATTAATAAAGCATTAGCTGATTTAGGTGCGAGCATTAATCTCATGCCTTATAAAATGTTCAAGCAACTAGGTCTAGGGGAACCTAAACCCACTAGGATGAGTATTCAATTAGCCGATAGATTTGTTAAATATCCTAAGGGAATCATTGAAGATGTGCTAGTAAAGGTAGATAAATTTATATTCCCTGTTGATTTTGTTGTGCTTGACATGAATTAGGACATTTAAGTACCTTTGATTTTAGGATGCCCATTCTTAGCCACTGCTAGAGCTGTTATTGATGTAAGGGATGGTAAATTAGTTCTTAAAGTTGGTGAGGAAGAAGTCATTTTTAAAATCTATGATGCCATGAAATTTTCTAAAGAACAAGATGATTCTTGTTATTTTGTTGATATGATTGATCACTTCGTTCAAGACAATTTTCAGGAACTTTCTCTCACAGACACGTTGGAACTGTGTCTTGTTCAAGGTGAGGGGGAAGATGAGGCCACCACTGAAGTTGAGAAAATAAGAAAAGAGTTAGATTCTAGTGAAATCATCACTAGACACATAAGTTACGAAAGCATAAAGATGAATAATGAGTTAAGACAGAGACCTTCCATTTATGAACCCCTAAATTAGAATTGAAACAACTGCCAGATCATTTAGAATATGCCTTTTTAGGGGAAGATTCGACTTTACCGGTTATTGTCGCATCAGATTTGGGCATTGAAAAAAAAAAGAACTTCTCCAGGTGTTAAAAAAGCACAAGCAGGCCATAGCATGGAAAATTTCAGATATTAAAGGAATCAATCCTTCTTTTTGAACTCACAAAATTCTGATGGAAGATGAGTATAAACCAACAGTGCAAGCCCAGAGACGATTGAATCCCAACATGAAGGAAGTTGTAAAAGCTGAGGTAATTAAACTTCTAGATGCAAGTATTATTTATACTATTTCTGACAGTTCTTGGGTAAGCCCTGTGCAGGTTGTTCCTAAAAAAGGTGGATTGACCGTTGTAACTAATGACAAAGAAGAATTGATACCTACAAGAACAGTCACAGGATGGAGACTTTGCATTGATTACAGGAAGCTGAATGACGCCACTCAAAAAAATCATTTCCCTTTGCCCTTTATTGATCAGATGTTAGAAAGATTATCAGGTCACATATATTATTGTTTCCTAGATGGCCTCTCTGGTTACTTCTAAATCCTAATAGCTCCAGAAGATCAAGAAAAAACGATGTTCACATGCCCATATGGTAAAAAACGATGTTCACATGCCCATATGGTACGTTTGCTTATCGTAGAATGCCTTTTGGTTTATGTAACGCTCCTGCTACTTTTCAGCGAGCATGATAGCTATCTTCAATGAATTTATGGAAGACATCATGGAGGTATTTATGGATGATTTCTCTATTTTCGGTAATTCTTTCCAACACTGTTTAAACAATTTAAAGCATGTTTTGATAAGATGTGAAGAAACAAATCTAGTATTAAATTGGGAAAAATGCCACTCTATGGTCCAGGAAGGTATTGTACTAGGACATTAAATTTCTAGTAAGGGAATAGAGGTAGATAAAGTGAAAATCGAAACTATTGAAAAATTACCTCCTCCTAGTTCAGTTAAGGCTATAAGAAGCTTTTTAGGTCATGCCGGTTTTTATCGTAGATTCATTAAAGACTTTTCTAAAATAGCTAAGCCTTTAACTAAATTACTAGAAAAAGATGTATCCTTCAACTTTGACCAAGAATGCCTAGAATCTTTCAAGACCCTTAAGGAAAAGTTAGTCAACGCCCCGATTATGATCTCACCTGATTGGAATCTACCTTTTGAACTAATGTGCGATGCAAGTGATTTTGCAGTAGGTGCAGTTTTAGGACAGTGAAGGGACAAGTACTTCCAGCCGATCTATTATGCTAGCAGAACTTTGATAGCCGCTCAAGCAAATTACACTACCACAGAGAAAGAATTGCTAGCTGTTATTTTTGCATTTGACAAATTTAGATCTTACTTAATTTTGTCAAAAGTCATTGTTTATACTGATCATTCGGCTCTTCGCTACCTCTTAACCAAAACTGATACAAAACCTCGATTAATAAGATAGATTCTATTGTTACAGGAATTCGACTTGGAAATAAAGGATAAGAAAGGAGTTGAAAATTTGGCAGTAGATCACCTCTCAAGACTAGAAAACACACAGCCCAAGTACCTCGACAAGATAAACGATCTATTCCCTAAGGAACAACTCTTAGCCTTAGCAGGTACGATAGTTCCTTGGTTTGCTGATTTTGTAAATTATTTAGCAGCTCACATAACCCCAAAAGGGCTAACCCAGCAGCAAAAGAAGCGATTCTTTGCTAATGTGAAGAACTACTTTTGGGAAGATCCTTTTCTTTTTCGAATTTGTGCAGATCAGGTTATACGAAGATGCGTTGATGACACAGAAGCATATCGAATTTTGAATCACTACCACTCAGGACCCACAGGAGGACATCACAGCGGAACTAGAACTGCTCATAAGGTACTCGAATCTGGTTTTTACTGGCCTACACTTTTCAAAGATGCCAACAGGTATGTGACCTCTTGTGATAAATGCCAACGAACAGGTAATATCTCTCAGCATAATGAAATGCCTCAAAACTATATACTTTCATGTGAAATATTTGATGTATGGGGTATCGATTTCATGGGTCCATTCCCTAATTCATTTGGGAATAATTACATATTAGTAGCAGTAGATTACATGTCAAAATGGGTAGAAGCCCAAGCCTTACCTACGAATGATGCTAGAGTGGTAGTATGCTTTTTGAAAAAACTTTTCTTTCAATTTGGAACACCTAGGATAATCATTAGTGATAGGGGCACACATTTTTGCAATACCCAGTTTGAAAAGGTCTTGAAAAGGTATGGAGTACATCATAGAACAGCCACCCCTTATCATCCACAAACCAGTGGTCAAGTCGAAGTGACCAATAGGGAGCTAAAACGCATTCTAGAGAAAATGATAGAAACAAATAGGAAGGACTGGTCAAGAAAGTTAGATGATGCATTATGGGCTTATAGAACTGCTTTTAAAACACCCATAGGAACATCTCCCTATAGACTTGTTTATGGAAAAAACTACCATCTACCATTTGAACTTGAACATAAAGCATTCTGGGCTATAAAATTTCTAAACCTTGATTTTAAGAGTACAGGTGAGAAGAGATTAATACAGTTGAATGAACTAGATGAATGGCGCTACAATGCTTACGAGAACTCACGACTATATAAGGAAGCCATGAAGCGACGTCATGACAAAAGGCTGAAACAACCTAAGTAGTTCAAAATAGGTGATCTCGTCTTAGTCTACAACTCAAGGCTAAAATTATTCCCTAGAAAACTCAAGTCAAGGTGGTCAGGTCCATTTACTATTCTAAATGTCTTTCCATAAGGCATCATTGAGGTAACTCACCCTAACCACGATACTTTCAAGGTAAATGGCCATAGGCTTAAACATTATAAAGGTGAGAATTTTGCAGAAAATAGGGAGGAGCTTCGGCTCTACCACACCCCTTCTTGACACATCCAGGTAGAGTCGAGCTTAGACTCTAAATAAGCGCTTCTCGGGAGGCAACCCGAGCACTAACTTAGTAACTTTCTTTTCTTTAAAATTTTTTTAGTATTTTTCATGCATAAACTAACTCTTTGAATGTAGAAATTTAGGACCACACGGCCAGGCACACGGGCGTGCATTAGACCGTACGCACACTTAAAACAAGGGCACAGTCGTGCACCCAGACTGTGTACAAACAGAGCAAAATTTTCGCAAAACACGGGCCATTGATAAGTCCCCACGACCGTGCAATATGGCCGTGGCGACCTTACGAATTCCAGACGGGCTATCAACAATAGCCCACGGCCGTGTCATATGGCCGTGGCAACCCTGTAGTATTTACACGGGTACACACAAAGACACACGCCCGTGCCTTAAGCCCGTGGAACACACTATCAATTGGGACACGCCCGTGTTCTATATCACACGACCGTGTGACGAACGAACGCGATATCCCACGCCCATGTCTACCATTACACGACCGTGTAATTGACGAAGGACCGATCTCCCACGGCCATGCTCCACATCCCCACGGGCGTGCTCATCTAACATGGCGCGCTAAAACCTTCGATTTTCGAAAAGCACGGGCTGAATACGACTCACATGGACGTGTGACATGCCCGTGTGACCCTAAATGTATAAATAGGAGGCATTTTCACTTTCCCTTTTCACTCAAACCTTAACATTTCTCACCCAAACTTCCCCCTAAGCCACCACAAACGCCACCACAGCCCTCCAAACTCCACCATACACGATTTCATCCTTCCCACGCTCGTGTAACAGCCCCCACGATCGTGCAACATCATAATTGGTTCTATTTTCTCATTTTTCTCATTTATTTTTGTTTTATTTCATTTCTTTAATTTTTATTTCATTTTACTTTTTTCTAAATTGTTGATTTAAGCATGGAATTAGGAAACATAGGACGATTACTCTAGAACAATATAGAATCAATTAGGATTGCATGCCACTTAATTGTACTTTTGCTTGCCATTTAGACTTCCATTTCTTTGCCACTTAAACTTCTATTTGCATGCCATTTTGCTGTAATTTCCCTTTATATATACCCCTAGTTCTTAGTTTTTGTTATAAGCTTTTAATATGATCAGATTCTACTATTCAGGTTACTCCTCATTTGTTATTTTAGGAACAATATCAATTTACATTTTAAATTATTATCTATTTCGTTTAATCTCAATTTTTAGGACTAATGCTTTGGTTATTTTATTTTAGATACCATGTCCTCCTCGCGCGCTAGAAAGACTGCTATCCCCGTCTCTAAGAAATGTAAGGGGCCGGGAAGTTCCTCAGTGAGACCCACCTCTGAGACACGCCACCCGTTCCTTACATTTTCGCAGGACTCCCAAGAGGAACAATACCAGTTACTCTGGGCCCGCACTATCTCTATGGGCTGATGCATCGATTGGGAGGCCCTAGAGCAAATACAATTGGTGGACGATGTCCGAGCCTTGTTGACCACTGACCTATGGGACCAGTTCTTCCGGATTCTGGAGCCCACCTATTTAGAACTCACCCTTGAGTTCTGCTCCACTTTCTACCTCTAGACCGTCATGAACAGATTCGACGATCCCGGCACGGTTCAATTTTGATTAAGAGGTCTTGTGTGACAGCAAAGTGTCCCAGAGTTCGGCACGGCTCTCGGTCTCTATACAGCGCAATTCATGGCAGAGGCTGACTTCCCCACCCTTTCTAGGCGCATCCATATCCGGCCAGTTGACTGCTGGCGCGAAATCGCTCCGGGGCGCCAAATCTACAACCCCAGTGTGAGCAAAGCGTCCGCCCTCCCTCCTTCTCTCAGGTACATTCACGCCCTCCTTGCCCACACCTTGATAAGTAGACGGGAGAGTACAAGCGTCGTCAACACTCACAACATCTATTTCCTCCGGTACATGGCCAATGTACACACCATCGACCTCGCATACTTTATAGCGTTGGCCATGCAGCACTAGACTGAGAGGCACTGGAGAGGCATCATTTCTATGGGCCCATACATCACAAAACTAGGCCGCTACTTCGGCCTATTCAACACCGCAGCCCAGACATCCTCTTATACCCTACTTGGCCAGATGTCCTCCCAGGGCATCCAGAGCATGTTACATATGAGGATGGTAGAGCGACGGTCAGGAAGCGGCCACTTTCACTTCCGCCTTATCTAGGAAGGCGAGGACCCGGAGGACGTTGCTGATGATGTCCCACCGCCACCACCTGAGAAGGATGCACCCGCCGAGCCATCACGCCCCCGACGACCCACCCAGACAGCAGCCACACATACTGACATACATGAGCGCCTGGACCGATTTGAGCAGCGCCTCGATTACATCGACGCCACTTTAGCGCACATATGTCAGCACCTCGGCATAGCCCCACCACCACGAGATCCATCAGAAGACTAGATCCTCTTTTATTTTTATTTTTATTTTTATTTTTATTCTTATTGTTATCTTTTATCTTTTATTTTTATTTTTATTTATCTTACTCTAACCTTTAAACACTAATCTTTGTTTTTTTAACTTTATTTCCCTTTTTAGGTTTATTTTTATTTTCTTTTATTTTAACTTTTTCTTTAATTAAATATTCATCTTTTTATATTTTGTTTATTTTATTTTCTTCGGCTATCTCCTAACAGAGTAATCCCTCTTCATCTTCACCTCCAACGACTAATAAATTAATTCGCAGTTTCAAAGGAGCTTTACAGCTCAAATCTACAAAAAAGGGAGCACCCCGCCACAAATGCCACCTCTTCCAAACTCCCGTCTCACAAATCCATTCAACTTTCAGGGAGTTTCATACCCTTCCCTACCTTATGATTTAATGCTTATATTGATACTAATGTTATCTTTGTACATTGAGGGCAATGTACATCTTAAGTGTGGGGGGTAAAGTACTTTAAATTTTTAGATTATCTGTGAAATCCCTGAAATCTGATGCATTGTACTTTGCATTCTCTTCAATCTCATATTAGGAATTAATTCTGATTGATTTATGATCTTTATTAATATGTTGAGAATTAAGATATAAGTGATTGTACCTTGATTATTCAAACTTTAAAACATTAAGGAATGAAGCATGATAAGTTGAAATTTTTTAGAACCCCCAATTTTTGCATAAGTTATTTTCCCTAATTTTAAGTATTATCTTGAGATTTGAAATTCACGGGATTGACATCAAAAGCCATAATTCTAGTGAGATTTTTGAGCCTTTTGAGCATACATTCTTTCGTGCTCACTTTTATTATTGCTTCGAGTGAGTCAATACTAAATTGTTATTCTAGAACTTGCTTTGATTATACATGTCGAGACCACATCATTGATTTGACACTACAGCAAAATAAGGCTTTCACGGCGTTTTTCGTGGCGTTTGGTATAAAAACGCCGCAAATATTTTACATTAGCGGCGTTTGAAAGAAAACGCCGCTAAAAAATGAGCAATAGCGGTGTTTTTACTAAAGTGCCGCTAAAAGTCTAAGCAATAGCGGCGCCTTTTGTAAAAACGACGCGAAAAGCCTGAGCAATAGCGGTGCTTTTGCAAAAACGCCGCTAAAAGCCTGAGCAATAGCGGCGCTCTTTCAAAAACGCCGCGAAAAGCCTGAGCAATAGCGGCGCTTTTTCAAAAACGCCGCGAAAAGCCTTAGCAATAGCGGCGCTCTTTCAAAAACGCCGCGAAAAGCCCGAGCAATAGCGGCGCTTTTGCAAAAATGCCGCTAAAAGCCCGAGCAATAGCGGCGCTTTTGTAAAAACGTCACGAAAAGCCCAAGCAATAGCGGCGCTTTTGCAAACACGCCGCGAAAAGCCTGAGCAATAGCGGCACTTTTGCAAAAACGCCGTGAAAAGCCTGAGCAATAGCGGCGCTTTTTCAAAAACGCCGCGAAAAGCTTGAGCAATAGCGGCGCTTTTGCAAAAACGCCGCGAAAAGCCTGAGCAATAGCGGCGCTTTTGCAAACATGCCGCGAAAAGCTTGAGCAATAGCGGCGCTTTTGCAAAAACGCTGCGAAAAGCCTCAGCAATAGCGGCGCTTTTACAAAAACGCCGCGAAAAGCCTGAGTAATAGCGGCGCTTTTGCAAAAACGCCGCGAAAAGCCTGAGCAATAGCGGCGCTTTTACAAAAACGCCACGAAAAGCCTGAGCTATAGCGGCGCTTTTGCAAAAACGCCGCGAAAAGCCTAAGCTATAGCGGCGCTTTTGCAGAAACGCCGCTAAAAGTCTGTGTAGCCTTTTTTTGTGTAGGGTCTCGTTTCTATTTAATCTGATTTTATTTTCATATTTTTTTTCTTATTCTTGTTTTGAATTATGTTTTCATAGTTCTTATTTTTGGGTTTAGAGTTTAATATTTAAGGTTTAAGGTCTATTGTTTAGGGTTTAATGTTTAAAATGTTAAATTTTTATAGTTTAAGGTTTGAGGTATAGTGTTTAGTGTTTAAGATCTTTATGTTTAGCGGTATTAAGAGTTTAGGGGTTAGGGGTTATGGGTTTATGGTTTATGTTTTTATAGTTTAAGGCGTTTAAGGGTTTAAAGGTCTAAAGTTAGGCGTTTAAGGGTTTATTATTTTATAGTTATGGTCTTAGTACTCTTAATGGTTTTAGGGGTTAGGCTATTAGGGTTCTAAGGGTTATGGTTTTTGATAAAATGACAAAAAAATTAATTTATTTTAGGGTTTAGGGTTTGGGTTTAGGGTATTTAAACTTTAAGGTATATGGTTTAGGGTTTTATGACTTAGGGTTTAATGCTTAGTATGTTAATTTTATGATTTAGGGTTTGTGATTTACGGTTTAGTGGTTAGGAGTTAAGAGTTTAGGGGTTAAGGGTTAAAGGTTTATGATTATGCATGTTTTGTGGTTTAGGGTTTAAGATCTAAAATTTTGAGGTTCAAGTTTTACGGTGTAAGATTTATGGTTTGGGGTTTGTGGTGTATGGTTTAGGGTTAATTGAAGGTTTGGTGTTTAGGAGGGTTTAGGGTTTTATCTTGGATTTTTTAGAATATAAATCAAAATAAGATAAATATAAATTATTATTTTAAAAAAATATATATCAAAATGGGTTAAATCCCAAAAGCATACATGATCAATGGTTTAGTGTGCAATTGTATATATGAACTTTAATTTGATCCAGATGTTGTAAAATATTAACACAATTATTGATATAATTAACATAAATTTTTATTTATATATTGCATACATAAAATATATTGCATACATAAAAATATGTATGATTAAATCAAAATTAAAGTTTCAACTATACATTTAAACTACAAATAGAATTTCACATTAAACCAAAATTCATATATAATTCTGATCAGATGTATCTATATCAAAATTTAGGTGTATACATATAAAAATCTAAACAAATAATGCAGATTATACTTAAAGGAATAATGTTGATGTAAAAAGAAAGAAAAAAAAAAGAAATTCCTAAAAGAGTTGATAATGGTAGTTAAATTTTAAAAATTTAATAATAAAAATTTTAAAAATTAAAATTAAAAATTTATTATTTAATATTTTAGTTAAAAATGTTCAATACTCAAAATATAATAAAAATAAAAATTCAAAAAAATATAGGTAAAAATGTTCAATACTCAAAATATATTTTGAAAGAAAAAACATAGAAAAATATAGGTTAAAAAAAATTATGCAATAGTGGCGTTTTTGTAAAAAACGCCACAAAAAAATGAGCTTTAGTGGCGTTTTTACTAAAAACGCCGCAAAAAATGGAGGTAAAAAAAAGCTATGAGATTCGAACCCATGCACACTTGCGTTTGAAACTCTTAAGTCTTCCCCCTTAACCACTCGGGCAAACCTGCTGTTGGGTTTAAGGGATCTATGACCTTTATTTGTCTTGGATTTAAAAAAATATTATCTTGTCCAAAGCTGTACCAACAGCCTTAAGATTGAATAATCCCATAACCCCGATTTTTATTTCCCCAAACCCTAAGTTCCCAAAGTCTCCAAAATCCCCAACCCAAAATCCCCCAATTCGGTTTCCCCCACTGATTTTCGTCCATATCTTAGCTTTTCCTGTAACACCAAAACCCTCCCTTTCAAATCCCACTCCTTTCAGCACCTTCTTGGTTCACGAAGAATCCCCATTTACCCTCAAGTCAGTGCCCCTTTTTCACGAATACAAACAAGCAAGGAAAGCCTTAGGAGCTGTTTTGCCCATCTCTATCTGTACT
This sequence comes from Gossypium stocksii, assembly GCA_020496765.1. Classification (NCBI taxonomy): domain Eukaryota; kingdom Viridiplantae; phylum Streptophyta; class Magnoliopsida; order Malvales; family Malvaceae; genus Gossypium; species Gossypium stocksii. The sequence continues at coordinate 39,039,369 of CM035626.1, forward strand.
AAACTGGTACACCCTTTAATTTATACACCATCTTCTTTTTTAATTCTCCTGCTTCAAGTATTGAAATTTTCATTTCTTTTTGAGTTATTGTAGGTTGGATTCTCTATTGATGGAGTTCTGATACTGGTATTTTTATGGGTTTTAAAGGCATTTCTTGAGGTAAGTCGTCATTTTAATCTCCCATTTGCTTTCTATTTTATGTAGTTTTCTGTTCCAATCACATTCGGCTATAATAACATAAATGGAGAATCTTGATTTCAAGAGGGATAAGCTTGACTTGGGAAAACTGACAACTTTATACGGACATCGTAAATTTTACTTAGAAGATGGGTTTGAAAAATGGTACATTTGAAAATATCATGCAGATAATTCCTTCTTCCAATTTGCTTCACCATTATCTCACATTATATTTTGTTAATTAAATTTTGACATGTATATACTGTTTAGCCGTGAATACTGAATATGAGTATGAGTGTGATATGAATATAAGAGACAAAGAGGAGGCTGCTTCACCATGGGGGAGTCTTTATGTCATTATGTCATTTACTAACATGATTTTTAATTAGATTATATATATCTGATGATAAATAAAAGAGTTAAATTTTACATTAAATTACTTCTTTTATTTAATTTTTCATTAATCTTAAACTTGTTTCTTTGGAGATTTTGTTCTTTCTTTTCTGTTGTTTTAAAATTTTAAGCATAATGTCCAACTATTTATGAAAGTGTTTTGGTCATTCTTCTTTTATCTTGTGAATTTGATTCATCTTCATTCATTGATCTTGGAGTGTAATCATTTATATGATTATCTTTTGTATTGTTCGATCTTTGTTCTTGACCTATCAATAAGTTCGTTGTTTTATGATTTTGAATATGTCCAACTCATTTGTCTTTATTTTCTACTTGGCTCATTTCATGATTTTACATTTATGTTTTTATTGGTATATATTTAGTCCAGTCGTTATTGTCATTTGTAGTTTCTATTAAAATATGTGAACTTAACATCTTATTATCTGTCAGTCATATGTTACGTCACATAAGGGTAGTCTAATCAACACGTCAAATTAACAAATTTGGCTGAAAACTGTTTATGATTTTAATTATTGGAATAGGATTTTTTTTTTTTTAAGTAAGACTTAACTTTGATCTTTTCTGTATAGAGATTAAATGTCAAATTTGATCAATGTATATTCAATAATGATTTTGATTGAATGTAAGGTTGATATGGCTAGGTATACAAGGAGTAAAATATATGTGACTGTGGTGAGTACATTCGGTCATTATATTAATTGTAATTCGGCATCATAGACTTGGCTAAGTCTGAACATAGCTTAAATTAATTTAATAAGGTCATTATGTGGCTGGTAAAATTTGTGATTTAACAACTAAGTTTCTTTGTTTAATGAGCTTGAGCTTCTTTGTTTACTCATCTTTGTTTAATCAGTGTTGGCTGAATGTTTTTACAGCCATATAATTGCTGTCCAAATTGGTGCTTAAATGCTATCTATTTTTTAAATTATGGTATTTTGGTATCATATGAGTGCAGTAATGTTTGAGTGCAGTGAAGTTTGTATATATTTATGCTTAAATATTTGGTTTGTGATTCATTTTTGTTGTTTGTAGGTCTTAGCTTTTAAGGACATAGCTCCCCAGGCTCCTAAGCACATTTTAATTATTCCAAAATCAAATGATGGCCTAACTGGTTTGTGTAATGTACATTTTTTTCCTCACGACTAACTGAGCAGTAAGTATTTATGGCCTCTATTTTTTTGTTTATAACTATATTTTTGCCGAAAACTATGTATTTTGTTACTTAAAAATTAACTTGATTTGAAAATGTTTCACTACTGCTAATATTCCTATGATTTCAAATTTATATTTTCTTATAATTATTTTAATGTTTTCATCTTCTGTGATATATGAAACATCGGAAATTCTTGAGGTTTAATTAACGGGCTTTTTCCACATATGCACTTGACGCACTGTTACAAGTTTCCCATTTACTCAGTTACTGCTTCCTGCTTCTCCTGCAAGTATTGGTTCAACTAAAGCTTAGCTTCAATCCACATTGTCTGAGGTAAGAAAGCTGTACTTCCTTTCTTTCTTTCATAAGTTATTGGCTGCTCCTTATCTTGGCTGCATTTCTGTCATATACAGGGTGGACATTTTGTGTTCATTGAAAACACAAAGGGTGGACATTTCATGTCATATTTGCTGCAAATAAATACACCAGCCTGTTGAAATTATTAAGGTCCGTTTTAGTTCATAATTACACCTCCTTAATACCATCCACTAAAGTGCCTACAATTGGTTGGATTCTGGGGTAAAGTTCTTTTTGAAACTTTACATTTTTATTTATTTATTTATTTTTAGTATGATGAGGGAGGCAGCGGCAGCAGCGAGGGAGGCGGAGCAGACCAGAAAGTATGATGAGCTGCAGCTCCAGCTTCAGCAAATGATGAAGATGTTTCAGCAGTCGCAGCAACCGCCTTCGTAGATATTTCTTTTCCTGTTGTGACGATATTTTTAACATTTTTACATATTATTGTAACAATATACTTAGTTATACTTTATTTATTAATGTAAATCATATATCTTTCATTGAATTTGAAGTATTATTTAGCTTTAATGTTATTGGTTGGATTTGTATGTCATATTTACTGTTATTGGTTGAATTCCGCAGGAGGGTTCGACATTGGCTAAAATATACTATTTTGAATCTGTAAAATTAGCGTCGCTTGTAGGAAAAGCGCCGCTAAAAGTCAGTACTTTTAGCGGCGTTTGGGCAGAAGCGCCGCTAAAGGTCTGTACTTTTAGCGGCGTTTGTGGTGGAAGCGCCGCCAAAGATCTGTACTTTTAGCGGCGTTTGTGGTGGAAGCACTGCCAAAGGTCCGTACTTTTAGCGGCGTTTGTGGTGGAAGCGCCGCCAAAGATCCATATTTTTAGCAGCGTTTGTGGTAAAGCACCGCTAAAGGTCCGTACTTTTAGTGGCGTTTGTGGGGAAAGCGCCGCTAAAGGTTCGTACTTTTAGCGCCGTTTTCGTGGAAAGCGCCGCTAAAGGTCCATACTTTTAGCGGCGTTTTCGGGGAAGCGCCGCTAAAGCTCCGTACTTTTAGCGGCGCTTTTACCACAAACGCCGCTAAAAGTACTGACTTTTAGCGGCTTTTTTTCACATAAACGCCACAAACCTTTGCGGCGCCACTTATAGTGGCGTTTTTTGCTGCGCTTCTAAAAGCGCAGCTAAAAGCCAAAAAAATGCCGCTAAAAGTCTGTTTGCTGTATTGTGATATACCGAGATGATAAAGGCACCTAGGATTTAACCCACTTACTCCACAAAAGCCTACCTCCATAATCTAACCCCTAGTGAACCCTATTGAGCCGAACAACCTTTTCCTTGACTCACCCTCTAATTATTAACCAATAACCCTTTTTTGTTGAATTTTCCATTCAATTACTTTTGATCCCTATTTTTATCGGGATTTGAGTTGAATTTATTATCTAAGCTTTATTCTCTTTTCCAGTATGTAAATCTCTTTTTCAATTCATTGTATTACTTTAATTATTCTTAAAAAAAACCATATGTATATACAGTGAAATTCAGTTGTAATTTGTAATAGTTCAAATAGTTTTTGCATATTTTTATTTCAAGGCTACCAAGAAAGAAATGATGTTATTAAGCTTTAGAATTATGTTCCAGTGATAGAGATTTTTTTAGCTAGATAATTTTTTCAGTTCAATCTCAATTCTAACCCTCTTTTGCAGCCTGTAAGAACACCTCTAACCAAGCCCCATTACAACCATTAAAAGACCTTTTGATCGATGTATCATATCAATTTATAGTGGTGGAGATTTGATTTTCTTGCAAGCTTATGGTAATAACTTTTCAGGTTGACTAGAGAGTGCTTAAATTTTGAACCCTAAACACTTTGAGTGGATAGAGTGAACCTTTAGTGAGGATGTCAACTCCTGTTAATTAAGATGGAGAGATAACTACTTAGAAGGAAAGAAGAGACTTATGTTTTCAATGACAAAATTCTCAACTTAGATTGATTGAATCTTTAATGTTCTTCTTATTGAATTACTCATTGTACAATTACCTATAGATTAGTTTGAAACATTATTAATAAAAAATTGTAGGTTAAAAGGAATAATTCTTTTTAGGGATTGAGATTTTGCTTGAGGACAAGCAAAGGCTTAAGTGTGGCGGTATTTAATAAATGCTAAATTATACATATTTTTACCTCATGTTTAGCCTATATTTTGGATGGATTTTTATCAACTTTGTGAGAATTAGTGCTCTTAATCTTTCTTTTTTATATCTTATACTCTGGAGAGCATATGGAAGAGAAAAGAACGGAAAACGGGCCAAAAACTGTGAAAAATGGGCCAAAATGTGCGAAAAACACGGGCCAATAGATGCCACACGGCTGTGCCACACGGGTGTGCCACATGAAGATCACACGGTCAAAGCCCCGACAAGCACGGCTAGGCCACACGACCGTGCTAAATCACACTGCCTTTGTCGAAGTCACACGGGCGTGGCACACGGGCGTGTTCTAGTCGTAAAGAAGGGGAATTTCACTCGAATTGGGATGCTTAGAGGCTAAGAAAGGCCCCTCAAAAGCTCTCTATATAAAGACCCCATGAGGCAACATAGAGGGAGAGATATACAGACTTTCAGATACTTTTCCTCTTGTCTTTCTGCCACATAGAGGGTAGTAGTAAGGAATTACTCAAAAGGAGAAGCCGATTGATTCATCCCAGAAGTCGGAATTCTGCAACAATATAGAAGATCTCCCTAAATTCTTTCAGGGGTTTTTGGTTTTCTTTTATGTTTTGTTATTTTATATCTTCTGAGATGTTTCTTTTCTTTATTATGAACCAAACCCCTCAAATACTTGAGGGGGATGAAACCTAAGACAGATCTTGTTATTTATTCTTGTTTTGTATGATAAATACTTGAATTGTTCTTAATTATTCTTTATTCTTGATTTAATAATCCTAGGTATTACTCCAAGAATTAAATGTGCTTAGAGCAGAGGAGCAAAAGTCCTTATGATAAGAGTAGATCTACCATAATTAAGCAGAGTTGCATGCAACCCTAGACATAGGGCGACACAAATCTACCGGATTAGGGTCAAACCTAATACGGGGAACCATAAATCGAATTAATGCAACCTAGGAAGTTAATTAATAAAGGAACTTTAATTAACAACTTAGGCCTAGTTGCTCTACGCCTCGACGGAGGGTTTAGCATAAGTTAGGGATCTCTACGGATCAAGTCAAGTAAATAAGTCATATAGTTCAAGGGAGTAATAACAAGTGAAGTCTTGGTGGATTCCCCCTTGAGTATTGTCAATATCAATAAGCTTTTCCTTAAGAGATTTCCCAATTTACTCTTTGTGTTTTTTTTCTTAGTTTAGATTTAGAATTAGTTTAAAACAAACCCTCTATTATTTTTAGGCTAGATAATAGAAAAGAAGTAAGTAATAGTACTTTTGGTTCCCTTGGGTACGATAACTCGGTCTTGCCACTAAACTATACTACTGTTCGATAGGTGCGCTTGCCTCAAACGTCGTGATATTAGTTAGTTTTGGTGTGATCAAGTTCTTTATAAATTTTATTACTTAGTATCGCGAACGCATACATCACGTACCCAAGGGAACCAAAAGTACTAGTACTAACTTTCTTTCTATTATTTAACCTAGAAATAAAAGGGGTTTTTATTAAACTAAACTAATTCTAAAACTAAACTATGAAATCACAAAAAGTAAATTAGGGAAAACTCTTAGGAAAAACTGATTGATTTGGACAATACTCAAGGGAGAATCAACCTAGACTTCACTTGTTATCAACTCTTGAACTAGACGATTTATTCACTTGACTTGATCCATAGAAATCCCTAACTTATGTTAATATCTCTCTCGAGACTAAAAACAACTAACCTTAGGTTGATTAATTGAAATCTCTTTCTAATTAAAACCCCTAGTGTTGCATTAACTTGATCTACGAATTACCTTATTAGGTTTGACCCTAATCTGGCAGATTTTTGTCGTCCTATCTCTAGGATTGTGATCAACTCCGCTTAATTGTGTTGGATCTACTCCTATGCAGAGACTTTTTCTCCTCTACATAAGCACATGCGACTTGAATCAATATCCCAGAAATATCAATTTAAGAGTTAAAAACACAATTAAGAAGAAATCAAATATTTATCATATAATTCAAGAGAGAATAATAACAAGATCTTTCTTAGGTTTCATCCCTCTCAAGTATTTGGGGGATTTAGTTCATAATTAATAAAGAAAACATCTCAGAAGAAATAAAATAACTAAACATAAAGAACCCAAAAACCCCTGTAGGAATTTGAAGGGAGATATTCAGTCTTGAGGGAGAATTTAGCTTCTGAGATGAATCAATCGGCTTCCCTTCGAGTAATTCCCTACCTTTAACTGCCCGTCTTGGCGGGAAAATAATATGTGTCCTTGAGGTTGCCTCCTAGGGTCTTTATATAGAGTTTAGAATGGCTTTCTTAGCCCCTAAGCAACCTTTTCCGAGTGAAATTGAACTTCTTCATGACAGGGACACACCCGTGTGCCACCCCCGTGTGGATCGAGGCCTAGGCCGTGGTCGGCCCTATTTATGGTGGCACAACCGTGTGGTCTAGCTGTGCTCGTTAGGGTTGGGCCGTGTTCGAGTTCAAGGTGGCACGGCTATATGGCACGGCCGTGTGGTGAATCTCTGGGCCGTGTTGTTGATTGAACTGGGCCTAATTTGCCCCTTTTTGTCCCGTTCATTGCTCTTTTCTCTTCCCTAAGCTCACCTGAGTATACAACATGAAATTAAAGGTTTAAGAGCATCAATTTACACAAATCAAAGGTTAATTCATCCAGAAATTGGGCTAAGCATGGGATAAAAATATGTATAATTTATTACTTATCAAATACCCCTACACTTAAGCCTTTGCTTGCCCTCAAGCAAAATCTCAACTCATAATTAAGAATCATTCTTCTCAACTTATAATCATTATCAATAATGTTTCAAACCAATCCCCAAGTAATCATACAATAAAAATTCAACTAGAAGAACATTAAAGTTTCAAACACTCTAAGTTTAGAATTTTATCACGGAAACATAGTTTTTCCCCCTTTTCATAACTAATTGCCTTTCAATCGAAATCAACAAGAGTTGACATCCCCACTAAAGATTCACTCTATCCACTCAAAGTGTTTAGGGTTCAAAAATTAAGCACTCATTAGTCAAGCTGAAAAGTTCTTACCATAAGCTTGCAGGAAAATCAAATCTCCACCACTATAGATTGATACGACACATCAATCAAAAGGTCTTTTAATGGTTGTAATAGGGCTTTGGCTAGGGGTGTTGCATAAGCTGAAAGAGAAGGTTAAAATCGAGATTGAATTGAAAGTTCGTCTAGCTAGAAAAATCTCTATCATTCGAACATATTTCTAGAGTTTAAGTCTCTTAATGACATCGTTCCGGATTCAGTAGCTTATAATAGAAATATGCAAAAAAAATATTAAACTGTAACTAAAATATGAATTACAATTGAATTAATTGTATAAATACCTTTTTTTAAGAAAAAATTAAATACAAAATTTTGAATGTTTATAAACTGAACAAGAGAACAAAGCTAGATAATAATTTCGGCTCAAATCTTGACAAAAATAGGGATCAAAATAATTGAATGGAATTCAACAAAAAACGGGTTATAGGTTAATATTAGAGGTAAGTCAAAGAATGGGTTGTTAGGCTTAATAGGGTTCACTAGGGTTAATTTATGGAGGTAGGCTTTTATGGAGTAAGTGGGTTAACCTAGGTGCCTTTATCATTTCGGTGTATCAAATCAATGATGTGGTCTCGATATGTAACACCCCAAACCCGGCCTAGACATTATTGCCAAATCTGGTGTGCTACACCTCCTAAACTAAGTCACGATGCCTAGTTACTAAGTCTGATGGTGAGTTTTGTAAAGCAATGGTCAGGGTTTAATAGAAATTCTTGATTCATTTGTTAATCATCCTACTCTCTATCCGTTTGTTTCACGATTAATTATATTATTATTATTATCTTAGTTAACCGATTATACTGTAAGGTTGGTTCTGAAAACATTGATTTAATGTTTGAAAAACGTGTGTCGTTAAAGATGTAATAAATCATGCATAAGTAAAGAAATAAACCTCAAATAAAAATAGTTATAGCGGCCTTATCACAAACCCCAAAATGAAAGTAAGCAAATAATAAAAAATGTGAAATAATAAAGCAAGCTTAAAACCAAATTCAGTCTCGTGGCCACTCTAAATCCCTCCCAGCTCTAAGTCTTAGAACTAAGGCTCACCTATAAGGATGGAAAGGGAAAGGGTGAGTTTGGAACTCAGTGTGTACAGAAGCCCATCCAAAGCCCAAGTCAGCTAGAGCCCACTGGGCCTAAGCCCTATCCAGTTCAGTCAGATACTGGGCTGAAGCCCTATTCAGATAACAGTAAACTGGGCCAGAGCCCTATTCAGATAGCAGTATGGCCCATAGGCCCAGAAAAGAACAGTACAGAATAACAGTGTGAATGCAAGCCCATCACATGTGGGGAGACTACTCAACCCACCCAACCGCTACACACCACTCGTACCAGCCAACACACTATGTGGGGAATAACTCAACCCACCCAGCCCATATACCACAGTCGCAGCATGGCTGCTCAGATAAATAGCATAACGAGGCAAAGCCCCTTTTCAATAATACGAGGCATAGCCCCTTTCAGTAAATGTGGCAGTGCCACTCACTCTTCCTCCAATATCAACCCAACCCATGCAATAGATAGATATAACATGGCATGCAGTAATAGTAAAAGTCAAATTAAGCAGTACAGTCGATTCTAGCCCTAGGGGTATAATGGTAATTTTACACCTAGGGGTAAAACAGTAATTTCTCACCCTAAAGGGTATTTTAGTCATTTACACTATCATTACCAGTTTTAATCATGTTACAGTCACTAACAGTCTTTACTTCCACTTGAATGATCAATTTAGCAATTTTAAGCAGTTTCAGTTACTGGGCCCTAAAACCCTTAATGGGCCCTACAAGCCTTTTGATCACTTAAGCCCATTTAGTCCAATTTTAGTATTCAATTACCGATTTTTGCTGTTTTAACTTTATAGTCTATCAACGTACCCTTTAAGCCTATTTTTACCCAAATGGGCCCAAAAGCCCATTGGGCCCACATTCGGCCCACTGAGGCCCAACTCACCGAAGTGCTCAAAATAATGCATTCGACTCGCCTACCAGTACCGTTTTCATATCCATCTTTCTCGTATTGTCTTGAGAGCATTCGCATGCTTGCAAGCCCACAAAATGCCAGAACTTCGGCATTTCAGCTTTTCGGCTTTTACCGATTTGAACCATGAAGGGGTGTTCGATACACACACCTGTTTGCGTTACTACCAGCGAGATCTTCCACGTACTTCCTCCTACAATGATCACCCCAACAGATTAGACCATACCAACACTTAATCTGAATCGAAAACTCACTAAAACCTTACTTACATATTCAGCCATCACTTCTAATGGCCCTAATGTTCTTACCTTGTCGACTTAGATCTACTAGATCTAGATCTAACTGAATCGATGCCTTCAATTCCTTGCTTGACCGCTTTCTTCACTAAAGTGGATCTAGATCTGGCTGAATCGATACCTTCAGTTCCTTGCTTGACCGCTTTCTTCACTATCTAACATAAAATAGAACCAAAATACAACATTAAATACTAATGGGCCATGTCGACAACCTCCCTAGGCATATAGATGTTTCGGCCTCTCCTTAAGTGTTAAGAAAACGAATATACTCAGGGTTTCAATCACTTACGGATGACTCTACTTGATGAGTATCGCTTCCACGCCCTTCCTAGACTAGATCTATAGTAGATCTATACCCAACCGTTAGCAAGGAAAAGGATCTAAGAGGTTCGGCTTTAGGATCTACCTAGATGCTATTGTCAACTTTAGCAAGGGGTTAGATGGACTAAATCGATAGAAGAAAAGATGGATAAGTAGAGTTTCGGCTTGGTGAACGTTTGAAGAGAACGAAGTGTTATGTTTCGGTTAAAAGTATATTCGGCAATGGTATGCTTTCGTCAAGGGATATTCGGCTATAATAAGGGTTTCGGTCAAGTGGTTGTCGACAGAGGCTTGAGAAGAGAAGGAGAAGAGCGGGTTGATTCGGCTTTGAAGAGGAGTGATGGCTTGCAATCGGTTTGAGGTGCAAGGAGAAAAAGAAGAAGAATAAAAGAAGAAGAAGAAGAATAGAGAAGTCGTTTCGGTCAACAGAGAAATCGGCAATAAGGGTCTTTTTGGGGTATAAGGTTCGACTATAGGTCAAAAAAGAAGAAAGAATATTGCAAAAGGATGACAAAAAGAAAACCTAAGATGCTATACCCCAAACAGCACAAGAATGTTCAAAAAGAACCTTAGAGAAATCAGCACAACTATCACTCAAATTGCAGAAATACTAACCTAAGTTGTTTGCCGAAATTGCCCTATCACAAAGTCCTATGGTCGGCCACTACTCTTTCAAATTCAAACGTCCTAAAAACTCTCCTCAAATCACTCTCCTGAGCAGTTCAAATTCTCCTAGATAGAGTTTTACTTGAGTGCCAACACTTGACCACACATGCACATAAAAATAAAAGTCATTTAAGCTTACCTTGTGACTCGTACCATGGACCTCATACACCTCCTAGGCGCCACTTTTTTAGGAGTTTAGTGGTGCCACCTTGCCACTTTGTCAAGGCTCCTTTTGTGACAGATTTGCCTAAGTTTTTCTTAAGAGCCCTCTTGACCAAGTTCCTCTTTCCACTTAAAACACACTTTGCTATTTTTATCGGGTTTTAACCGGAGTTTGGGCCTCCTAAAGGCCCACTAACATACTTAAACACAAATTTAGTAGTCCAACATGCAAAATTCGTAATTTCCACAAAGATCATAACAAACCTGAAGAATCCCGAAAATTAGGGCGTTACAACTCTACCCTCTTAAAGAAATTTCTGCCTTGAAATTTACCTGATCCAAATAATTGAGGGTATTGTTGACGCATGGTCTCTTCTGGCTCCCACGTAGTCTCTTCTCTCCCATGGTTATGCCACAACACCTTTACCAATGGAACTGACTTCTTCCTTAAGACTGTGACTTCACGATCCAAAATTTGCATCCTCCTCGAAGGTCAAATCCGTCTTTACCTCAATCTCCTCTACTGGTACAATATGCAAAGGATCTGACCGATACCGCCTTAACATAGACACATGGAAAACGTCATGAATTCGATCCAATTCCAGTGGCAACTCCAGCTGATATGCTACTGGTCCAATCCGCTTAAGAATCCGATAAGGCCTAATGAATTGTGGACTCAACTTGCCCTTTCTATCAAACCTTAAGATCTTCTTCCACGGTGAAACCTTTAGAAATACCATATCCCCAACAGCAAACTCAATTCCCTTAAGCTTAAGGTCAGCATACGACTTTTGCCTATCAGACGCCTCTTTTAATCGGTCTCGAATCAGCTTAACCTTGCTTTCTGTATCTGCTACCAACTCTGGTCCAAGCAATTGGCGCTTTCCTAACTCTATCCAACATGTAGGTGTACGATATCTTTGCCCATAAAGTGCCTCATAAGGAGCCATCTGTATACTCGCTTGGTAACTGTTGTTGTATGCGAACTCCGCCAATGACAAATAGTCTTCCCAACTACCACGAAAGTCGATCACACATCCTCTCAACATGTCTTCTAGCACTTGAATGACCCTCTCAGACTGTCCATCTGTCTGAGGGTGAAATGCAGTACTAAATTCCAATCGCGTACCCAACGCCTCATGCAACTTCTGCCAGAATCGAGATGTAAATCTAGGATCTCGATCAGATATTATTGAAACTGGTACCCCATGTAACCGCACTATCTCTGCTACGTACAGCTTGGCCAACTTCTGAGTGAGTAATCAGTTCTAACCGGTATAAAATGAGCAGACTTCACAATCTATCCACAATTACCCAAACAGAGCCTTTCCTCGAGGGTGTCAAAGGCAACCCACACACAAAATCCATCGTTACTCTTTCCCATTTCCACTGCGGAATCTTCACTGGTTGCAACAGTCCAAAAGGCAACTGGTGCTCAGCTTTAACTTGCTGACACGTCAGATATTTCCCAACGAATTCAGTCACCTCTTGCTTAAGTCCAGGCCACCTGTACGCCTCTCGCAAATCCCTATACAACTTATTACCTCCAGGGTGCATAGCACAAGGTCCACCATGAGCCTCACTCAAGATCAACTGCCTCAAATCAGAGTCCTTAGGAATGCAAAATCTTCCACGAAAGTAAAGAACCCCATCAGAATTCAGTCCAAAATCCTCACTCTCACCATTCTTGGCTTGCTGAAATCGAGGAATCAACGTATCATCCTTCAATTGCAACTCTTTAATTTTCTCGGTCCAAGTCGGTCTTACTTGCAATTCTGCTAACAAACTCCCATCATCATATAAACTCAAGCGAGCAAGCATAGCCCTTAACTCTGCAATAGTCCTACGACTTAATGCATCAGCCACCACATTAGCCTGGCCTGAGTGGTACTCGATCGAACAGTCGTAATCCTTAAGCCACTCTATCCATCTTCGTTGCCTAAGATTCAACTCCTTTTGAGTCAATAGATATTTGAGACTTTTATGATCAGTGTATATAATACACTTTTCCCCATACAGATAGTGTCTCCAGATTTTCAATGCGAAGACCACCGCTGCCAACTCCAAGTCATGTGTAGGGTAATTCGCTTCGTGAGGCTTCAACTGTCGTGAAGCATAAGCGACTACCTTACCTTTTTGCATCAGTACACAACCTAACCCCACATGCGAAGCATCACTATACACAGTGAAGTCCTTCCCAGATTTTGGCTGAATCAACACTGGCGCTTCAGTCAACACCTTTTTTAGCTTGTCAAAAGCTTCCTGCTGCTTCTCAGTCTATATATACGCAACTCCCTTCGTTAACAGTTTCGTCAACAGTGCCGCGATTAAAGAAAACCCCTCAACAAACCTTTTGTAATAACCTGCTAGACCCAGAAAACTACGAAATTTTGATATTGACCTTGGCGGCTTCCAGTCCAGAACTGCCTCAATTTTGCGAGGATCTACTCTAATCCCCTCAGCTGAAACAACATGACCTAGAAAAGTCACTTCTCGCAGCCAGAATTTGCACTTACTAAATTTTGCATACAGTTGCTTCTCTCTCAGAACTTACAAAACAATTCGAAGATGCTCATCGTGCTTCTCCTCTGTTTTCGAATATATCAATATATCGTCAATGAAGACCACCACGAATCGATCCAAGTACGGCTGGAACACTCGATTCATTAAATCCATAAAAGCTACAGGTGCGTTTGTCAACCCAATAGGCATAACCAAAAACTCGTAGTGACCATATCGAGTTCTAAATGCCATCTTATGAACATCTACCTCCTTAACCTTTAGCTGATGGTATCCAGATCGAAGGTCGATCTTGGAAAACACAGAAGCTTCTCTAAGCTAATCAAACAAATCGTCTATTCTCGGCAGAGGGTACTTATTCTTTATCGTCAGTTTGTTCAACTGACGATAATCGATGCACATACGCATCGTTCCATCCTTCTTTTTCACAAACAGCACTGGCGCTCCCTATGAAGACACACTCGGTCTAATAAAGCCCCAATCTAACAACTCTTGAATCTGAGCTTTCAGCCACTAGCTCATTTGGTGCCTTTCTGTAAGGCGCAATGGACACTAGAGCTGTTCCAGGCAATAGATCGATCCCAAACCCAACTTCTTGGTTAGGAGGTAATCCAGGAAGCTCCTCAAAAAAATATCTTGAAACTCATTAATAGTTCTAACGGTCTTTACTGTCACATTTTCAGATTCAGTTTGACTTACGAAAACCAAATATGCCTCGCAACCCTTGCGCATCAGCTTTTCAGCCCTTAAGGCCGAAACTACGTTGGACAAATAATCCCTTCGTTTTCCAATAACCAATACCTCTTCACCCTCGGTTGTTTTTAACACCATCCAGTTGGCCGCACAATCCAACAATGCCTTGTGCTTAGTTAACCAGTCCATGCCTAGTATCAAATCGAACTCTCCGAAAGGTAATTCCATCAAGTCTCCCAAAAAGATTCTACATTGAGTCTCTAAAAACACATCCCTAAAGAGTTTATCTACCCTAACCGAGTGACCCAGAGGACTAATTACAGTTACCCCACTCACCATTTCCTTAGAGTGCATACCCAACAACCCAGAGATCTCACAAGCAACATATGAATATGTTGAACCCACATCAATCAAAGTAGTATATGGCATACTAGATATCAAGAACGTACCAGTTATAACATCAGGTGCGTCACCCTCCTCTCGACAACGAGCAGCATACACCAAGGCTGGCTGACGAGCCTCAGCATTTCTAGCACCCCTATCAGGTGCTCCACGACCACGTCCATTACCGTTGCCTCCCCTACCTTAACCATGGCCCCTTGGCGGTGGCAATCCTCCTCGCACAGGCTGAGCAACCCTCTGATCAATAGTTTGAGTCTGAGCTGGCCTCTGTGGACAATCTTTTACTTGGTGCTCCATAGACCCACATCGGAAACAAGCTCCACTATGCTTCCTACATTCACCCAGATGTACCCTACCACAGTCCCTACAAGGCTGTGATCTCACAGTATTTATCGGTACCGCTCAAACTGGTTCCTCCACTCTAGCTCTCTTAAAGTTCCTGTTTATAGCACCCGATGGTCCAGAATCTCTCTTAAAACAGTTGCGATCCTTATCGCGGTTTTGTCATTCAGCTCAGTTCACTTCCTCGGCTATCTTAGCCTTCTCCACTAGTGCAGCAAAGTTGCGCTCCCTCTGCGGAGCTATCAGCACCCTCAACTCATCTTTGAGACCATCTTCGAAATGAACACTGCACTCATATTCAGTGGCAACAATTCCACTAGCATACCGGCTCAGTCGCAGAAACTCTGCCTCATATTCAACAACGGTCTTACTGCCTTGGGTCAGATTCAGGAATTCCTTCCTGCGTGCATCCACATAGCTAGATCCCATATATTTCACCTTAAAGGACTTCTTGAATAATTCCCATGTTACCCTCTCAGCTGGGGTACCCTCTCTCACGGTGATCCACCACTGATATGCCTCGTCTCGCAGTAACGACACTGCACCTTTTAATTTCTGTTTCACTGAGCAGTCCAAGTTGTCCATTATCCGTTCTGTGGCTTCCAGCCAATAGTCAGCCACATTCGGGGCTACTCCAGATATACCCCTAAAAATCTTAGCTCCGTTAGCTCAGAGTCATTTAGAAATAGACCTTCTAGTCACAGTTCTAGTGCTTGCCCTAGCGACCTTCTCTAACACCCTCAGCATGGCTTGGGACAGAGCGTCGTCCCCTGCAGCCCTATCATAAGATCTAGTCTCCGTCACTGGCGGAGCTTGTACTTTCTCAGCTGGCATATGCCCCGAAGATGAAGATTCAGCTTGAGTACTACCTCGGCCTCGACCACGGCCTCGTCCACGACCTCGCCCATGAGCAGCTCTCGTACTCATATTGACTTATCTGATTTATGAATTTTATGACATTAGTTTAATGTTCTAGTTCTTTATTACAGAATATTTTATGAACAGATAAAGTTTCAGAGTTGTTTTCGCGCAATCGCAATCTGGCTACTGTCTCAATTTCCTAGTGTTTAGTTTACCCTACAGCCTCAGTATTGTAGTTTTAATACTACCTTATCTACAATATCATATCAAAGGCTCAGTTCTATCTACAGCATTGTTTTAGTATAGTACAGTATTTAGGGCAGAAATACTTACAGACTTGATGCCGGGGATTTAGTGTGTCACGTCTCAAATTGTCAGATTCCAAAAAAAACTCCAAAAGTTTTAGGCTTTTTTTAAAATCAATTTATCCAACATATTGACTCAAAGAAGACAAGTTTGAAAAAAAATCTCGTTAAAACAGAAATTTTCAAAAAGGTTTGATTTTTTCAAATACACCCTTCTTGGGCTTAAGAATTTTGAAAACATTTTTAGACCTGATCCACAGTCGAGTTGTTGCAACCTGGCTTTGATACCACTAAATGTAACACCCCAAACCTGGCCCAGATGTTATGGCCAAATCTGGTGTGCTACATCACCTAAACTAAGTCACGATGCCTAGTTACTAAGTCTGATGGTGAGTTTTGTAAAGCAATGCTTAGGGTTTAATAGAAATTCTCGATTCATTTGTTAATCACCCTACTCTCTATCCGTTTGTTTCACGATTAACTATATTATTATTATTATTATCATCTTAGTTAACCGATTATACTGTAAGGTTGGTTCTGAAAATATTGATTTAATGTTTGAAAAACGTGTGTCATTCAAGATGTAATAAATCATGCATAAGTAAAGAAATAAACCCCAAATAAAAATAGTTATAGCGGCCTTATTACAAACCACAAAATGAAAGTAAGCGAATAATCAAAAATGTGAAATAATAAAGCAAGTTTAAAACCAAGTTCAGCCTTCGTGGCCACTCTGAATCCCTCCTAGCTCCAAGTCCCAGAACTAGGGCTCACCTATAAGGATGGAAAAGGAAAGGGTGAGTTTGGAACTTAGTGTGTGCAGAAGCCCATCCAAAGCCCAAGTCGGCTCGAGCCCACTAGGCCTAAGCCCTATCCAGTTCAGTTAGATACTGGGTCAAAGCCTTATTCAGATAATAGTAAACTGGGCCAGAGCCCTATTCAGATAGCAGTATAGCCCATAGGCCAGAACAAAACAGTACAGAATAACAGTATGAATGCAAGCCCATCACATGTGGGGAGACTACTCGACCCACCCAACTGCTATACACTACCCGTACCAGCCAACACACCATGTGGGGAACAACTCAACCCACCCAGCCCACACACCACAGTCGTAGCATGGCTGCTCAGATAAATAGTATAACGAGGCAAAGCCCCTTTTCAGTAATACGAGGCACAGCCCCTTTCAGCAAACGTGGTAGTGCCACTCACACTTCCTCCAATATCAACCCAACCCATGCAACAGATAGATAAAACATGGCATGCAGTAACAGTAACAATCAAAGTAGAACAGTCGATTCTAGCTTTAGGGGCATAATGGTAATTTTACACCTAGGGGTAAAATAGTAATTTCTCACCCTAAGGGGTATTTTAGTCATTTACACTATCATTACCAGTTTTAAGCATGTTACAGTCACTAACAGTCTTTACTTCCACTTGAACGGTCAATTTAGCAGTTTTAAGGAGTTTCAGTTACTGGGCCCTAAAACCCCTAATGGGCCCTACAAGCCTATTGATCACTTAAGCCCATTTAGTCCAATTTTAGTATTTAGTTATCGGTTTTAGCTGTTTTAACTTTACAGTCTCTCAACATACCCTTTAAGCCTATTTTTACCCAAAAGGGCCCAAAAGCCCATTGGGCCCACATTCGACCCATCGAGGCCCAACTCATTGAAGTGCTCGAAATAACGCATTTGACTCGCCTACCAGTACCGCTTTTAGATCCATCTTTCTCCTATTGTCTTGAGAGCGTTCGTACGCTTGCAAGCCCACGAAATGCCAGAACTTCGGCATTTCAGCTTTTCGGCTTTTGCCAATTTGAACCATGAAGGGGTGTTCGATACACACACCTGTTTGCGTTACTACCAGCGAGATCTCCCATGCACTTCCTCCTACAATGATCACCCCAACAGATTAGACCATACCAACACTTAATTTGAATCGAAAACTCACTAAAACCTTACTTACATATTCGGCCATCACTTCTAATGGCCCTAATGTTCTTACCTTGCCGACTTACATCTACTAGATCGAGATCTGGCTGAATCGATGCCTTCAGTTCCTCGCTTGACCGCTTTCTTCACTATCTAACGTAAAATAGAACCAAAATACAACATTAAATACTAATAGGCCATGTCGACAACCTCCCTAGGCATATAGAGGTTTCGGCCTCTCCTTAAGTGTTAAGAAAACGAATATACTCAGGGTTTCGATCACTTACCGATGACTCTACTTGATGAGTATCGCTTCCACGCCCTTCCTAGACTAGATCTATAGTATATCTATACCCAACCGTTAACAAGGAAAAGGATCTAAGAGGTTCAGCTTTAGGACCTACCTAGATGCTATTGTCAACTTTAGTAATGGGTTAGCTGGACTAAATCGATAGCAGAAAAGATGGATGAGTAGAGTTTCGGCTTGGTGAAAGTTTGAAGAGAAAAAAGTGTTATGTTTCAGTTAAAAGTATATTCGGCAACGGTATGCTTTTGGTCAAGGGATATTTGACTATAATAGGGGTTTCGATCAAATGGTTGTCGATAGAGGCTTGAGAAGAGAAGGAGAAGAGCAGGTTGATTCGACTTTGAAGAGGAGTGATGGTTTGCAATTAGTTTGAGGTGCAAGGAGAAAAAGAAGAAGAATAAGAGAAGAAGAAGAAGAAGAATAGAGAAGTCGTTTCAGTCAATAGAGAAATCAACAATAGGGGTCTTTTTGGGGTATAAGGTTCGGCTATAGGTCAGAAAAGAAGAAAGAATATGGCAAAAGGATGACAAAAAGAAAATCTAAGATGCTATACCCTAAACGGCACAAGAATGTTCAAAAAGAACCCTAGAGAAATCAACACAACTATCACTCAAATTGCCGAATACTAACCTAAGTTGTTTGCCAAAATTGCCCTATCACAAAGTCCTATGGCCGGCCACTACTCTTTCAAATTCAAGCATCCTAAAAACTCTCCTCAAATCACTCTCCTGAGCAGTTCAAATTCTCTAAGACAGAGTTTTACTTGAGTGCCAACACTTGACCACACATGCACATAAAAATAAAAGTCATTTAAGCTTACCTTGTGACTTGTACCATGGACCTCATACACCTTCTAGGCACCACTTTTTAAGAGCTTAGTGGCGCCACCTTGCCACTTTGCCAAGGCTCCTTTTGTGACAGATTCCCCCAAGTTTTTCTTAAGAGCCCTCTTGACCAAGTTCCTCTTTCCACTTAAAACACACTTTGCTATTTTTATCGGGTTTTAATCGGAGTTTAGGCCTCCTAAAGGCCTATAACATACTTAAACACAAATTTAGCAGTCCAACATGCAAAATTCGTAATTTCTACAAAGATTGTAACAAAGCCGAAGAATCCCGAAAATTAAGGCGTTACACGATATGTATAATCGGAGCAAGTTCTAGAATAACAAATCAGTATTGACTCACTCAAAGAAACAATAAAAGTGAGCACGAAAGGATGTGTGCTCAAAAGGATCAAAAATCTCACCAGAATTATGGCTTTTGATGTCAATCCTGCAAATTTCAAATCTCAAGATAATACTTAAAATTAGGGAAAATAACCTAGAAAAATTTAAATTCCCAAAAATTTCAACTTATTATGCTTGATTCCCTAATGTCTTAAAGTTTGAATAATCAAAGCATAAGTACCTATGTCTTAATTCTCAACATATCAATAAAAATCATAACTCAATCAGAATTAATTCCTAATAGGAGATTGAGACTCATGCAGAGAGTGAAAGTGAGAATTCAAAATTTTAAGAACAATGCAAAAAGTTAGTTGTAAAAAATTTTTCAGGGGTTCGAAGATAATGCAATGACTGAAAGTAAGTTTCCCCCCCACACTTAAGATGTACATTGCCCTTAAAGTACAAAGATACATTAGTAGCAATATGAGCATAAAATCATAAGATAGGGAGAGAAGTGAAACTCCTTGAATATTGGATGAATTCCTTGAAAGTAGTGAAAGCTGGATTGGAGAGATGACTACTTGAAGTTCATGATCCTGGGTAACTTGAAGCACAACTGCGTGGGGAATTTAAGTCTTACTGGATAAGAAGTGAAATGTAAAATAAAAGGAAAAATATAGAGTGAAGAGAATAAAAATAAAATAAAATTATTATGGAATTGGGCACACGGTTGTTGGGCACGGGCGTGTGGCCTAGGTCTATCCCGTGTGTTTCGTGCTCCTATCAGTTCGGCCATGGCTAGTTGGCACAGGTGTGTTGAGTTACACGGCCTTATAGCACAGTCGTGTCTTTTGGTGTTCGCTTCACCCACGGCCGTGTCAGAGGTCATACACCCGTGTATGAAATGGCAAGTTCGACCACGGTCTTGAAGCACGGGTGTGTCGTACGTCCGTGTTGAATTAACAGGGCTGGCCACGGCCCCATCGCACGGTCGTGGCAAGTTATCGAAGCTCATGTGTAGGAAGATCTTACCCTGCACATACACGGCCATTTCACACGGTCGTGTCTTTGTTCGTGGTGGCCATACATTCTTAGGCACGCCCGTGGTCATGGCCATGTGGCTCGAAAAACTTGCATTCAATGGGTTAGTTGATGTATTAGATAGCCTAAATAAAAGAATTTACTAAATCAGTGCTCGGGTTGCCTCCCGAGAAGCACTTGTTTATAGTCTAAGCTCAACTTTTCTCAAGCTTGTTTGATGATGGTAGTTTGAAGAGTTGATACTCTTCTATCCTACTTACAATTTCATTATCAACGTAAGATTTGAGTCGAGTGTGATTTACCTTGAAAGTGCCGAGTGACTCATGTTTTATCTAGACTGTACCATAGGGAAAGATTTTCATTACCGTGAAGTAAGATGTATCACCTATATGCTCTTTTGAATTCAAGATTCGAGGATTATCTTCCCCTAAGATTACCTTATCCCCTACCTTGATTTGATTCGTTGTTACCTGAGGGTCGTCTTGGTGATGCTCTGGGTTGGTAGCATATTTTGGGCTTTTTATGATAGTTCAGCCACTCAGCTAGTTCCTCAATCTGAAGCATTCGCTTTTCAGGCACGTCTCCCTTGGATGGACTTGTCTATGGTTGGGTCACCTTTATGTGGAGTGTATCCTGCACAGAAGGTTGGGTGGTGAGATTAGTGTTTTTACAAAGGCTCGTCACTATATTTTTGTTAGGAACAGTCTTAATCGAGTTTTGAGCTTGTAAAGTAACTTTTTCATCACCTACTCGTAGTGTAAGCTCACCTGTTCCTACATCAATTATTGTTCTAGCCGTTGCTAAAAAGGGACGTCCTAAAATTAAGGGTACATTGCTATCCTTATCGATATCTAAACCAACAAAGTCAACTGGGAATATGAATTTATCAATTTTGACAAGCACATCTTCAATTATTCCCTTTGGAAATCTAATGGTCTTATCAGCTAATTGGATGTTTATCTAAGTTTGTTTAGGTTTTCCAAGACCTAGTTGTTTAAACAGTTTATAAGGCATGACATTAATACTAGCCCCTAAATCAGCTAAAGCATTTTTGGCGTCTAAGCTACCAAGTAAACAACGAATAGTAAAACTCCCTAGATCTTTTAGTTTGTTGGGTAGCTTATTCTATAAGATGGCTGAGCATACTACATTCAACTCCACATGAGATTTCCTATCTAGCTTCCGCTTGGTTGTCAAGAGCTCTTTTAAAAACTTAGTAGCATTTGGCATCTACGAAAGAGCTTCAATAAATGGTAAGTTGATATGTAATTTCTTTAAGAGTTTAAGAAACTTACCGAATTTCTCATTTGTGCGGTCTTTCTTTAACGCATTTGGGTATGGGATATGAGGTTTATACTATTTGATAGTTACTTTTTTGGAACTATCCTTACCTTTACTTACCACAGTCTCCTTGCATAGCTCTAGGTTGGTTTTGGATAACCCTTCCTCATCTATTGTATCCACGGTATTGAGTTGCTCCTTAGGGTTAGTATCAGTGTTGCTTGGTAACCCGCCTTGCGGTCTTTCAGAAATTAACTTAGCGAGCTAGCCTATTTGAGTTTCGAGTCCTTGAATGGATACTTGCTGATACTTCAGTACTGTTTCGGTGTTTTGAAAATGGGTTTCTAACACGACAATCAATTTTGTGAGCATTTCTTCAAGGTTTGGGTTTTTCTCTTGTTGAAATGATGGTTGTTGAAATCCCGGAGGGGGTGGTTGTCTTTGATTTCCTTGTCCTCCCCATGAAAAATTGGGGTGGTTCCGCCAACCTGCATTGTAAGTGTTACTATAAGGGTTACTTTGAGGTCTAGAGTTATTACCCATATAGTTGGTTTGCTCGGTTTCCATGCTATGTCCATAAGGATGGTACTCTGGGTTGCTTACTCCTCCTAGGCTGGAGCCACACTGTATGACTAGATGTACCTACGTAGAACTAATAAAACCATCAATCTTTTTATTTAAAAGTTCTACCTGAGTGGAAAGTATTGTGACTGCATCAATATTAAAAACTCCTGCTGTTTTTGTCGGCTTTGTTCTCATGACTTGCCACTGATAGTTATTCAATGACATCTCTTCTATAAATTCGTAAGCTACTTCAGGTGTTTTGTTGTTGATTGTTCCTCCGATGACTGCATCGATCATTTGTCTTGTTGAGGGATTCAAACCATTGTGAAAGGTTTGAACTTGTATCCACAAAGGTAACCTGTGGTGAGGGCACCTTCTTAAGAGATCTTTGTATCTCTCCCAAGCATCATAAAGCTTCTCTAAATCCATCTGCACAAAAGAAGAAATATCATTCCACAATTTAGCTATTTTAGCTGGAGGAAAATACTTAAATAAAAATTTTTCAGCCATTTGTTCCCATGTAGTGATAGACCCTCGTGGTAAAGAATTTAATCACTGTTTAGCATTGTTTCTCGAGGAGAACGGGAATACCCTAAGACGAACAACATCATTAGAAACACCATTTATTTTGAATGTATTGCAAAATTCCAAAAAGTTGGCTAGATGCAAGTTAGGATCCTCATCCTGCAATCCATCAAACTGAACAAATTGCTGTATCATTTGAACAGTGTTAGGTTTCAGTTTAAAATTATTTGCAGTAATAGCAGGCCTAACAATGCTAGATCCAGTGCCTGCTAAATTAGGTCTAGCATAATCATACATAGTATGCGGAGCAGGATTTTGCTCAGCAGGATTTGCGGCTATTACAGGTGGTAGCTGATTATCTTGATTTGCTTCCATCTCTTTAGTAGGTTCAGGTTTTTCTTCTTGTCCTTCTTCTGGATATTGCAAGCTTCTTCTTATCTCTCGGCGAGTTCGCCAAACTGTAGCTTCTAAATCATTGTCAAAAAGTAGTGGTCCTCCCGGGTTTCTTCTAGTCATAAACTAGAGGTACCTAAAAGGGAAAAAGTAAAGAAAATTAAAATAAATAAATAAAACAAATAAAAAATAAAGGTTGAAAAAAAAAGTAATGGCTAAGGTAATAGAAATAGAGTGTTCCTAATATCTTAGTTCCCCGGCAACGGCGTTAAAAACTTGATATGCATGATATTAAGTAATAAAATTTATAATAATGATCACTCCAGAAACTAACTATTATCACGATTTTAAGGCAAGCGCACCTATCGAACAGTAGTATAGCTTAGTGGAAAGATCGAGATATCATACCCAAGGGAACCAAAAGTACTAGTACTAACTTTCTTTCTATTATTTAACCTAGAAATAAAATGGGTTTTTATTAAACTAAACTAATTCTAAAACTAAACTATGAAATCACAAAAAGTAAATTGGGGAAAACTCTTAGGAAAAACTGATTGATTTGGACAATACTCAAGGGAGAATCCAACTCGACTTTACTTGTTATCAACTTTTGAACTAGATGATTCATTCACTTGACTTGATCCGTAGAAATCCCTAACTTATGTTAATATCTCTCTCGAGACTAAAAACAACTAACCCTAGGTTGATTAATTGAAATCTCTTTCTAATTAAAACCCCTAGTGTTGCATTAACTTGATCTATGAATTCCCTTATTAGGTTTGACCCTAATCCGGTAGATTTTCATCGTCCTATCTCTAGGATTGTGATCAGCTCTGCTTAATTGTGTTGGATCTACTCCTATGCAGGGACTTTTGTTCCTCTACATAAGCATATGCGACTTAAATCAATATCCTAGAAATATCAATTTAAGAGTGAAAAACACAATTAAGAACAAATCAAATATTTATCATATAATTCAAGATAGAATAATAACAAGATCTGTCTTAGGTTTCATCCCCTTCAAGTATTTGGGGGATTTAGTTCATAATTAATAAAGAAAACATCTCAGAAGAAATAAAATAACAAAACATAAAGAACCCAAAAACCCCTGTAGGAATTTGAAGGGAGATCTTCAGCCTCGAGGGAGAATTCAGCTTCTCAGATGAATCAATTGGCTTTGCTTCGAGTAATTCCCTGCCTTTAACTCCCCATCTTGGCGGGAAAATAATGTGTGTCCTTGAGGTTGCCTCCTAGGGTCTTTATATAGAGTTTAGAATGGCTTTCTTAGCCCCTAAGCAACCTTTTCCGAGTGAAATTGAACTTCCTCACGATAGGGACACGCTTGTGTGCCATGCCCATATGGATCGAGGCCCAGGCCGTAGTTGGGCCTATTGATGGTGGAACGGCCGTGTGGCCTGGCCGTGCTCGTCGGGCTTGGGTCGTGTTCAAGCTCAAGGTGGCACGGCCGTGTGGCACGGTTTTGTGGTGAATCTCCGGACCGTGTTATTTATTGAATTGGGCCTAATTTGCCTTTTCTTTGCCCGTTCCTTGCTCTTTTCTCTTCCCTAAGCTCACCTGAGTATACAACATCAAATTAAAGGTTTAAGAGCGTCAATTTACACAAATCAAGGGTTAATTCATCCAGAAATTGGGCTAAGCTTGGGATAAAAATATGTATAATTTATCGTTTATCATCCTTGCATAGGAGTAGATCCAACACAATTAAGTGGAGTTGATCAGAATCCTAGAGATAGGACGATGAAAATCTGCCGGATTAGGGTCAAACCTAATAAGTGAATCCATAGATCAAGTTAATGCGAAACTAGGGGTTTTAATTAGAAAGATATTTCAATTAATCAACCTAGGGTTAGTTGTTTTTAGTCTCGAGAGAGATATTAACATAAGTTAGGGATTTCTACAGATCAGGTCAAGTGAATAAATCATCTAGTTAAAGAGTTGATAACAAGTGAAGTCTAGGTGGATTCTCCCTTGAGTATTGTCCAAATCAATCAGTTTTCCTAAGAGGTTTTCCCCAATTCACTTTTTGTGCATTCTTAGCTTAGTCTAATAATTAGTTTAGTTTAATAAAAATCCCCTTTTATTTCTAGGTTAAATAATAGAAAGAAAGTTAGTACTAGTACTTTGGTTCCTTTGGGTACGATATCTCGGTCTTGCCACTAGGCTATACTACTGTTCGATAGATGCGCTTGCCTTCATTCATGATAATAGTTAGTTTCTGGTATGATCATTTGTTATAAATTTTATTACTTCATATCATACATATCAAGTTTTTGGCGCCGTTGTTGGGGACCTAAGATATTAGGAACACTCGATTTTTATTACTTTAGCCATTACTATTTAACAAAGAAACCTATGAGGACCACTGCTTTTTGACGAAGATTTAGAAGCCACAGTTCATAGAACTCGTAGAGAGATCAAACGAAGCCTATAGTATCCATAACAGGAATAAGAACCTGAACATACCGAAGAGATGGAAAAAAATCAAGACAATCTACCACCCCCTCGATAGCTGTAGAATCGGTGAACCAAAATAATGCTCCTCGTACTATGTATGATTATGCTAAACCTAATTTGGCTGGTACTAAATCCAGTATTGTTAGGCCTGCTATTGCTGTAAACAATTTTGAATTGAAATCTAACACTATTCAGATGATTCAGCAATTTGTTCAGTTTGATGGTTTACAGGATGAGGATCCCAATTCACACTTAGCCAATTTCTTGGAATTTGTTGACACTTTTAAAATCAATGGTGTTTCTGATAATGCCATTCGCCTCCAACTATTCCCTTTTTCCCTAAGGAATAAAGCTAAACAATGGTTAAATTCCCTACCACGAGGCTAAATCACTACGTAGGAACAGATGACTAAAAAATTTTTACTTAAGTATTTTCCTCCAGCTAAAATAGCTAAATTGCAGAATGATATCTCTTCTTTTGTACAGATGGATTTAGAGACACTTTATGATGCCTGGGAGAGATACAAGAACCTATTGAGAAGGTGCCCTCACCATGGGTTACTTTTGTGGTTACAAGTTCAAACCTTTCACAACGGTTTGAAGCCTTCCACAAGATAAATGATCGATGCAACCACCAAAGGAACAATCAACAACAAAACACCCGAAGCAGCCTATGAGTTTATACAAGAAATATCACTAAATAACTATCAGTGGCAAGTCATGAGGACAAAGCCACAGAAAGCTGCAGGAGTTTTTAATATTGATGCCGTAACCATGCTTTCTAATTAGGTAGAACTTTTAAATAAAAAGATTGATAATTTTCTTGGTTCTACGCAGGCACACCCAGTGATGCAGTGTGATGCAATTCAGGGAAACAATCCAGATTACTCCTCCCATGGACATGGCATGGAAACCAAGCAAGCCAACTATATGGGTAACAATTCTTGATCTCAAAATAACCCTTATAGTAACACTTACAATGCAAGTTGGCGGAACCACCCCAATTTTTCATGGGGAGGATAAGGAAATCAAAGACAACCACCTCCTCCGGGATTCCAACAACCCCCATTCCAACAAGAGAAAAAGCCAAACCTTGAATAGATGCTTACAAAATTTATTGCCATGTCAAAAACACGTTTCTAAAACACCGAAACGGCACTGAAGAACCAGCAAGTATCCATTCAAGGGCTCGAGAATCAGATTGGTCAACTCGCAAAGATGATATCTGATAGACCACAAGGTAGTCTACCGCGTAATACTGAGCCAAATCCTAGAGAACATGTAAAAGCAGTCACTCTAAGGAATGGAAAAGTACTAGCTAAATTGGAAAAGAAGCCTGTTCAAGAATCTAAAAAAGACAAGGTAGAGGAAGAGGAACCTAAGGAAAACACTCCAACAGCACTTAAAGAGTATCAACCACCCATACTATATCTAGCAAAATTAAAGAAAGACCACATGGACGCTCAATTTGGTAAATTTCTTGAACTTTTTAAACAGCTACATATTAATTTACCTTTTGTTGAAGCAATTTCGCAGATGTCGAAGTATGCAAAATTTTTAAAGGAGCTTCTCACAAGTAAAAGGAAGTTGGAAGAATTGATAACAGTGGAACTCAATGAGGAATGCTCAGCTATTCTCCAAAACAAATTCCCAACCAAACTGAAAGATCCAGGAAGTTTTACTATTCATTGCTTAATTGGGTGTTTAAACATTGAAAAAGCCTTAGTTGATTTAGGCGCTAGTATTAACCTAATGCCTTACAAATGTTCAAACAACTAAGTCTAGGGGAACCGAAACCTATTAGGATGAGTATACAATTAGCTGATAGATCTGTTAAATATCCTAGGGGAATCATTGAAGATGTATTAGTGAAAGTAGATAAATTTATATTCCTTGTTGATTTTGTTGTGCTTGACATGAATGAAGATATTGAGGTACCTTTAATTTTAGGACGCCCATTCTTAGCTACTACTAGAGCTGTTATTGGTTTAGGGGATGGTAAACTAATGCTTAGGGTTGGTGAGGAAGAAGTTGTCTTTAAAATTTATGATGTTATGCGATTTTCTAGAGAACAAGATGATTCCTGTTATTTTATTGATTCTATTGATCATTTTGTTCAAGACACTTTTCAAGAAATCACTCTTGAAGACACGTTGAAACTGTGTCTTGTCCAAGGTGGGGAGGAAGATGAAGCGACTACTGAAGTTAAGGACGTAATGAATGAGCTGAACTCTAATGACCTTGTCACAAGGCACATAAGTTATGAGGGTATTAAGATAAATGACAAGCTAAGACAAAAACCCTCGATTGATGAACCTCCTAAATTGGAATTAAAACAACTACCTGATCACTTGGAATATGCATTTTTGGGAGATAATTCTACATTACCAGTAATTATCGCATCAGATTTGAGCACTGAAGCGAAAAGTAGAACTACTTCAAGTATTAAGAGAACACAAAAAGGCTATAGCTTGGAAGATTTCTAACATTAAAGGAATTACCCTTCTTTTTGTACCCACAAAATTTTAATGGAGGATCAATATAAGCCATCGGTGCAAGCTCAGAGATGATTGAATCCGAACATGAAGGAAGTCATAAAAGCCGAGGTAATTAAACTTCTCGATGCAGGAATTATTTATCCTATTTCTGACAGTTCTTGGGTGAGTCCTGTGTAGGTTGTCCCTAAAAAGGGAGGTATGACTGTGATGTCTAATGAAAATAAGGAATTAATACCTACAAGAACAGTCACTGGATAGAGAGTTTCTATTGGTTATAGAAAGTTGAATGATGCAACTCGAAAAGACCATTTTCCCCTACCCTTTATTGATCAAATGTTGGAAAGATTGTCAGGACATCTTTATTATTGCTTCTTGGATGGCCTCTCTGGTTACTTCCAAATCCCGGTAGCTCCAGAAGATTAAGAAAAGACAGCATTCACATGCCTATATGGTACGTTTGCTTATCGTAGAATGCCTTTTGGATTATGTAATGCTCCTGTTACTTTTCAGGGATGCATGTTAGCTATCTTTGACGAACTCGTGGAAGACATCATGGAGGTATTTATGGATGACTTTTTGGTTTTCGGTAATTCTTTTCAACTCTATCTTAATAATTTAAAACGTGTTCTAATAAGATGTGAAGAGACGAATCTAGTGCTCAATTGGGAAAAATGTCACTTTATGGTTCAAGAAGGTATTATATTAGGACATAAAATTTCTAATAAAGGGATAAAGGTAGATAAAGCAAAAATTGAAACCATTGAAAAATTACCTCCCCCTAATTCGGTTAAGGCTATAAGAATCTTTTTAGGACATGCTGGCTTTTATCGAAGGTTTCTTAAAAACTTTTCTAAAATAGCTAAGCCTTTAACAAAATTACTAGAAAAAGATGTGCTTTTCAACTTTAACCAAGAATGTTTAGAATCTTTTAACACTCTCAAGAAAACGTTAGTTAGTGCACCAATTATGATTTCACCTGATTGGAATCTACCTTTTGAACTAATGTGTGATGCGAGTGATTTTGCAGTAAGTGCACTTCTAGGACAATGAAGAGACAAGCACTTTCAACCGATTTATTATAGTAGCAAAACTTTGACGGTCACGCAAGCAACTATACTACCACGGAAAAGAATTGCTAGCTGTTATTTTTGCGTTTGACAAATTTAGATCATATTTAATACTGTCCAAAGTCATCGTTTATACTGATCATTTCGCTCTTCGTTATCTTTTAACTAAAATTGATGCAAAACCTCGATTAATAAGATGGATTCTATTGTTACAGGAATTCGACTTAGATACAAGATAAGAAAGGAGCTGAAAATTTGGCAGCAGATCACCTTTCGAGATTAAAAAATCCACAGCCAGAGGACCTCGATAAAATAAACGACTTGTTTCCTGAAGAACAACTCCTAGTCATAGCAGAAGCTGCAGTCCCTTGGTTTTCTAATTTTGCAAATTATTTAGCAGCTAACATAATGCCAAAAGGTTTGACCCATCAGCAAAAGAAGCGATTCTTCACTGATGTGAAAAATTACTTTTAGGAAGACCCTTTCCTTTTTCGTATTTGTGCAGATCAAGTTATTCAAAGATGCGTTACTGAGACAGAAGCATATAAAATTCTGGATCACTGCCATTCTGGACCAACAGGAAGACACCATAGTGGAACTAGAATTGCTCACAAAGTACTCGAATCATATTTTTACTAGCCCACCCTTTTCAAGGATGCCAACAGGCATGTGACCTCTTGTGATAAATGCCAGAGGACAGGTAATATCTCTCAGCATAATGAAATGCCTCAAACGTATATACTCTCATGTGAAATATTTAATGTATGGGGTATTGATTTCATGGGTCCCTTCCCTACTTCATTTGGAAATAAATACAGACTAGTAGTAGTAGATTACATGTCAAAATGGGTAGAAGCCGAAGCTTTACCTACTAATGATGCTAGGATGGTAGTACGTTTTCTAAAAAAACTTTTCTCTCGATTTGGAACACCTAGGATAATTATCAGTGATAGAGGTACTCATTTTTGCAATGCTCAATTTGATAAAGTTTTAAAACGATATGGAGTGCACCATATAATAGCTACCCCTTATCATCCACAAACCAGTGGACAAGTTGAAGTGACTTATAAAGAACTAAAATGCATTCTAGAGAAAACAGTAGAAACAAACAAGAAAGATTGGTCAAGAAAAGTAGATGACACCTTATGGGCCTTTAGAACTGCATACAAAACTTCCATAGGAACATCTCTTTGTAGACTACTTTATGGAAAAAGTTGTCATCTACCATTTGAACTTGAACATAAAGCATTTTGGGCTGTCAAATTCCTAAATCTTGATTTTAAGCTTGCAGGTACGAAACGTCTAATCCAATTAAATGAGCTGGATGAATAGCGCTACATTGCATACGAAAACTCACGATTATATAAGGAAGCCACAAAATGACGCCATGACAGTCGTTTGAGACAACCTAAGCAGTTCAAAACTAGTGATCTTGTCTTGCTATACAACTCAAGGCTTAAACTATTCCCTGGAAAACTTAAATCAAGATGGTCAGGGCCATACACTGTTCAAACTGTCTTCCCATACGGCACAGTCGAGGTAACCCATCCAAACCATGGCACTTTCAAGGTAAACGACCGTGTGGACAATACGAGTAGAGACACGGCCGTGTGATATGGCCGTGTATAAGCAGGGTAAAATTTTTCCTAACACACGGGCTTAGACAACTTGCCACGGCCGTGCGATGTGGCCGTGACTGAACCTGTTGAATCAAACACGGGCTTCGACAAGTTGCCATGCTCGTGTCTCAAACTCAGGGCCGAAACTGTTCATTCAAACATGGGCGTGCGACATGCCCGTGCCCCAAGGCCATGGTCGAAACTGACAATTCCAACACGGGCGTATGACCTAGTACACACCCGTGGGAGAAGCGAACATCGAAGGACACAACCGTACGACATGGCCGTGTGCCCCCAACACACCCTACGAACACTGGCCTGTGTTATGAAATCGGCGCTCCAAAACCCCCAATTTTCAAATCACACGGGCTAACCCCGAGCCACACAGACATGTGGCATGCCCGTGTGACCCAAAAACCTATATAAATAGCCCACTATTCACCTTCTTCCTCCCCCAAACCCTAAAAATCTCTTAACCCAACTCCTATACCAACCATTCCTAGCACCGCCGTTGGCCTCTATAGTGCCATCACGCCCGTGAAATAGGGGCTAGATCTAGATCTAGACTACCTTGAAACCGTTGATCTTTCTAGCCTCCAAATAGATCTTGATCGCTAGCCTTCAATTCGCACTAACACATAATAAACTGAATGAAAATACTAATTTAAACTATGACTTTTCCCACACTATAAGTCCCTCCTAATTTATTTAATTACTAAACTAAACACCAAATTAATAACAATAATATTTTTATTCTTTTTTTTATAATAATATTTAAAACATCTAAATTATTCAGGCCGTCTTCTATCCGAACCCAAACTCAAGGCCCAATACTTCTAAGCCAATTCAGGGTGTTACAATTCACCCCTCCTAAAAAAAATTTCGTCCTCGAAATTTCTAAATAATAAGATAGTCGTGCATCAACTACTCTACTACACTACCGCTGCGCACTCTGATCTAAATAATTTTTAGTACAACCCAGAACATCTAATCATCGAAGTAAATAAACAGTTATCCAGCACGCCT
Organism: Gossypium stocksii; assembly: GCA_020496765.1. NCBI lineage: Eukaryota > Viridiplantae > Streptophyta > Magnoliopsida > Malvales > Malvaceae > Gossypium > Gossypium stocksii. Next base: position 39,071,121 of record CM035626.1, read on the forward strand.
ACCAAATAACTACAAAGATCTTACTTCAAAAATTTTAGTATTTATTCAAATATTTTATGCTGAGATAGTATCTCTAAGTTTTTATTTTTACAAAATCGTAGCCTAGCTACAGTCGCAATATTCTAGGGCTTTTAGTTTCCCTACAATCTCAGTCCTACAGTTTTCAGTATTACCCTATCTACGGTATCATAGTATAGTCTCAGTTCTATCTACAGTAATATTATAGAATAGTATAGTATGAGTGAAGAGTACTTACAGACTTAGTGCTGGGGATTCAGTGTGCCACTTCTTCAGATGCCAAATTTCAGAAAGCCCAATTTAACAAAAACTTTTGAAGAAAAACCTTTATTAAGTTTATTTCAAGGAAAAATGAGTTTAAAAAGAGTTTTCTGAATTTTCCAGAAACCAATTTCTAAAAATACCCTTCTTGGGCCTTGATTTTGAAATTTTGTAAAAGCTTTTTAGACCAAATCCCCAGTCGAGTTGTAGCAACCTGGCTCTGATACCACTAAATGTAACACCTCATACCCGGCCCAAATATTACGGCCAAGTCTGGGGTGTCACATCAGCGACGAACTAACCATGTTACCTAGTTACTACGATAGGGTGAGTTTTGCAAAACCATTATTGAAGATTAAAGAGAAAATCCCAGTTAAATTGTGAACTTCCTATCCATTACCAATTTTTAGGGGTATTCCTTATTATAAAATTTAACTTTGTTACTCGTTTGAAACGTGTGATTGATTTTTGAAAATGTTTGATGAAATTTTAAGAAAACTCGCGCAGCCTTATTCAAATCAATCATTGTATAGTAAAAATAAATAATTTAAAACCCAAATTAAAATAATTAGAGCGGCCTTATTACAAACCCAAAAATCAGAATAAAAATAATTAAAATAAATAATAAAATCAAACAAATAACTTGATTAAACCAGAAATGCAGTCTACGTGGCCACTCCAAATCCCTCCTGCTCCAAGTCCACCAATCTAGGGCTCACCTGCATGGATGGAAGAAAATGGGTGAGTTTGGAAACTCAGTGTGTAAAGAAAGCCCATCCAGAGCCCAAATCAACTCAAGCCCACTAGGCCTGAGCCCTATCCAATCTCAGTAATAACTGGGCCATAGCCCTATTCAGTGTTCAGATAACTAGGCCTTAGCCCTTTTCAGATAATAGTACACCCCATAGGCCCATTACAGAAACAAAACATATATCATGCATGAATGCAAAGCTGTGACAGCCCTAATTTGACCCTAGTCGGGAAGTGGTTTTGGGACCACTAAGCCGAGTCGTGAAAATAATTGAATGTTAAATTTCGTGCTTAATTTGTGTGAAAATGCATATGTGAATTTTTGGTGCTTTGATTTTTTCCAATTAATGTGAAATTTATTGAAAGGGACTTGTGTGAGAATTTTGAAAATGTGCTAGGTATTTATGTGATGGCTTATTACTATATGGCTTAAAAATCAATAGGATGTGCATGTCAATTTGCCACATTTGGAGATAGTGGCCAGCCATCTGATTTAATGATTGAAAATATATGTATTTTATATATATTTATAAATGCTTTATAATAAGTAATAACAATTTTATTTTTATAACTAAATAAAAAGTCATAAAATGATTTTAATAAAGGAAATTGGGTGAAAAGAACAAGGGTAGATTCCTATGTTCTTGTTTTAGCTGATTTTTAGAGAAAAGAAGAGTGAAAGGTAGCCTTGAACATTTGGTCATTTGGAGGCCAAAATTTCCAAGGTAATTTGATGTAGTTTTGTTAATTGTTGATGAATATGTGGTTTCTTTCTTGATATAGCTGAAACCCACTTGAAAATTTTGATTTTTGAGGTATTTTGGGTTCGACATTAGTGAAGATGAGCTAGGAAAATTTAGTTGATGATAGAAGATAGTGAATGAATGTTCATAGGAAAATTTGACACTAAAATTTGCATGTTTTTGAGCTTGTGAGCTTGTTTTTGAATTGTATGCTTCATGTGAGTGGTTTGTTTATAAGGGGACTTTCGGCTATGTACATAGCTTAGGTGAAATGAGGTCAAATGTTGTAATTTGTGTTTTTGCGTTGTATAAGACCGATTTAAATGTTGGTTATATTATCTTGATCAAGGCCGAACGAGTTAGTTGAAATAGGTACACTTTAATTGATGGATAAAAGGTTAATATTAGTAAAGTTTGAAGCATTCGGGTATAAGATTTGTATTCTTTAAAATGGTGTTTTAAATGTTCAAATATTAAAGGGAAGTAAAGTCTTTATTCAGCCATGTTAATTAGATAATTGGGATGTTTTGATTCAATTCATTATAGCATTCGGCAGTGGGGTTTGGTATGTTGGTTAAAATGAATTTCAAAGATGGTAAAATTTGAGTGGTAGTAAGTGATGGAATTTAGAAGCTAAGTGTGTAATACACCTTGTGATATTCGGTCTTATGGGGAATTGGCATAAAAGATTAAATGTTTAATTATTAGTATATGCACGTACAAATGTCTAATGTGAACTTACTTGATAAGCATGAAATTTGGGTCACGACATATTTATATGAACGAATAATGCAAATTGAAATTTTGTATGGAATGGCTGGTTGTGAAACAATTAAATTCGATTTTGTGAATGAATTTCTTGTATGAATTTAACTGTATGAAATAGATGTATGAATGACGTGTATGTGTAATTAAGGTGTTTATAAGTGTGTGTATATATATATATATATACTTGAAATGTGATTGATGGCTGAATGTTGGTTATTTGGTTAAGTGAATGACATAGTATAGAGTAGATTTATAAATGTGTTTTATGGTATTCGGCCAAAAAGAGATGTTGATAAAACTATATGTTAGAAGGTATAATAATGCTTAAAGATTAATGTAATTAATAAGTAAATCATCTTGGTTAAATAATTAAACAAACCTATTTGTTTTAATTAAGCTCAAGAGCAAAGAGGATCAAAGTCGGATAGGGGAAAGGAGAAAGTAATTGAGTAGCCGATCCGCAACCGTTCGGATATACCGAGGTAAGTTTTTAAGTAATTGAGTTTAATCCTTTCGTAAGTTATGGGTAATCACATTTAAAATATATATAATTGATGATGGCATGATATATGTATAATAGATGAATTGTGGCCTTTTGTACTTATTTTTAAATAAGGTTAATTGTGAAATAAATTATGCATATTGGCATTTAGCCGAATGGTTTTTAAGAAATTAGCTAAGATAGTGAGATGGATATGTGATCTTTTTATGTGTGTTTATTGAACCAGAAGTAAATGGAAGGTATACATTATGTGCTTATTCGAATGAAGCTATTGAATTACAAATGCGATATACTATGTGAAATGTATTAATATATGAATAAATATGCATGAAACTCGGTGATGGAAAAATATCCGGGCTAAGTCCCGCAGGCCTTGTCCTAGAAAAATATCCGGGCTAAATGCCGCAGGCCTTGTGCCAGAAAAATATCCGGGCTAAGTCCCGCAGGCCTTGTGCCAGAAAAATATTCGGGCTAAGTCCCGCAGGCCTTGTGCTAGAAAAATATCCGGGCTAAGTCCCACAGGCTTTGTGCTGGTATTAAATCCGGGTTAAGAACTCGTAGGCTTCCTGCTGGTGATTTGAGCAAAGTATGAGATTATAATGAAATTGAAATTATACTCAATTGAATATGTTCGAAACATTAAACTAGCCAGGTATGTATCACGTACTCAAATGTTTTTTTTAAAATTTGATTGAATTAAGTATCATAGTGAAGTATATGTGATTGAGTACTATGTTACAAAGGAAATGGTGATACACTCGGCCAAAGTACATTGCTTTGTGAAAGTATGTGGCTTATTTAAGTTATACGATATTTCAAATTCAATTGAAATAATATGATAGACTTGGCTCTAAGTATACATGTGTATTCGGTCAAAGTGTGGAACTAATATAAATTGAATCATCTATGTTATATCAATATCGACTCAAGAGAAGTTAAAAGGTTTAACGAGTGTTAAACGTTGTATATTTTTCACATGTGTGCTAGGCCAAAAGTGATAATAGGCCAAAGGATTTACAATTTAGAATTGAATGATAGCTTTTTGATTAGAGATTATATGGTTGTATTGCTTAAAACTTACTAAGCATAGAAATGCTTACTCTGTTTATCTTTGATTCTCTGTTTTATAGATCTCGACTGCTGGCTACGATCTCGAGGGATTCCAAGTCAAAGTCATTCACACTATCTAAGCTCATTTTGGTATCTTTAAAGACTTCACGTTTTGCTAATGACATGTATAGGCTTGACTCCTTATTTTGGTACAAGTGATATTTTGATGATGTATATATATATAAGAGCCATGCAAAAATGGCTTGTTCATTTCGATAAAAATGTAGTCCACGGCTTTATAGAATGATGTGTTTGTTTTAAATATGTTTAGTATTTTTGGCTGATGCGTATATGCATTATATGCTTGAAATAGTTCTCAATCAATAAGTTATGTGTTTGCCTTAAGTGAGTAGACTTTTGGATTATTATTACATCAATATGTTTTAGAAGATGTTCGTTATGGATTACAAGATGATTTTAAATTTGCTTAAGTTTTATGGAATTCGGCTAATTGTTTGTAATATATAACATGCACATGTTTGTGTTAGACCATTTGTTGATGATCCGTGTTTGCATGTATTTGTTTCGGTTATGATATAAATGTTTACAATTTCTTAGTTTTTCACTATCGCTTAATGAACATAGAACTTGCATTATTTGATTTGGGTTGTGGTCGATGAGAGATACCCTGTAACCCTATTCCGATGACGGATGAGGGATATAGGGTGTCACATTTTATTGGTATCAGAGCCACGGTTTAGTCGATTCTAGGACTAACTTAGCGCGTGAGAGTTTAACTATACATGCCATAATGTGTTATGATAGTGTGATGACTTCTGACAGCTAAAATGTGTTTTTCGTATAGTAATGAATCCCGATCCTGACTGAGCTATAGCTGATGATGTCGAGAGTGTAGCAGCTGCTCCCGCACAAGGGACTGCACTGAATGACTTTCAGCCGAATACCAGTCATCGAGAGGATGACATGAGACAAACCTTTTATGCTATGATGAGTGACTGGTTCACTCAATTCATTCGAAATATTCCGGCTGCTCCACCACCCCCGCCCTTGAATACTCTGTTTTCGACACCTGTTGTGCCATCTGTGACCGATCCGTTGAGATCGAGTAGGCCCCTGGTTGATAAAATTAGAAAATACGGGGCTAAAGAGTTTCGAGCTATAGTCAGTGATGATGTAGAGAGGGCTGAATTCTGGCTCGACAATACTATCCGAGTATTCGATGAATTATCGTGTACCCCTGATAAGAGCTTAAAATGTGCGGTGTCTTTGCTACGTGATGCTGCTTACCACTGGTGGAGTACCTTGATTTCTGTTGTGCCTAAAGAGAGGGTCACCTGGGACTTTTTCTTGACAGAATTCCATAAAAAGTATATCAGCCAGAGGTTCATTGATAAAAAACGCAAAGAGTTTCTTGAGCTTAAATAGGGCCGAATGACAGTGACTGAGTATGAGCGAGAATTTGTAAGGCTAAGCAGATATGCTCACGAGAGTGTTTCGTCAGAGGCTATTATGTGTAAACGCTTTGAGGACGGGTTAAATGAAGATTTCAAATTGTTGGTTGGTATTTTGGAAATCAAAGAATTTATAGTACTTGTTGAGTGAGCTTGCAAAGCCGAAGAACTTGGGATAGAAAAGAGAACGGCTGAAGACGGAGCCAGAGAGTTCCAAAAGAGATCTTCGGGGAAATCTATTCAGTAATCGTCGAAGAAATTTCGAGATGAGTCGGGCAAATCTAGGGCTACCTCCGGCTTTTCCAGATGAGATCGCAATCGACCACCTGTGAGTACACGAGCTACTTAAGTCGCTAGTGTTGGTAATTATCGTCGGGATAGATCTGAGTGTAAGCATTGCAGTAAATGGCATTCGGGGAGCTGTAGATTTCATGACTGCTCCTGTTATAAATGTGGATCTGCTGATCACTTTATTAAAGATTGTCCGAAACTAGTTGAGCGTAATACTGATCCGAGCGAGAGACCTGGTAGCACAGCAGCACGAGGTAGACCACCGAGACGTGGGGGTAATACTAGCGGCAGTCAGAGAGGGACCAAATATACTGCTGTTCGATCTGAGGCTTGTGCACCTACCAGAGCATATGTTATCTGCACCCCTGAGGAAGCTTCTTCTCCAGATGTTATTATTGGTACTTTTACTCTCTTTGACACTGATGTTATTGCTCTGGTTGATCCTGGTTCAACTCATTCATATGTGTGTGAAACTTTAACATCCAGTAAGACTCTCCCTGTTGAGTCTACTGAGTTTGTGATTCAAGTGTCCAATCCTCTGGGTCGTTGTGTATTAGTTGATAAATTTTGCAAGAAATGTCCCTTAATGATTCAAGATTTTTGCTTTCCGGCCAATTTGATGCTATTACCATTCGATGAATTTGACATTATTCTCGGAATGGATTGGTTATGTGCACGATGCTGTAGTGAATTGCAAGCGAAAGACTATAGATTTGCGATGTTCGAATAATGAGATAATTCGGGTTGAGTCTACTGATCTAAATGGGTTGCCAGCTGTGATATCTTTGATGCTAGCTCAGAAATATTTGAGAAAGCGCCGTAAAGCTTATTTTGCTTATGTTTTGGATAGCAAAGTATCGGAACGAAAGCTTGAGACCGTACTTGTGGTTTCTGAGTATCCGGATGTGTTTCACGAGGAATTACCGGTATTACCACCTGTTAGAGAGGTTGAGTTTGGCATAGAGCTTGTACCAGGTACAACTCTGATTTCGGTTGCTCCGTATCGTATGGCTCCGACTGAGTTAAAAGAGTTGAAATCCTAGTTCCAAGAGTTGACGGACAGAGGTTTTGCACGACTGAGTTTCTTTCCCTAGGGTGCGCCAGTCCTATTTGTGAAAAAGAAAGATAGAACTATGAGAATATGCATTGATTATAGACAGTTGAACAAGGTGACTATAAAGAATAAATATTCGTTGCCTCGAATCGACGACCTATTTGATCAATTAAAGGGAGCTTCAGTGTTTTTGAAAATCGATCTACGATCTGGTTATTATCAGTTGCAAGTCAGAGACTCAGATGTGCCTAAAACTGCTTTCTGAACGAGATACGGACATTACGAGTTCTTAGTGATGCCGTTTGGGCTCAGTAATGCCCCTGCGATTTTCATGGATTTGATGAATCGGGTGTTCAGACAATATTTGGATTGATTTATAGTTGTGTTCATAGATGATATTTTGATTTATTCTCGCGACAAGATCGAGCATGCCGAGCATTTGAGACTTGTGCTTCAAGTTTTACGTGATAATCAGTTGTACGCGAAATTTAGTAAATGTGAGTTCTGGTTACGTGAGGTCAGTTTTCTGGGACATGTTGTATCCGCTTTGGGTATACAAGTCGATCCGAACAAAATTTCAACTATTCTTGACTGGAAACCTCCGAGAAATGTTTCCGAAGTTTGGAGTTTTTTGGGACTTGCCGAGTACTACCGACGATTTGTAAAAGGTTTCTCGATGATCTCAATTCCATTGACGAACTATTACAGAAAGATGTTAAATTCGAGTGGTCTGAAAAGTATCAGAAAAGTTTCAACCAACTAAAGACTCTTTTGACGGAAGCTCCAGTGTTAGTTCAGCCTGAGTCCGGTAAGGAGTTCGTGGTTTATAGTGATGCATCTTTGAATGGTTTGGGCTGTGTTTTGATGTAAGAGGGTAGAGTTGTTACGTATGCTTCGAGACAGTTAAAACCTCACGAGAGAAATTATCTGACTCATGATCTCGAGTTAGCTGCTGTTGTTTTGGCTTTAAAAATTTGGCGCCATTACTTGTTCGGAGAGAAATGCCATGTTTACTCCAATCATAAAAGCCTCAAATACTTAATGACTCAGAAAGATTTGAATTTGAGATAATGACGATGGTTAGAATTATTGAAAGACTACAAGCTTGTCATTGATTATCATCCGGGAAAGGCTAATGTGGTTGCGGACGCTCTTAGTCGAAAGTCATTGTTTGCTTTACGAGCGATGAATGTACATTTGTCTGTGTCTACTGATGGTGTGTTGATAGCAGAATTAAAAGCAAAACCAGTGTTATTACAGCAAATCTGTGAAGCTCAGAAAATCAATGATGATTTGGTTGCTAAGCAGACTCAGTGTGATTGGAATGTGGATTCAGAATTTTGAATTGACAACAATGATTGTTTGAGGTTTAGAGATCGATTATGTGTCTCGAGAAATTCAGAGCTTATTCTGACGATTCTGAGTGAGGCTCATAATAGCCGAATGTCGGCTTACCTGGGTAGCACAAAAATGTACAACGACTTGAAACATCAGTATTGGTGGTACGGTATGAAACGAGACATTTCTAATTTTGTGTCTAAGTGTCTGATATGTCAACAAGTGAAAGCGAAACATCAGGTGCCTTCGGGATTGTTACAGCCGATCATGATACCTGAGTGGAAATGGGATCAAGTCACGATGGACTTTGTATCTGGTCTACCATTGACACCGAGCAAAAAGGACTCAATATGGGTTATTGTTGATAGATTGACGAAGTCAGCTCATTTCATCCCTGTTCATACAGACTTTTCACTCGATAAGTTAGCAGAACTGTATGTCTCTCAGATTGTACGATTACACGGAGTGCCTATTTCTATTGTTTCAGATAGAGACCCCAAATTTACTTCACGATTTTAGAGGAAATTGCATGAGGCATTAGGTACTACATTACATTTTAGCACTGCTTTTGATCCTCAGACCGACGGCCAATCCGAGCAAGTGATTCAGATACTCGAGGATATGTTAAGATGTTGCATTCTCGAGTTTAGCGGCTCGTGGGAAAGATACTTACCTTTGATTGAATTTGCTTATAATAACAATTTTCAATCAAGTATCAAAATGGCACCTTATGAGGCTCTGTACGGCCGTAAATGCCGTACACCTTTGTTCTGGATTGAACTCAATGAAAAAAGGATTTTTGGGGTTGACTTGATCAGAGAGGCCGAACAGAAAGTAAAAGTAATTCATGATAGTTTGAAAGTAGCATCAGATCGTTAGAAATCATACGCCAACTTGAAGCGTAAAGATATAGAATATCAGATTGGGGATAAAGTCTTTCTAAAAGTCTCACCGTGGAAAAAAGTACTCCGATTTGGCCGTAAAGGCAAATTAAGCCTAAGATTTATCAGACCGTACGAAATTTCAGAACGGATTGGGCCGGTTGCTTATAGATTGATTTTGCCACCTGAACTCGAAAAGATTCACAATATTTTTCATGTTTAGATGCTCCGTCGGTATAGATCTGATCCCTCGCATATGATTAGTCCATCTGACATTGAGATTCGATCTGAATTGAGTTATGAAGAGGAACCAGTTCGTATTTTGACTCATGAGACGAAAGGTTTGCGAAATAAAAAGATTTCGTTAGTTAAAGTTCTGTGGTCCAAACATGGATTCGGGGAAGCGACTTGGGAACTCGAGGATTCAATGAGAGATCGTTATCCAAATCTCTTCACTGGTAAGATTTTCGGGGACAAAAATCCCTAAAGGGGGAGAGTTGTGACAGCCCTAATTTGACCCTAGTCAGAAAGTGGTTTCAGGATCACTAAACTGAGTCGTGAAAATAATTGAATGTTAAATTTCGTGCTTAATTTGTGTGAAAATGCATATGTGAATTTGTGGTGCTTTGATTTTTGCCAATTAATGTGAAATTTATTGAAAGGGACTTGTGTGAGAATTTTGAAAATGTGCTAGGTATTTATGTGATGGCTTATTACTATATGGTTTAAAAATCAATAGGATGTGCATGTCAATTTGCCACATTTGGAGATAGTGGCCGGCCATGTGATTTAATGATTGAAAATATATGTATTTTATATATATTTATAAATGCTTTATAATAAGTAATAACAATTTTATTTTTATAACTAAATAAAATGTCATAAAATGATTTTAATAAAGGAAATTGGATGAAAAGAACAAGGGGAGATTCCTATGTTCTTGTTTTAGCCGGATTTTAGAGAAAAGAAGAGTGAAGGGTAGCCTTGAACATTCGGTCATTTGGAGGCCAAAATTTCCAAGGTAATTTGATGTAGTTTTGTTAATTGTTGATGAATATGTGGTTTCTTTCTTAATCTAGCTGAAACCCATTAAAAAAATTTTATTTTTGAGGTATTTTGGGTTCGACATTAGTAAAGATGAGCTAGGAAAATTTAGTTGATGATAGAAGATGGTGAATGAATGTTCATAGGAAAATTTGACACTAAAATTTGCATGTTTTTGAGCTTGTGAGCTTGTTTTTGAATTGTATGCTTCGTGTGAGTGGTTTGTTCATAAGGGGACTTTCGGCTATGTACATAGCTTAGGTGAAATGAGGTCAAATGTTGTAATTTGTGTTTTTGCATTGTATAATATCGATTTAAATGTTGGTTATATTATCTTGATCAAGGCCGTATGAGTTTATTGAAATAGGTACACTTTAATTGATGGATAAAAGGTTAATCTTAGTAAAGTTTGAAGCATTCGGCTATAAGATTTGTGTGCTTTAAAATGGTGTTTTAAATGTTCAAATATTAAAGGGAAGTAAAGTCTTTATTCAACCATGTTAATTAGATAATTGGGATGTTTTGATTTGATTCATTATAGCATTCGGCAGTAGGGTTTGGTATGTTGGTTAAAATGAATTTCAAAGATGGTAAAATTTGAGTGGTAGTAAGTGATGGAATTTAGAAGCTAAGTGTGTAATGCACCTTGTGATATTCAGTCTTTGGGGGATTTGGCATAAAAGATTAAATGTTTAATTATTAGTATATGCACGTACAAATGTCTAATGTGAACTTACTTGATAAGCATGAAATTTGGGTCACAACATATTTATATGAACGAATAATGCAAATTGAAATTTTGTATGGAATGGCTGGTTGTGAAACAATTAAATTCAATTTTGTGAATGAATTTATTGTATGAATTTAACTGTATGAAATAGATGTATGAATGACGTGTATGTGTAATTAAGGTGTTTATAAGTATATTTATATATATACTTACAATGTGATTGACGGCCGAATGTTGGTTATTTGGTTAAGTGAATGACATAGTATAGAGTAGATTTATAAATGTGTTTTATGGTATTTGGCCAACAAGAGATGTTGATAAAATTATATGTTAGGTGGTATAATAATGCTTAAAGATTAATGTAATTAATAAGTAAATCATCTTGGTTAAATAATTAAAAAAACCTATTTGTTTTAATTAAGCTCAAGAGCAAAGAGGATCAAAGTCGGATAGGGGAAAGGAGAAAGTAATTGAGTAGCCGATCCGCAATCGTTTGAATATACCGAGGTAAGTTTTAAGTAATTGAGTTTAATCCTTTCGTAAGTTTTGGGTAATCACATTTAAAATATATATAACTGATGATGGCATGATATATGTATAATAGATGAATTGTGGCCTTTTGTACTTATTTTTAAATAAGGTTAATTGTGAGATAAATTGTGCATATTGGCATTTAGCCGAATGGTTTTTAAGAAATTAGCTAAGATAGTGAGATGGATATGTGATCTTTTTATGTGTGTTTATTGAACCAGAAGTAAATGGAAGGTATACATTATGTGCTTATTCGAATGAAGCTATTGAATTCCAAATGCGATATACTATGTGAAATGTATTAATATATGAATAAATATGCATGAAACTCGGTGATGGAAAAATATCCGGGCTAAGTCCGGCAGGCCTTGTGCTAGAAAAATATCCAAGCTCAGTCCCAAAGGCCTTGTGCTGGAAAAATATCCGGGCTAAGTGCCGCAGGCCTTGTGCTAGAAAAATATTCGGGCTAAGTCCCGCAGGCCTTGTGCTAGAAAAATATCCGGGCTAAGTCCTGCAGGCTTTGTGCTGGTATTAAATTTGGGTTAAGAACCCGCAGGCTTCGTGCTGGTGATTTGAGCAAAGTATGAGATTATAATGAAATTGAAATTATACTTAATTGAATATGTTCGAAACATTAAACTGGCCAGGTATGTATCACGTACTCAAATGTTATTTTAAAATTTAATTGAATTAAGTATCATAGTGAAGTATATGTGATTGAGTAGTATGTTACAAAGGAAATGGTGATACACTCGGCCAAAGTACATTGCTTTGTGAAAGTATGTGACTTATTTAAGTTATATGATATTTCAAAATCAATTGAAATAATATGATAGACTTGGCTCTAAGTATACATGTGTATTCGGTCAAAGTGTGGAACTATGTGATATAAATTGAATCATCTATGTTATATCAATACCAACTCAAGAGAAGTTAAAAGGTTTAACGAGTGTTAAACGTTGTATATTTTTTCACATGTATGCTAGGCCAAAAGTGATAATAGGCCAAAGGATTTACAATTTAGAATTGAATGATATTTTTTTGATTAGAGGTTATATGGTTGTATTGCTTAAAACTTACTAAGCATAGAAATGCTTACTCTGTTTATCTTTGATTCTCTGTTTTATAGATCTCGACTACTGGCTACGATCTTGAGGGATTCCAAGTCAAAGTCATTCACACTATCTAAGCTCATTTTGGTATCTTTAAAGACTTCACATTTTGCTAATGGCATGTATAGGCTTGACTCCTTATTTTGGTACAAGTTATATTTTGATGATGTATATATATGAGAGCCATGCAAAAATGGCTTGTTCATTTCGATAAAAATGTAGTCCACGGCTTTATAGAATGATGTGTTTGTTTTAAATATGTTTAGTATTTTTGGCTGATGCGTATATGCATTATATGCTTGAAATAGTTCTCAGTCAATAAGTTATGCGTTTGCCTTAGGTGAGTAGACTTTTGGATTATTATTACATCAATATGTTTTAGAAGATGTTCGTTATGGATTACAAGATGATTTTAAATTTGCTTAAGTTTTATGGAATTCGGCTAATTGCTTTGTAATATATAACATGTACATGTTTGTGTTAGACCATTTGTTGATGATCCGTGTTTGCATGTATTGGTTTCGGTTATGATATAAATTTTTACAATTTCTTAGTTTTTCACTATTGCTTAATGAACATAGAACTTGCGTTATTCGATTCGGGTTGTGGTCGATGAGAGATACCCTGTAACCCTATTCTGGCGACGGATGAGGGATATAGGGTGTCAACAAAGCCCAAAGCCCATCCTAAGTCCATCCGTTACACTCCACCCGTACCAACCATACACACACCATGTGGGGAAACAACTCAACCCACCTAGCCGCTACACTCCACAATCGCAGCGAGGTCTCGAACCCAGGCTCTCTTCCACGCTCCTAGCGCCTCATGTCGCTGGGCTAGGCTTTCCTTTGTGTCCCCTTTTAATCCAACTTTATTATAGGGCTTCCTTGTGACGGTACCTGCTCGTAAAAACAAACCCACACTTGCGCACGCTGGGAATCGAACCCCAGCTCCTCTTCTTGCTGCCTAAAGCGTCTTACCACTGGGCCAGGCACTTCCTTTGTGCCTAAACTTAGCCCAATTTAATTATAAGGCCTAATGCTCGGATTTCCCTAAGGAAACAAAATTTAATTTTTTTCCTAGAGCCCTGGGTTGAGCCCAGGACTTTTCCCATACAAGTCCCTCCTAATTTATTTAATTACTAAACTAAACACCAAATTAATAACAATAATATTTTTTTTCTTATTCTTTTTTATAATAATATTTAAAACATCTAAACTATTCAGGCTGTCTTCTATCCGAACCCAGACTCAAGGCCTAATACTTCTAGGCCCCAATTCAGGGTGTTACAAGCAGACGCGAGAACACAGGTGTCGTCAACACCTACGATGCCTACTTTCTATAGAGCATGGTAAACGCACATGCAACCGACCTTGCTTACTTCATCGCTCATGCCATCCAGCACCAGACCGAGAGGCATCGGAGAGGTATAATCTTGATGGGCCCGTACATCACGCGGTTTGCCCGTTACTTCAACCTACTCAACACCGCAGCCCAGACATCCTCGTATACTCTAGTCGGCCAGATGTCCCTACAGGGTATCCGAACTACGCTACACATGAGGTTGATCTAGTGTCGACATGGGACCGACCCTCCACAATACTGACTACTCTGAGATGCCGAGCAGGAGGATCCTGAGGACATTACTAATGATGTCCCACGACTCGAGGAGGCACCTACCAAGCCACCATCCCCTCGCAGCCCAGTTCATGCGGCAGCTTCAGATGCTGACATATCCAAGTGCCTCACACGATTCGAGTAGCAGTGCTTTCAACGTTTTGATCATATCGACGCTACTCTTCAGCAGATATGCTAGCATCTTCACATTTCATCACCGCCCCCACCTCGTGACCCATCTGAGGATTAGAACTTCCTAATCCTCTTTTCTTCTCTTTTATTTTCCTTCTTGTTTTTCCATTTTATGTTATTTTACCTTTTTCATTATTTGAATTTTAGTAATTTTAGAACTTAGTTTATTTTATTTCAATTATTTCATATCGACTATCCCCTAACAAACATATTTTGTTAAACCGAATTCCTCAAAACTGATAAATGCCTTCGCAGTTTCAAAGGAGCTCTACAGCTCAAATCCAAAATCTAATGGGAACCTTGCCACAACTTCATCCAGTTGACACTGCCAAAGCCTACACTCCCAACATAAAAGGTGTGGACAAACAAACACTACCACCACTGGAGTATCCACCTCCGCACCTTCCTTTGTCCCAGACACTCTATAGCACCACCACCTTAAGGAATTCATCCAATTCAGGGAGTTTCATTTCTTTCCCTATCTTATGATATTATGCTTCTATTGCTACTAATGTTTCTTTGTACATTGAGGGCAATGTACATTTTAAGTGTGGGGGGGGGGAACTTACTTTCAGTCATTGCATTCTCTTTGAAACCCCTGAAAATTTTTAAAACTAACATTTTGCATTGTTCTCAAAATTTTGAATTCTCACTTTCACTCTTTGCATTATCTTCAATCTCCTATTAGGAATTAATTCTGATTGATTTATGATTTTTATTGATGTGTTGAGAATTAATACATAGGTACTTATGCTTTGATTATTCAAACTTTAAGACATTAAGGAATCAAGCATGAAAAGTTGAAATTTTTGAGAATTTAATTTTTTTCTAGGTTGTTGTCCCTAATTTTAAGTGTTATATTGAGATTTGAAATTCCCAGGATTGACATCAAAAAGCCATGATTCTGGTGAGATTTTTGAGCCTTTTAAGCATACATTCTTTCGTGCTTACTTTTATTGTTACTTTAAGTGAGTCAATACTGATTTGTTATTCTAGAACTTGCTTCGATTATACATGTCGAGACCACATCATTGATTTGATATACTGAGATGATTTGTTATTCTAGAACTTACTTCGATTATACATGTCGAGACCACATCATTGATTTGATATACTGAGATGATAAAGGCACCTAGGTTTAACCCACTTACTCCATAAAAGCCTACCTTCATAAATTAACCCCCAGTGAACCCCATTGAGCCTAACAACCCATTCTTTAACTCACCTCTAATATTAACCTATAACCCGTTTTTTGTTGAATTTCATTCAATTATTTTAATCCCTATTTTTATCGAGATTTGACTTGAATTATTATCTAGCTTTCTTCTCTTTTTTAGTTTGTAAAATTTGTAAATATTCAAAGTATGATATTTGTTTTGTTCTTAAAAAAAAAGAAAAAAATAATGGTATATACAGTTAATTCTATTGTAATCTGTAATAGTTCAATAGTTTTTGCGTATTTCTACAAGCTCCAAATCTAGAACGATGTCATCATAAGACTTAGCTCTAAGGAATATGTTCCAGTGATAGAGATTTTTTTAGCTAGACGATTTTTCAATTCAATCTCGATTCTAATCCTCTTTTTCAGCTTGTAACAACACCCCTAACCAAAGCCCCATTACAACCATTGAAAGACCTTTTGATCGATGTGTCGGATCAATCTATAGTGGTGGAGATTTGATTTTCTTGCAAGCCTATGGTAATAACCTTTCAGGTTGACTAAAGAGTGTTTAATTCTTGAACCCTAAACACTTTGAGTGGATAGAGTGAATCTTTAGTGAGGATGTCAAATCTTGTTGATTTTGATTGAGAGGTGATTACTTAAGAGAAGGGAGGAAACCTATGTTTCTGTGATAAAATTCTCAACTTAGAGTGTTTGAATCTTTAATGTTCTTCTGGTTGAATTTTCATTGTATGATTACTTGTGGATTAGTTTGAAACATTATTGATAAGGGTTATAAGTTGAGAGGAATGATTCTTAATTGTGAGTTGAGATTTTGCTTGAGGATAAGAAAAGGCTTAAGTGTGGGGGTATTTGATAAATGATAAATTATACATGTTTTTACCTCATGCTTAGCCTAAGTTTTGGATGAATTATCATTGAATTTATGGAAATTGGTGCTCTTAAAACTTTAATTTCATGTTTTATACTTAGGTAAGCTTAGGGAAGAAAAAAGAGAAAGGAACGGGCCGAAAATCGAGAAAATAGGCCAAAGAATAAAAACAACACGTCCCAACCCTGACGAGCACGACCATATCACACGACCGTGCCACCTTAATAGGCCCGAGCACGGCCTGGGCCTCGATCCACACGGGCATGTCCCTATCGTGAGAAAGTTCAATTTCACTCGGAAAAGGTTGCTTAGAGGCTAAGAAAGGTATTCCAAAGCTCTATATAAAGACCTTAGGAGGTAACTTCAAGGGTGTGCTTTTTCTCCCACAAAAAAGTGCCTTATTTTTGCCAATGCAGAGAGTAGAAGCAAGGAATTACTTCAAGGGAAGCCGATTGATCCACCTCAGAAGCCGAATTCTGCCTCAAGACTAAAGATCTCCCTTCAATTATCTCCAGGGGTTTTTGGGTTCTTTCTGTTTTGTTATTTTATTTATTCTGAGATGTTTTCTTTTATAATTATGAACTAAATCCCCCAAATACTTGAGGGGGATGAAACCTAAAACAGATATTGATATTATTTTCTCTTGAATTATATAATAAATATTTGATTTGTTTTTAATTGTGTTTTTAACTCTTAAATTGATTTTTTGGGATATTGATTTAAGTCGAATATGCTCATGTAGAGGAGCAAAAGTCCCTGCATAGGAGTAGATCCAACATAATTAAGCGGAGTTGATCGCAATCCTAGAGATAGGACGACAGAAATCTACCGAATTAGGGTCAAACCTAATAAGGGAATCCATAGATCAAGTTAATGCGACACTCGAGGTTTTAATTAGAAAGAGATTTCAATTAATCAACCTAGGGTTAGTTGTTTTTAGTCTCGAGAGAGATATTAACATAAGTTAGGGATTTCTACGGATCAAGTCAAGTGAATAAATCGTCTAGTTCAAGAGTTGATAACAAGTGAAGTCTAGGTGGATTCTCCCTTGAGTATTGTCCAAATCAATTAGTTTTCCTAAGAGGTTTTCCCCAATTCACTTTTTGTGCATTCTTAACTTAGTCTAATAATTATTTTAGTTTAATAAAAATCCCCTTTTATTTCTAGGTTAAATAATAGAAAGAAAGTTAGTACTAGTACTTTTAGTTCCTTTGGGTACGATATCTCGGTCTTGCCACTAAGTTATACTACTGTTCGATAGGTGCGCTTGCCTTCATTCGTGATAATAGTTAGTTTCTAGTGTAATCATTTGTTATAAATTTTATTACTTCATATCACGTCTATCAGCATTCTTTCGGAATTTGCATTTTGGTCATTCTTGAGTGCCAAATAGGTAGGGTTGAGGTGTGCCATTCATACCCTTCTTTCTTTTATCTCTTCTTTTCAGTCTCTAAAAGCCAAAAGTCCCTAAACTCTCCATCTCCTCTTGGCTGATTGACTAAAGAGCCAAATAAATCTTCTTCTTCTTCATCTTTAACAGATACAGATAAAGTTATACACATATCAAACAACCTATTTCTAGAGGTATAACACACTTTTGGCAGCTAGGGGTAATAGGGTAATTTTACCCTTCAGGGGTATTTTGGTCATTTTACTAAGTCTCGGTGTCTCGGTACCTAATATGACCCTATAATAGGTCTAACGTTGCTTTGAGTGACTCAAAAAGTCTAAATGTTCAAATAAGGTTTACAAGCCCCAAAACCCTTAATAGACCTGGGTGGGCCCATACGCTCGTGTGGCCCACTCAGTCGAATTTCACATACAGTACCGCAATTCTTAACCTCTAACATACCAACTATCACTTACCACATAATTCACCCATATGGGCCCGTAGGCCCATTCGGCCCTTTTCGACCCATCATGGCCTCTAGCGACCCAAGTGCACGAGAACGCGTACAACGGCCTCCATAGTATATCGCCCACAATTTGTGGGTTCAGATCGGCCCACAAGCGTTCGCACGCTCGTTAGGCCTCGAAATGCCTGCAGTTCGACATTTCGACTTTTCAGCTTTTAGGCTTTTCAGCTTTTGTCGATCTACACTATTGATGGGTATAGATACACACCTGGTTTATGAATGGGGTCGAACAATCCCGCGAACAATCTATCTATAATCATCAAGACAAATTATTAAACAACAATCCGGCTTGCTAGCCATAACTACAAAACCCCTATATATTCGGCCAATATCCAAAATAGCGACACTAAACTCTTACCTTGGCTACAACCTACCACAAGGCCTAGATTGATTCCACAATACCAGCAATCCACCACCCCTTACGACTTCGATCTCCTCACAACACCTAGGAAATCAGAGCGGTCATGAAAGAAGAATCCAAATCGATTCCTAATGAAAGGATTAAAGGCCGATTGCCCTATAAAAGAATAGAGAATTCAGCTTTTATAAGACCATTCACAAAGAGAGCAAAATGCTCTTACCTTGGTTAAATCTTTAATAGCATGATACTAGCCATTAGGTAACAAGGTGTTTAGCAATGGTCACAAGAGAACCCAATCACCACGTCAGAGGGTATCGAATGAAAGATAGAAAAAGAATCTGACAAGAAGAAAAGCGTGTGAGAATGCCAAGGTGATGATAAGATTCGGCCAATAACAATATGAGAAGAAGTAATGAGATTCAGCACAAGCAAAGAATTGAGAGCGAAAAATAAAGATGGAAAGGGAATGAGATAATGTCGTCAGCTAAGAGTAGAGAAGAACAAGAAACAGAGTTGGGAGCACTAGAGGGAGGAAGGTTGTCACGATTCGGCTATGGAAGAAAAGAAGAGAGAATTAGGAGACAGTAGAAACACAAGGTTCGGCAAGGATTAGCTTGGTTTGATATTTGGGAGAACAAAGGTTGTCAACGACAAAGAGGGCATGGTATTTTGGCTTAGGAGAAAAAGGAGAGAAACAAATGGTGTTTGAGTTGCAGCAAAAAGAAAGAGAATGAGAGAAGAGGGAAGATTCACCTAAACACTTCAGCACAAGAGAATACAAAACCAAAGTGTCCCAAAATGCCAAATCCCGAATACCCAATAGGAAGAGATTCGGCACCTATACTCACCCTTTGTCGAAAATGCCAAATGCCAAAGACCCAAGCCGATTTTCCCTACTCAAGCTTACCTACATTCGGCCAACTCTTCCCAATCCTTTGAAAACCTCTACAATTTCCTCCATGATTTACTCTAATTTCAACTTAGATATTAATTCAAACCTTCAAGATCATGTCATTCTTATCTCACCACCAACCTGAAGAGTTTACATCCAAGACCACCACTTGCCGATTTCAGCTAACAAAATAATACCCTTTTTGCTTGCAAGGAGATTTCAACCCCAGATCCCCTTACTAATGACGCCACTTCCCTTCCCTTGCCATTGGCACCACATGCCACTCCATCACTAGGCTTCTTGTGTCACAAAACCCAATAACATTTCTTAAGCCTTAAAACTAACATCCATACTCCCCTAAGCCCAAAAATTAAATTTTTCCCAAGGCCCGACTTTAACTCAGGCCTTCTAAAAGCCCCCTAAACACACCCAAACATCAATTCAGCACACCTAACCATGCAATTGCCCATTTTAACCAAAAATTCAGAACCATAAAATTTGGGGCGTTACAAACCCTATTGAGTTATCTATAATCAATGCCCAGCCTTAACGATTCATCTTTCTTCATTACAAACAAAACTGGTCACCCCAAGGTGAATAACTTGGTCGAGCAAAACCTCTATCTGTCAATTCTTACAACTGTGCTTTCAACTATTTTAATTCGGTAGGAGCCATCCTGTAGGGTGCTGTAGATATCGATGTAGTTCCTGGAACAAGATCTATAGAAAATTCTACTTCCCTATCTGTTGGTAACCCATGTAATTCTTCTGGAAATACATCAGGAAATTCACAAACAACCCGCACTAAATGAATTTTCGACTCAGTTAATTTAGCATCCAACACACAAGCAAGATAAGCATCATAACACTTTCTGACATATTTCGGTGCTGATATTGCTGAAATTATAGTAGATAATCCATCCAATAAATCAGATTCAACGTGAAGTAATCCACCATTCTGACATTTCAATACAATGTATTTCTGTTTACAATTTACCACTGCATCATGTTAGGTTAACCAGTCTATTCCTAAAATCACATCAAATTCATCAAAGGGCAGTAGCATCAAATCAGCCAAAAAAATAACCCTTTACCATCAACGAACAATTTTTACAAATTTTATCTGCCATAACACATTGGCTCAGGGGGTTTGAAACTTTAACCATAAATTCAGTGAACTTAACAAGTAATTTTTTAACAAACACCAAATTTTTACATATGTATGAATGCGTTGAACCAGAATCAATTAAAGTGGTAATATCAGTATCAAGTAGCGAGGATGTACCAGTAATGACATCTAGTGCAAAATCATCTTCTCCAGCACGTATAGCATACATTCTTTCTGGTGCTCATGCTTCAGATTTGCCTTTTGAATCTTTTGTAGTACTTCGACTACCACTGACATTGTCGGGGTAACGAGGTGGTCTTCCTCTCGAGGTGGGATTACTCAGCTTTGAAGTTTGATTAGTATCCTTTTCAATCCTTTTTAGGTAATCTTTGAGGAAATGATCAATGGAACCACATCGGTAACAAGCTCCATTTCTCAAACAACACTCACCAAAATGAAATTTATTACAATATTTACATTTGGGTTTAAGATTACCGACACTTTCAACACTGGCTACAGATAGAGGCAGAGATCTCGGGTTAGAGCGTTGAAATTCTCACTCTTTACAAAAATACCTCGTAAAGGTGGTAGAAGAATCATGATACTTCTTTGATCTCTTTGAAACAAACGATTGTGACTTGCTCATAAATCTTTTACCAGAAACCCAAGCTTCTCTTTCAGCTTGTTTCTTTTCTTTACTCAACTCTTCAACTTTGTGTGCTTGATCAGCCAAAACCATGAATTCCCTTAATTCAAGGATTCTGATTAACAACTTAATATCTTTATTTAATCCCTTTTCAAATCATTTACACATATCAGCCTTAGTTGGAATCGATTTTCTAGCATACTTACTCAACCGAACAAATTCTTGCTCGTACTTAGATACAATCGTGTTTCCCAGTTTGGGCTCCAAAAATTCTTTCTTTTTTTGATCCAAAAATCTTTGACTAATGTACTTCTTTCTGAATTTAGTTTGGAAGAATTCTCATGTAATATTTTTTCTCGGTACTACTGAAGTTATGGTATTCCACCAATGGTAGGCTGTGTCTTTTAATAAGGAAACTGCACATTCTAAACATTTGGCTGGAGTACACGATAATTCATCTAAAACCTGAATGGTATGTTCTAACTAGAATTCAACTCTTTTTGGATTGTCATTAGCAGTGGCTCTGAATTCCTCTGCTTTATATTTCCAAATTTTTTCAAGCGGAGGCTTACCAATTCTAATAAGTTCAACACCTTGTGGCATCTTAGGAACAAGTTGAGGAGCATGTGGGGGAAGTTGTTAAATTTCAAATATATCACAATAACAGCCCATGAATTTCACAAGAATCAAAAATTTTCCATGGGTTTTACAACTTTTAAATTTACTCCCTAAATCATGCTTTCACCAAAATTCTCTTTGTAAAAGTTGTTTATCTACTAACATCCTTCCATTTTCTACCATAAATTTCAAACTTTCAGCATATTCATCCATGGCACAACTTCTATACTTTGATATCTTTTCAAATTAATCCCCAAAATAGAAAGATTAAATTATCCCGATCTCAAAAATATAAAAATTACTAAAAATGGACTTGAATACTTACCCAATTAAGCTTGAATAGTCTTCTCTTTCTCTTTTAGGGTTTCCATGCAAAATTTTAGGGAAGATGATGAAAGTATGATGATAATAACTATTTAATTTAATTATCATCTTTTAATTTTATTACTTTCCAATTTAGTCCTTAGCCTTTTCTAACTTTCATGCATGAATCACCAAAAATATCTACTAACTTTTCTCTAATGGTCTAATTACCATATAAGGACCTCAAGTTTTGAATTCTATAGCTATTTAATGCTTATAGCTTCTAGAATTCATCTTTTGCATTTTATACAATTTGGTCCTTTCCATAATTAATCACTTAATCGATAAAATTTTCTTATCAGTATTTTCATATGACATACCCGTCATACTACAGACCATGCAACAATATTTAAACTAATTTTTTTTCTAACTTAGATTTGTGGTTCCGAAATCACTATTCTGATTTCACTAAAAATCGACTGTTGCACTACTAGTGTTTGTCATGGTGTGCCTGAAAAAGAAAATAATTCATTAATAAATAAAGCATCACCAAATATGCAATAAAAAAAGGCCAAAAGGTAAAATTCAAGTAGTCCTAAATAGCTAATTACTCCTAAAACAATATGTATGAATACCCAAGCATGCAAAAACCATAAAGTAAAGCTATTATGAATCAAAGTGATGAGCACAATAAGGAATAAAATATAAAATAATGAATTTGTAACTAAAAGATAAATCATGACATACTGAAAATAAGAATTAAAAAATAGAAAGAAATAAATAAATAAACAATTCGAATACTAAGAACAAAGAACAAAGAACAAAGAATAATAGTAATAGAAATAGTGAGTAAGGATTTCAAAATAAGAAATTAAGGGTGAATCATAATAATAACTATAGTAAGAAACCAAAAATAGTGGCATGAAGAATAATAAATGGAGGATAAGAAAAGGAATAGAAAATAATAATAAGGTCTTTAAACAAGTATAACTAGAAAAATAATATAACTAAGAATAGAAAAAGAAGAGATCATAAACAAGAAATAAATTGAAATAGCTAATAAGAATAAGAATAGATAAGAGACAAAACAATTAAATAGAAATAAATAAATAAAATAAAACAAACAGCGGTGGGTGGTAACTAAGTAAACAGTGGTGACGGTGATGGGGGAATGACAGTGGTACAGTGGTGGGTCAGGTTGTCTGTCGGTGGTGGCGAAACGTGGCTGCAATGCGGGGTTGGTGAGGGAGAGCAATTTATCAGTGAGGGAGGTGGTGGGGTTCAAGGGAGTGAAGGGGAGATGGAGAAGAGAGGGAAAGGCGTGAGGGTGGTTGGTCGTGGGGGTGTGTGGGGCAGACGGTAAGAATAGATAAAGGAAGCGTGAAGGTAGAGCAAGGGAGAGGAGAGGAGACGGCAGCTTTGGGGAAGTGAGTGGCTCGAAGGGGTGCAGGAACGGCGATGGAAGAAGGGGCGATTGAAGGTGGCCAGATTTGTAAGGGGTAGGCAGACTGCGGCTATGGTTAAAGCTTGAAAATTTGGGGAAGATGAAAGTGAAAATAAAATTTAGGGCTTGGGAGTTAAATGGGTGAGACAGTTGTGTGAGGCTTGTGTGGTTCCTTTTAGCCTATGTGCGTTTTAAAAAATATAGGCCCAGTCTTCACACGACCCTAAACATGCCTGTATGTCGAAGCCATGTGCAACCTCTTTCACTTCTCTTATGCCTATGTGATAAACCACAAGCCTATGTGGTCGGCTGTGTCTCAGACACGACCGTGTGCCTAGCTCATGTAACTCTTTGACTTGATTTACAAATGAAAAATTAGCTCCAAGTTTCACGCGGCCTAGTTCACGCTCGTGTGTCCAGGCCGTGTATGCCATACAGTCGTGTCACACAGCCATGTGGACTATTGCAGGCCGTGTCTTTGTCTATTTTTGAAAAACTAAGTCCCAGGATCCACACGACCAATGGCACGCTCGTGTGGCCAGGCCGTGTCACCAGGCTTTGTAACTCACTATTGATTTTCTTCAATTTTTAAAATAAAGTCTTAGGATCCACACGGCCAAGGACACGCCCATGTGTCCTGACCGTGTGGGTCTTAAAATACATTTTTTTATTTTGAAAATTTATTAATTTTTAAAAAGTAACATGAAATAAAATTAAGAAAATTAGCAATTTTAAAACTTGGGTTACCTCCCGAGAAGTGCTTATTTAAAGTCTAAGCTCGACTTAGCTCGTATTCGTACGATCACAGTGGTTCGTAGAGTCAAAACTCCTCTTTCTCGCTATCAATTCTATTATCAAAATAAGGTTTGAGTCGAGTATTATTTACCTTAAAAGTGCCAAATTCACAATGAGTTACCTTGACTGTATCGTATGGAAAGGCATTCAGTACCGTAAAAGGAGGTGCTCTGTTTGCATTAAGCTCTAAAGTGGCAATATGTGGATCCATTTTATATAGTAGTACGTTGTCCCCTACCTTAATTTGGTTTGTTCCATCCACATGCGCATCATGGTGTCGCTTTGGTTTTGTAATGTGTATTCTCGGTTTCTCTTTGACATGTGTCTGCCATTGGTCTTGTTAATCAATCTGTAGCATTTGTTCTTCATGAGTCATTCTGTTTCTATTGCATGGATTGGAATGTGGCTTCATTATATTTTTCTGAGGGGTTTCCTACAAAGAAGTTTGAGCCACAAGGTTACTCATATTAACAGAACTCATATAATCATCTCGATCACTAGATGTCTTAACATAATCACGAGCGATGTCTTAACAGAATCACGAACTTAGCGTGTAATCATTTCGTCACCTACACGAAGTACTGACTCACCTATACCAACATCAATAATAGTTCTAGTAGTTGCTAAAAAGGGCCAACCTATAATCAAAGGTACGTCACTATCCTCATCCATGTTTAAAGCAACAAAATCAACTGATAATATGAATTTATCAATTTTGAGAAGAACATCTTCAATAATACCCTTAGAAAATCTAATGGTTCTATCTGTTAATTGCATACTCATCCTAGTTTGTTTGGGCTTCCCAAGACCTAATTGCTTAAACATTTTATAGGGCATGACATTAATACTAGCCTCAAAATCAGCCAAAGTATTATTAACATTCAAACTACCAATTAAACAAATAATAGTAAAACTCCCTAGATCTTTCAATTTGTTGGGTAGTTTATTTTGGAAAATGGCTGAGCAGACTGCATTTAGCTCTACATGCGACAAATCATCTAACTTTCGTTTGTTTGCCAAAAGGTCCTTTAAAAATTTAACGGAATTGGGCATATACGAAAGAGCTTTAATAAACGGTAAGTTAATATGTAACCTTTTTAGAAGTTTAAGAAATTTACCAAATCGTTTGTTCGTGTGGTCTTTCTTTGTCGTGTTAGGTTATGGCACACAGGGTTTATATTCCTTACCGACCAATTTTTGTTCAATCTAGATTATCTCAACCTTACCGTTACTTACCACAATTTCTTGCCTCGGTTCTGGCTCATGTTCAACTAACCCTTCTTCATCTCGAATAGTAATTGCATGAAGCTGCTCCCTAGGGTTAGTTTCGGTATTGCTAGGCAAACTACCTTGTGGTTGTTCTGAGATTAACTTAGAAAATTGGCCTATTTGGTTCTTGAGCCCTTGAATCAATGCTTGTTGATTTTTAAGCACTGCTTCGGTGTTTTCAAAATGGGTTTCTAACACCGAGATAAACTTTGTTAACATCTCATCAAGGTTTAACTTCTTTTCCTGTTGGTAAGGTTATTGTTGGAAGCTTGGAGGAGGTTGTGCTCTTTGATTTCCTTGACCACCCTAGGAGAAATTGAGATGGTTCATCCAACCTGCATTACAGTAATTACTATAAGGGTTATTTTGAGGCCCAAAATTATTACCCATATAATTTATTTGTTCGTTGTCTGTGCTAGGACCGTAGGGTAGACATTCTAAATTATTCATTCCTCCTCTATTTGTATCGCACTGTATCACCGAATGTATTTGCATAGAACCATATAAACCATCAATTTTATTATTTAAAAGTTCTACTTGATTCAACAACATGGTGACCGCATCTACATTAAAAACACCAGTTGGTTTCATTGACTTTGTCCTCATGACTTGCCACTGATAATTATTCAGAGCCATCTTCTCTATAATTCATAATCCACTTCAAGTGTTTTCTTGCTTAAAGTACCACTGGCTACTGCATTGATCAACTATCTAGTTGAGGGGTCCAAACTACTGTAGAAAGTTTGAACCTATAGCCATAAAAGTAACCAATGGTAAGGGCACCTTCTCAATAAATCTTTATATCTCTCCCATATTTCATATAAGATTTCTAAGTTGATTTGAGCGAAGGAAGATATATCATTCCTCAACTTGACTATTTTAGCTAGTGGGAAGTACTTCAGTAAGAATTTCTCGGTCATTTGGTCCTACGTAGTGATAGAACCTCTTGGTAAGGAATTCAACCACTGTTTAGCTTTGTTCCTCAATGAGAAAAGGAACAATCGCAGGCAAATGGCGTCGTCAGAAATGCCATTTATCTTAAAAGTATCAAAAACATCCAAAAATTTAGCCAAATGAGTGTTTGGATCTTCATCTTGCAAACCATTAAATTGACCAAATTGTTGTATCATCTAAATAGTGTTTGACTTTAGTTTGAAATTATTTACAGCAATAGTGGGTCTCATAATACTCGATTCAGCCCCAGTTAGAGTGGGCTTGGCATTATTGTACATAGTACGAGGAGGAGGATTTGGATTTTTCAGATTTGCAACAACCATAGGGGGTAGCTGATTATTCTGATTATCACTCATCTCCTCCTTAATAATAATATCGTCCTCTTGCTCGTCTACTATACTCTGTCGACTCTGCCTTGCTTCTCTACGATTTCTACGAGTTGTACTTTTAATTTCATTGTCAAACAGTAATGGTCTCAATAGGTTTCTTCTAGTCATAAACTAAAGGAACTTGCTAGAAGCAAATAAACAAAAAATTAAAAAACAAAAATTAAACTAAAAACAAAAATAAAATGTAATAAAAATAAAAGGATAAATTAATAAAAATCAAGTGCTCCTAATATTTTAGTCCCCGGCAACGGTGCCAAAAACTTGGTGGTCACTAAACTAACTATAATTATGACAAAGGCAAGCACACCTATCAAATAATAGTATAGCTGTAACAGGCCGATTTAGGGCCAAGTTAGAATAGTGGTTTCGGGACCACAAATCCGAAATACAAAAATTTATTACAATAAAGTTTCAAGGCTTATAGTATGATTAAATGTATATGTGAAAATATCATTAAGAAATTTTATCGATAGAGGGTCCAATTTGACTAGTAGGTCAAATTGCAAAAAGTGCAAAATATGTGTTCCAGAAGCATTAGGGGTTAAATTGAAATGAATTTGTATATTAGAGGTCCTTATTTAGTAATTAGACCATTATATATCATGATGGACCAAAATGGACATGGAAGGGTAAAATTTCAAAGAAAGGCCTTAAGGGCATTTTGGTCATTTGGTTAATAAAAGAATAAAAAGGGAAAAATAAAGTTAAAATTTTGTCCATCTTCTCCTACCATAGTCAAAATTCACAAGGGACCCATAGCTAGGGTTTCTTCAACTTTCAAGCTTGATAATAAGTGCATCCTAGCCCCGTTTTTAATGCTCTTTTCGTTTTTAAAGTCGTTATCACCCGATTTACCTATTTCTACCATTAATTTAAGCTAGAGTTCATGTTAAAAAATTTATGCATGTGTAACATGCATGTATTTTGATGTCTAATGGTAGAAAATGAGTGTTAGTTGTGTGATAAACGACTTTTGCTAGGTGGTTTTTGGTGAAAATGTCAAAAAGGACCTATTTGCAAAAGTTGCAAAATATGTGTAGAAATATTTGAATGAATGAAAAATGTGGGCTGCTATAAGTGTGTATGAAGTTCTGCTAGGCTTGGGTTTTGAGAAAAAAGAATACATTTCATTTTATGAGCCTAGGGACTAAAGAGTAAATAAGTGAAAAGTTAGGGGCAAAAATGTAATTTTACGTTAAGATGATTTTTGGGCCTAATTGAATAATCTGATAATTAAATGAGCTAAATGTGTTATTTTAGATCAAGAAATACAAGGAATTGATCTTGACCGAGGAAAGGACAAGGTAGTGGACTAAATCTCAAAATAGTCGTTTTTGTACTAAGGTAAGTTTATGTGTAAATAATTCATCGTTGTATTATGTTTAAAAGTTTAATTATTTCTTGACTTGTATAATTGACCATGTGGATGAGTTTAATTGTATGAACGAGAATGATAATAATTCAGTAAGTGTGAAAGTCCAATACGAACCCAAGAACATTACAGGATACAAGGGTCATAGCATTGAAGTTACCGACATGTGATTCCGTGTAAGACCATATCTGGGATATGGCATCAGTATGGTAGTACGTGTAAGACCATGTTTGGGACATGGCATCGATACGAGATTTCATGTAAGACCACGTCCAGGACATGACTTCGATATGAGTTATCGTGTAAGACCATAGCTGGCTTATTGGCATCGATATTGGATTACATGTTATACCATATCTGGGATATGGCATTGTATGACCTATGTCTAACTCCCAAGTATTCTTGATGATTTCGAATAGTTTAACAGGCCTGGTTCAAACGAGAGCGAAAGTACATTTAAGGTAAGTAATACAGGTACGTACGAATTCCATATGACTTTTGGATGGAAGAATAATTATGAGTTAAAAAGTGATGTGTTGCAATGCTCTTATGGTAAGGTTATGAATGGGTAAGAAATGGCTATGAGAGTTTAGTAATGTTTATACCAAAATGGGTAAGAAATGGCTATGAGAGTTTAGTAATGTTTATACCAACTTCCATTATGGAATTTGGATGGTTAAGTTATAAATAAGATGTTTATTATTTGCACATAAACTTATTAAGCTATATAACTTACCCCTCTTTTCTTTCCCTTGTTTTATAGTGTCACCAATCTAGCTTGGGGATCGGGAATCGTCGGAGTATCGCATCACACTATCAAGGCTTTATTTTGGGTATTGATAATTTTAGCATTTTGAAATTATGGCATGTATAGGGACTTGATTATTTTGTATATGTGTTATAGTTATTTTGGCCTAAAGTGTATGCTTATATTGGTGTGATGATTATTTTGTATAAGGCCATTTGAAATTGGGTAATTTTGGTTATCGGTATAATCATATGGTGATGTCTTTCATGAATGTTGTTACTTGCATGATTGAGTTGATAATCATGTAAGGATCATGCATGGTGATTGTGGTATGTGAATGATGTGTGGACGTCTCAATTAAAGATGTTTCGTTGCTAAATTATGCCACGCTATGTGTTACTAAAATTGGTATAAGTATGATTGCTTTTCAGGGAGGCAAATAGCTTGGTAAATAGCCTTTTTTTTGTCCACATGGGTAGACACACAGGCGTGAGTCTAGCCCGTGTGTGACACATGGCCAGCCCCATGGGCATGTTAATAGGCCGTGTGTCCCCTGCACCTTAGTTTTGAGAAATAGAATGTCCAGTAGTAAACACATGGGCAGAGACACGGTCGTGTGTCTCAGCCGTGTGAAGGACACGACCTCAAGACATAGGCGTGTGCCCCAAAATTGTTGATGACGTCATAAAGAGAGAGTTACATGGGTTGAGGACATGGGTGTGTCCCAAACCACACGGGCGTGTGTGATCACACGGCCTGCCCACACGCACGTGTGACTCTCCAAAACATGAAATCTTTCTAAGTGTCGTAAAAGTTTCGAAAGTTCTCAGTTTAGTCCCTAACCACCTCCAATGTATGTTTAGGGCCTCGTAGGCATGTAAAAGAGACGATATGCATGTGTATGAATGGTATTAAATTGAATGAAATTCTATGGCCTGATTTTGTATGATTGGTTATGCTTAAGTCCGGTAATGCCTCGGACTCTGTCCCGGCGTCAGATATGGGTAAGGGGTGTTACAATAGCTATGGTGAGTAGGGATTATCATATCCACGATGACTAAAAGTACTAGTAATTATTTCTATTATTGAGCTGACAAATTGGATTGATTGTTTTTAATCTAAAATTACTAAACTAATCTAACTAAGAAGCAACAGAGAATGAAAGAGGAAAATAATCGAAGATAACCAATTAGATAGACAATACCCAGGAAAGAATCCACCTAGACTTCACCTATTATTATGAATTTGAATTAAACGATTTATTCACTTGTGTCTTGATCTGTAGAAATCCCTAAATTATGTTAATATCTCTTTCAAGAGTAAGAATAACTGACTTTAGGTTGATTAATTGAAATCTCTTTCTAATTAAAACCCACATTGCCGCGTTAACTCGATCGATGCATGAACTCGTGATTGTGATGAAGTAATAAAATCTGATCGTACCTGGAAACTAACTAATATCACGATAAAATGCAAGTGCACCTATCGAATAGTAGTATCGTTAGTGGCAAGGCCGGAATATCGAATCCAAGGAACTATGAGTACTAGTAATGACTTCCTTCCTATTATCTAGCCTAAAAATAAAGAGGGTTTGGTTGTAAACTAAACTAAACTAACTAAAAAAACGAAAAAGAGTAAAGTGGGAGATTGCTTTTAGGAAAGACTTGATTGATTAAGGCAATACCTAAGGAAGAATCCACCTAGACTTCACTTGTTATCTAACTCTGAACTAGATGATTTCTTCATTTGATTTGATCCGTAGATATCTCTAAATTATGTTAATACCTCCGTCGAGGATAAGAGCAACTAATCCCAGGTTGATTAACTGAAATCTCTTTCTAGTTAAAACCCCTAATCTTGCATTAACTCGATCTATGGCTCCCCATATTAGATTTGACACTAATCCAGCATATTTTCATCGTCATATGTCTAGGATTGCGATCAACTCCGCTTAATTGTGTTGGATCTACTCCTATGCAGGGACTTTTGCTCCTCTACATAAGCACATTCGGCTTAAATTAATACCCCAGAAATATGAATTTAAGAGTTAAAAACACTCACACAGCTCAGATAACAATAACAAGATCTGTCTTAGGTTTTATCCCCTTTAGATATTTTGGGATTTAGTTCATGTTTATAAAAGAAAACATCTCAAAAGAAATCAATAACAAAACATAAGAAAACCCAAAACTCCTGAAAGGATTGAAGGGAGATCCTCTGTCTTGATGTAGATACTGGCTTTTGAGATGGATCAATCGGCTTCCCTTCGAGTAATTCCCTCCTTTAACTCCCCGTCTTGGTGGGAATAAAGCACCTCCTCGGTGGGAGAAAAGCACCTCTTTGTAGTTGCCTTCTAGGGTCTTTATATAGAGTTTTGGAATACCTTTCTTAGCCCCTAAGTAGCCTTTTGTAAGTGAAATTGAACTTCCTCACGACAGGGACACGCCCGTGTGCCATACCCGTGTGGATCGAGGCCCAGGCCGTGCTTGAGCCCGTTAAAGTGGCACGGCCATGTGACACGGTCGTGTGGCAAACTTCCAGGCCATGTTGATTACTGAACTAGGCCTAATTTGCCCGTTTTTTGCCCGTTCCTTGCTCTTTTCTCTTCCCTAAGCTTACCTGAGTATAAAACATGAAATTAAAGGTTTAAGAGCATCAGTTTACATAAATTAAGGGGTAATTCATCCAGAAATTGGGTTAAGCATGGGGTAAAAATATGTACAATTTATCACTTATCAAATACCCCCACACTTAAGCCTTTGCTTGTCCTCAAGCAAAATCTCAACTCACAGTTAAGAACCATTCTTCTCAGCTTATAATCCTTATCAATAATGTTTCAAACTAATCCACAAGTAATCATACAATGGAAATTCAATCAGAAGAACATTAAAGTTTCAAACACTCTAAGCTGAGAATTTTATCACAAAAACATAGGTTTTCTCCCTTCTCCTAAATAATTACCTTTCAATCAAAACCAACAAGATTTGACATCCTCACTAAAGATTCACTCTATCCACTCAAAGTGTTTAGGGTTCAAAAATTAAGCACTCTTTAGTCAACCTGAAAAGTTATTACCATATGCTTGCAAGAAAATCAAATCTCCACCACTATATATTGATATGACACATTGATCAAAAAGGTCTTTCAATGGTTGTAATGGGGCTTTGGTTAGGGGTGTTGTCACAACCTAAAAAAGAGGGTTAGAATCGAGATTGAATTGAAAAATCATCTAGCAATGAAAATCTCTATCATTAGAACATATTCCTCGAACTAAGCCTTATGATGACATCGTTCTGGATTCAATAGCTTATAATAGAAGTATGCAAAAATATTAGACTATAACTAAAATATGAATTACAACTGAATTAACTGTGTATACACCTTTTTTTGTAAGAACAAATCAAATACAATATATTGAATATTTACAACTTTACAAACTGAAAAAGAGAACAAAGCTAGACAATAATTCAACTCAAATCTAGACAAAAATAGGGATCAAAATAATTGACTGGAATTCAACAAAAAACGGGTTATTGGTTAATATTAAATGTAAGTCAAAGAATGGGTTGTTAGGCTCAATGGGGTTTACTAAGGTTTAATTTATAGAGGTAGGCTTTTATGGAGTAAGTGGGTTAGACCTAAGTGCCTTTATCATTTTGGTATATCAAATCAATGATGTGGTCTCGACATGTATAATCGAAGCAAGATCTAGAATAACAAATTAGTATTGACTCACTCAAAGGAACAATAAAAGTGAGCACGAAAGGATGTATGCTCAAAAGGCTAAAAAATCTCACCAGAATTATGGCTTTTGATGTCAATCCTACGAATTTCAAATATCAAGATAATACTTAAAATTAAGGAAAATAACCTAGAAAAAATTTAAATTCTCAAAAATTTCAACTTATCATGCTTGATTCCCTAATGTCTTAAAGTTTGAATAATCAAAGCATAAGTACCTATGTCTTAATTCTCAACATATCAATAAAAATCATAAGTCAATCAGAATTAATTCCTAATAGGAGATTGAGACTCATGCAGAGAGTGAAAGTGAGAATTTGAAATTTTGAGAACAATGCAAAATGTTAGTTGTAAAAATTTTCAAGGGTTCGAAGAGAATGCAATGACTGAAAGTAAGTTCCCCCCCACACTTAAGATGTACATTGCCCTCAACGTACAAAGATACATTAGTAGCAATAGAAGTATAAAATCATAAGATAGGTAGAGAAGTGAAACTCCCTGAATTGGATGAATTCCTTGAAAGTAGTGAAAGCTGGATTGGAGAGATGACTACTTGAAGTTCATGATCCTGGGTAACTTGAAGCACAACTGCGTGGGGAATTTAAGTCTTACTCGATAACAAGTGAACTGTAAAATAAAAGGAAAAATATAAAGTGAAGAGAATAAAAATAAAAATAAAAATAGAAATAAAAATAAATTAATAGGGAATTGGGCACACGGCTGTTGGGCACGGGCGTGTGGCCTAGGTCTAGCATGTGTGTTTCGTGTTCCTATCGGTACGGCCACGACTGGTTGGCATGGGCGTGTCCTATGCCCGTGGTAATTTCTCAGTCTCGCCCACAGTTCATTGGCACAAGCGTGTTGAGTCACACGGCCTTATAGCACGGTCGTGTCTTTTGATGTTCGTTTCACCCATGGCCGTGTTTAAAATCACACGCCCGTGTATGAATGGATAGGTTTGGCCACGATAGTATCAAACGGCCTTGTTTCTACCCGTAGGGTGTCCACGGCCTTAGGCAAGCCCGTGTGTCTAGTCATGTGGTCCTGGGAAATCTGCGTTTTAAGGAGTTAGTTAAAAATTTAAGAAAATCAAACTTGTTAGTGCTTGGGTTGCCTCCCGAGAAGCGCTTGTTTATAGTCTAAGCTCGACTTCTTGCCTGCACCTTTTATGAGGGATTGTGGAGTCTAAGCTCCTCTCTATCATTCTTAAAGTCGTCACCGTAATATAGTTTGAGGAGGTGCCCGTTTACCTTGAAAGTGCCTTGAGTTGGATGTGTTACCTCAATTGTGCCATAGGGGAGAACACTTTGGACTATGAATGGGCCTGACCATCTCGATTTGAGCTTTCCAGGGAATAGTTTAAGTCTTGAGTTGTACAGCAAAACTAGA
Source organism: Gossypium stocksii (assembly GCA_020496765.1). Classification (NCBI taxonomy): domain Eukaryota; kingdom Viridiplantae; phylum Streptophyta; class Magnoliopsida; order Malvales; family Malvaceae; genus Gossypium; species Gossypium stocksii. The sequence continues at coordinate 39,105,473 of CM035626.1, forward strand.
TCGCCAGGCTTAATTGTTTGTGTTGTTTCAAACGAGCGTCATGGCATCGCTTTGTGATTTCCTTGTATAAGCGTGAGTTTTCATATGCATTGTAACGCCATTTGTCCAATTCGTTTTGCTGCATGCGTCTCTTTTCACCTACAAGATCAGGGTCGAAGTTTAAAAATTTAATGGCCCAAAATGCTTTATGTTCTAGCTCAAAGGGTAAATGACAACTTTTCCCATAAACAAGTCTGTAAGGCGATGTTCCTGTGGGAGTTTTGAAAGCAGTTTTATAGGCCCATAGAGCGTCATCTACTTTCATTACCCACTCTTTTCTATTTACTTGTACGGTTTTCTCTAAGATGCGCTTTAGTTCTCTATTAGTTACTTCAACTTGTCCACTGGTTTGAGGGTGGTAAGGGGTAGCTGTTCTATGGTACACTCCATATTTCTGTAAGACTTTCTCAAACTGAGCATTGCAGAAAGGTGTTCCCCTATCACTGATAATTGCTCTTGGTGTTCCAAATTGAGAAAAAAGTTTTTTAAGAAATTTTACTACCATTCTAGCATCATTAGTAGGTAAGGCTTGGGCTTCTACCCATTTAGACACGTAATCGACTGCTACTAAGATGTATTTATTTCCATATGAACTAGGGAATGGACCAATGAAATCTATGCCCCACACATCGAATATTTCACATTCAAGCATATATGTCTAAGGCATTTCATCATGTTTAGAGATATTACCTGTTCGTTGACATTTATCACAAGAAATAGCATACCTGCTGGCGTCTTTGAATAATGTGGGCCAATAAAAACCTGATTCGAGTATTTTATGGGCGGTCTTAGTTCCACTGTAATGTCCTCCTGTCGGCCCTGAATGGAAGTGTTCCAAGATCTTGTTTGCTTCAGTTGTTGTTACACATCTTCGAATGACTTGGTCTGCACAAATACGAAACAGAAAAGGGTCTTTCCAAAAGTAGTTTTTCACATTAGTGAAGAATCGTTTCTTTTGCTGATGTGTCAACCCTTTTAGTATTATGTTAGCAGCTAAGTAATTTGCGATGTCAGCAAACCATGGTACCTCAGAGTCAGATATGACTAAGAGTTGTTCTTCGGGAAACGAATAATTTATTTCAGCTTCATCAAGTTCTTTGAGATGTGGGTTCTCAAGCCTGGAAAGGTGATCTGCTACTAAGTTTTCAGCTCCTCTTTTGTCTTGTATTACAAAGTCGAATTCCTGCAATAATAAAATCCATATTATTAGTTGAGGTTTTGCATCAGACTTAGTTAAAAGATAACGAAGAGTAGAATGATTAGTATAAACTATGACTTTAGACAATATTAGATATGGTCTAAATTTGTCGAACGCAAAAACCATAGCTAGCAATTCTTTTTCTGTAGTAGTGTAGTTTCCTTGTGCTGCTGTTAGAGTTTTGTTAGCATAGTAAATTGGCTGAAAATGCTTATCTCTTTGCTGTCCAAGAACTGCACCTACTGCAAAATCACTCGCATCACCCATTAGTTCAAAAGGTAAATTCCAATCAGGTGCAATTATAATTGGAGCATTGGGTAGTTTCTCTTTAAGAGTGTTAAATGCCTCTAAACATTCCTGATCAAAATCGAAACGTACGTCCGTTTTTAGTAATTTTGTTAATGGGTTAGCTATTTTAGAAAAGTCTTTAATGAATCTTCTATAAAAACTAGCATGTCCTAAAAAACTTCTAATTGCCTTAACTGAACTAGGGGGAGGTAGTTTTCAATGGTCTCAACTTTTGCTTTATCTACTTCTATCCCTTTACTAGAAATTTTGTGTCCTAGCACTATACCTTCTTGTACCATAAAATGGCATTTTTCCCAATTGAGAACAAGATTTGTTTCTTCACATCTTATCAAGACTTATTCTAAATTTTTAAGGCAGAGTTGGAAAGAGTTACTGAATACCGAGAAGTCGTCCATGAATACTTCCATGATGTCCTCTACAAGCTCATTAAAAATTGCTAGCATGCAACGTTGAAAAGTAGCCAGAGCATTACATAATCCAAAAGGCATTATACGATAAGCAAACGTACCGTATGGACAAGTGAATGTCGTTTTCTCTTTATCTTCAGGAGCTATCGGGATTTGGAAATAGCTAGAGAGTCCATCCAGAAAATAGTAATACATATATCCTGATAGTCTTTCTAACATCTAATCAATGAAAGGTAAGGGGAAGTGATCATTTCTTGTGGCGTCGTTCAATTTCCTGTAATCAATACAAACCCTCCAATTGGTGACAGTTCTTGTAGGGATTAATTCATTCTTTTCATTGGCAATGACAGTCATGCCACCCTTCTTAGGAACCATCTGCACAGTACTTACCCAAGCATTGTCAGAAATAGGATAAATAATTCCATCATCTAGAAGTTTAATTACCTCAGTTTTGACCACTTCCTTCATGTTGGGGTTCAGTCTCCTTTGAGCTTGCACACATGGTTTGTATTCATCCTCCATCAAAATTTTGTGGGTACAAAAGGAATGACTGATTCCTTTGATGTCAGAAATTTTCCAAGCTGTGGCTCTTTTATGCTTCTGTAACACTTGAATTAATTCCTCTTTTTTCTTAGGTTGCAAGTTTGCAGCAATAATGACTGGAAGTGTAGAATTGTCTCCTAAAAATGCATATTCTATGTGTTTGGGTAGTTGTTTGAGATCTAGTATGGGAGGTTTGTCAATAGAGGGTTTTTATCTTAGTTCATCCTCAATTTCAATGCCCTCATAACCTATTTGTATTAGGGAAGATTCGTTAGAGTTTAGCTCATTTATTACCATTTTCATGTCAGTGGTGACTTCGTGCTCTCCCTCACTTTGAACGAGACACAGTTCCAATGTGTCTTTAAGAGTGATTTCTTGAAAAGAATCTTGAACAGAATGATAAATAGAATCAACAAAATAACAGGAATCATCTTACTCCCTAGTAAATCGCATGGCATCATAAATCTTAAACACAATCTCTTCATCACCTACCCTAAGCACAAGTTTACCGTCTCTTACATCAATAACAGCTCTGGCAATAGCTAAAAATAGTTGTCCTAGGATTAAGGGTATCCCAACATCCTTATCCATATCTAACACGACAAAATCAATAGGGAATATAAATTAATCCACCTTAACTAGTACATCTTCAATGATACCCCTAGGATATTTAACAGATCTATCAGCTAATTGAATACTCATCCTAGTGGGTTTTTGTTCCCCTAAACCTAGTTGTTTAAACATTTTATAGGGCATTAAGTTCATGCTAGCACCTAAATCTGCTAATGCCTTTTCAATATTTAAATTACCAATAAAACAGAGAATAGTAAAACTTCCTAGATCTTTCAATTTTGTTGGGAGTTTATTTTAGAGAATCGCTGAACACTCTTCGTTAAGTTCCACTGTGGACAGTTCATCAAACTTCCTTTTGTTTGTAAGAAGTTCTTTTAGGAATTTTGCGTATGTTGGCATCTGTGAAATAGCTTCAACAAAAGGTAAGTTAATGTGTAATTGCTTAAAAAGTTCAAGAAATTTACCAAATTTGGCATCCATGCGGTCTTTCTTTAATTTTGCTGGGTATGGGATAGGTGGTTTATATTCCTTGAGTACTAGTGGAGCGCTTTCTTGGGGTTTGGCTTCCTTAACTTTTTCTTTTTCAGGCTCTTGTAATACTTTCTTTTCAGGTTCATCTAGTGTTTTTCCACTCCTTAGTGTGACAGTTTTAACATGCTCTTTAGATTTAGTTTCTGTGTTACTCGAAAACCCATCTTGTGGTCTTTCAGAAATTAGCTTAGCGAGTTGGCCTATTTGAGTTTCAAGTCTTTGAATGGATGCTTGCTGGTTCTTCAATGTTGTTTCAGTGTTTTGGAAATGGGTTTTTCATACGGCGATAAATTTCGTGAGCATCTCTTCCAGATTTGGCTTTTTCTCTTGTTGGAACTGTGGCTGTTGAAATCCCAGAAGAGGTGGTTGTTTCTAATTTCTTTGTCCTCCCCATGAAAAATTGGGGTGGTTCTGCCAACCTACATTGTAAGTGTTACTATAAGGGTTATTTTGAGGTCTAGAGATATTACCCATGTAGTTGGCTTGTTCGGTTTCCATGCCATGTCCATAGGAAGAGTAATCGGGATTGTACATATTTCCTTGAATTGAGTCATACTGCATCACTGGGTGTACCTGTGTAGAACCAACAAAATTGTCAATCTTTTTATTAAAAAGTTTTACTTGATTAGAAAGCATCGTGACTACATCAATATTAAAAACTCCTGTAGCTTTTGGTGGTTTTGTTCTCATGACTTACCACTGATAGTTATTCAGTGACATCTCTTCTATAAACTCGTAAGCTGCTTTGAGTGTTCTATTGTTGATTGTCCCTCCGGCGGCTACATCGATCATTTGTCTTGTTGAAGGATTCAAACCGTTGTGAAAGGTTTGAACTTGTAACCACAAAGGTAATCCATGGCAAGGACACCTTCTCAATAGGTCCTTGTATCTTTCCCAGGCATCGTAAAGCGTCTCTAAATCCATCAGCACAAAAGAAGAAATATCATTCCTTAATTTTCCCATTTTAGCTGGCGAAAAATATTTGAGTAGGAATTTTCAGTCATCTATTCCTATGTAGTGATTGATCCACGTGGTAAAGAATTTAACCACTGTTTAGCCTTGTTTCTGAAGGAGAATGGGAATAGCCTAAGACGAATGGCATCATCAGAAATGCCATTTATTTTGAATGTATCGCATAATTCCAAAAAGTTGACTAGATGCGAGTTAGGATCCTCATCCTGCAAACTATCAAACTGAAAAAATTGTTGTATCATTTGAATAGTGTTAGGTTTCAGTTCAAAATTATTTGCAGCAATAGTAGGCCTAACAATGCTAGATTCAGTGCCTGCTAAATTAGGTCTAGCATAATCATACATAGTACGTAGAGTAGGATTTTGCTCAATAGGATTTGCGGCTACTACAGGAGGTAGCTGATTATCCTGATTTGCTTCCATCTCTTCGGTGGGTTCTGGTTCTTCTTCTTCTCCTTGTTCTGGATATTGCAAACTTCTTTTTATCTCTCGGCTATTTCTGCAAAATCTCACTTCTAAATCGTCGTCAAAAAGCAGTGGTCCTCCTGGGTTTCTTCTAGTCATAAACTAGAGATACCTAGAAGGAAAAAGGTAAAGAAAATTAAAATAAATAAATAAAACAAAAAACTAAAGGCTGAAAATAAAAAAATAGTAATGGCTAAAGTAATAGAAATCGAGTGTTCCTAATATCTTAGTTCCCCAGCAACAGCGCCAAAAACTTGATTTCGTGATTGTGATGAAGTAATAAAATCTAATAGTACCTGGAACCTAATTAATATCACGATAAAAGGCAAGTGCACTTATCGTATAGTAGTATAGTTAGTGGCAAGACCGGAATATCGAACCCAAAGAACTATGAGTACTAGTAATGACTTCCTTCCTATTATCTAGCCTAAAAATAAAGAGGGTTCGGTTGTAAACTAAACTAAACTAACTAAAGAAATGAAAAATAGTAAAGTCTTAAGAAAACCCTTTTCAATTTAATTTTCTTCAAGATGTACGCATTTTACTAAAAGTTTACAGTTTTACTTTGGAAAAAAAAGTTTATTCAAAGGATTTAGCACTACTAAAATTTGGTTTTCTGAAATGTGATCTCTGAAGAGTGGCACCTCGAATCTCCGGCACCACGTCTATAAGTATCTTTACTATACTATACTTTATTGAAATACTGTTATATTACTGTAGATAGTACTAAGACCCTACTAAGGTGTTGTAGTTAGGGCAACACTGAAACTGTAGAGACTAAGACGGTAGGAAAAACTGAAAACCCTAGAAGACTGAGACTGTAGCTAGGCTACGATTCTGTGAAAACAAAACTCTAAAATACTATCTGTACATAAGATATCTTTAATAAATATCAAAATACTGAACTAATTCATAAAATTCGTAACCAGATAATACGATATGAGTAAGAGGGAAGCTCGTGGGAGAGGCCCTAGACGTGGACGAGGTAGTGTAAAAACTGAGACTGGATCATACGATCGGGCTATAGCGAACGATGCTTTGTCCTAGGTGATGTTACGGGTTTTGGAAAGAGACGCTAGAGCGAGTACGGGACTGTGAATCCGGGATCTATTTTTGAGCGACTTCATGCTAACGGAGCGGAGATTTTTAGGGGCGTATCTGGTGTAGCCTCAAATGTGGCCGAATACTGGTTGGAGGCCACGGAGCGAATCATGGATGATTTGGATTGCTCAGTAGAGCAGAAACTAAAGGGAGCAGTATCTCTACTGCGAGATGAGGCCTACCAGTGGTGGATCACTGTGAGGGATAGTACCACAGCTGAACGGGTAACTTGGGAGCTGTTTAAGATGGCCTTCAAAGGGAAGTATGTCAGGGCGAGTTATGTGGACGCCCGAAGGAAGGAATTTCTGAACCAGACCCAGGGTAATAAGTCGGTTGCAGAGTGCAAGGCTGAGTTCTTAAGGTTAAGCCAGTATGCCAGTGGAATAGTCGCTATAGAGTATGGACGTAGCATACGATTCGAGGATGGCCTCAGGGATGAGCTTAGGGTGCTAATTATTCCGCAGAGGGAGTGCGACTTTGCTACTTTAGTAGAAAAGGCTAAGATAGCCGAGGAGGTGAAATGTATGGAGTGACAGAACCGTGATAAGGATTAAAATCGTTTTAGGAGGGATTTTGGACCCTCGGGTGCTGTGGGCAGAAATGTCAAAAGGGCTGAATGGACGAACCGGTTCGGGCAGTTTTGGTGAATGTGGTTAGACCGTAGGCTTGCGGGGATTGTTGCAGAGTACATCTAGGAGATTGTTGGAAGCGTAATGGGGCATGTTTTCGGTGTAGGTCCAAGGAGCATAGAGTCAAGGACTGTCCTCAGAGGCCGGCTCAGACGCAAGCTGCTGAACAGAGGGTTGCTCAACTAGTGCGAGATGGACCACAACTGTCGAGAGCCCGTGGTCAAGGTAGGGGAGGCAATGGAAATGGTCATGGACGTGGAGCACCGGGTAGGGGTGCTGGAAATGCTAAGGCTCGTCAGCTGGCATTGGTGTATTCTACTCGTCGTTGAGAGGAGGGTGACGCACCTGACATCATAACTGGTACGTTTTTTATTTCTAGCATGCCATACACCGCCTTAATGGATATTGGTTCTACCCATTCCTATATTGCATGTGATGGATCTTGGGCATTGGCCGTGCGCTCTAAGGAAACTCTGAGTGGGGTAACTCTGATAAGTCAACTGGGTCACTCGGTTAGGGTAGACAAACTCCTTATAGATGTGCCTTTAGAGACTCAAGGTAGGATTTTCTCTGCGGATTTAATAGAGCTACTGTTTGGAGAATTCAATCTCATCTTGAGAATGGACTGGCGAGTTAAGCATAGGGCGATTCTAGATTGCGCTACTAAATGGATGGTGTTAAAGACTATGGAGGATGAGGAGGTGATGATTATAGGGTAGGAAAGAGATTACTTGTCCAATGTTGTCTCAGCCTTGAGAGTTGAGAAGCTGATTCGCAAGGGTTACGAGGCGTATTTGGCATATGTGAGTCAGTCAGATGCTGAGGGTGTGATTGTAGGAGGGGTTAGAATCGTCAAGAAGTTTCAAGATGTCTTTCTGGAGGAGCTTCCTGGGTTGCTTCCGAATCGTGAAGTCAAATTTGGAATCAACTTGTTGCCTGGAACAGCTCCAGTGTCCATCGCACCTTACAGGATGACATTGAAGGAGTTAGTGGAGTTAAAAGCACAAATCTAAGAGCTGTTGGACAGAGGCTTTATTAGGCCAAGTGTGTCTCCGTGGGGAGCACTAGTGATGTTCGTGAAGAAGAAGGATGGGATGATGCGGATGTGCATTGATTACCATCAGTTGAACAAACTGACAATTAAGAACAAGTATCCTTTGCCAAGGATCAACAACTTGTTTGACCAGTTAAGAGGAGCTTCGGTAATTTCCAAGATCGATCTTTGATCTGGATATCACTAGTTAAGGGTCAAAGAGGTGGATATTCATAAGACGGCATTCAAAACTCGGTATAGTCAATATGAGTTTCTGGTAATGCCGTTTGGATTGACGAATGCACCTGTGGCTTTCATGGATTTGATGAGTCGGGTATTCCAAACTTACTTGGATTGATACGTGGTCGTCTTCATAGAAGATATTTTGGTCTACTTGAAAACCGAGGAGAAGCATGATGAGCATCTCCGTATCATTTTACAAGTGTTGAGGGAGAAGTAACTGTATGCAAAATTTAGCAAGTGTGAATTTTGGTTGCGAGAGGTGACATTTTTAGGTCATGTTGTTTCCGCTGAGGGGATTAGGGTGGATCCTCGGAAATTGAGGTAGTTTTGGAATGGAAGCCACCGAAATCTGTGTTAGAAATTTAGAGCTTTCTGGGTTTGGCAGGGTACTACAAAAGGTTTCCGGAAGGATTTTCATTGATTGCGGTACTGTTAATGAAACTTTTGAGGAAAGGAGCACCGTTTGTATGGACTAAAAAATAGCAAGAAGCTTTCGAGAAGCTGAAGAAAGTTTTGACTGAGGCACTAGTATTGATTCAGCCGGAGTCTAGGAAGGATTTCACTGTGTATAGTGATGCATTGCATGTTGGTTTGGGCTATGTGCTGATACAAGAGGGTAAGGTGGTTGCTTATGCATCGCGACAACTTAAACCTTATGAAGCGAACTACCCTACGCATGATCTGGAGTTGGCAGCAGTGATTTTTGCACTAAAGATTTGGAGACACTACTTGTATAGAGAAAAGTGTATTATATACACGGACCATAAGAGTCTCAAGTATTTGTTGACTCAAAGGGAGTTGAACCTTAGGCAACGAAGATGGATAGAGTTGCTTAAGGATTACGACTGCTCTATTGAGTATCACCCAGGCAAAGCGAATGTGGTGGCTAATGCACTGAGTAGGAGAGCTGTAACTGAGTTGAGAGCAATGTTTGCTCGTCTGAGTCTGTATGACGATGGTAGCTTGTTAGCGGAATTACAAGTGAGACCAACCTAGATAGAGCGGATTAAGGAAAAACAGTTAAAGGATGAGTCACTAGTTCCTCGATTCCAGTAAATTAGGAATGATGAGACTTCAGATTTTGGATTGAACAGTGAAGGAGTTCTGTGCTTTCGAGGAAGCATTTATATTCCGAAGGACTCTGATTTGAGGTAGTCAATTCTGAGAGAGGCTCATGACGGACCTTATGCCATGCATCCTGGAGGGAATAAGTTGTATCGAGATTTACGAGAGTTGTACTAGTGGCCTGGACTTAAGCGTGAGGTAACAGAATTCATGGGTAAGTATCTGACATGCCAGCAAGTGAAGGCCGAGCATCAACTGCCTTCTGGACTTCTGCAACTGGTGAAGATTCGACTTTGGAAGTGGGAGAGGGTAACCATGGACTTTGTGAGTGGGCTACCCTTGACGCCTACCAAGACTCGGTTTGGGTGATTGTGGATAGGTTAAACAAATCTGGTCATTTCATACCTGTCCGAACCAACTACTCACTTCAAAAGTTAGCCAAGTTGTATGTGGCGAGATAGTGCGGCTTCATGGAGTGCCAGTTTCGATTATTTCTTATCGGGATCCTAGGTTTACATCTCGATTCTAGCAGAAGTTGCATGAGGCATTGGGTACACGGTTAGATTTTAGCACTGCTTTTCACCCCCAGACGGATGGGAAATCAGAAAAGGTGATTCAAGTTCTGGATGACATGTTGAGGGGATGTGTTATCGACTTCTGAGGTAGTTGGGAGGATTACTTGCCATTAGCAGAGTTTGCTTACAACAACGGCTATCAGGCGAGTATTCAAATGGCCCCATATGGGGCGTTGTATGGACGAAGGTGTTGTACACCTACCTGTTGGACAGAGTTGGGAGAACGTCAGGTTCTTGGGCCAGAGTTGGTGGCAGATACAGAAGACAAGGTTAAGCTGGTCAAGGATCAGTTAAAGGAAGCATATGATAGACAGAAATCTTATGCTGACTTAAAGCGTAAGGAAATTGAGTACTTAGTGAGGGATATGGTTTTCTTGAAGGTCTCGCCTTGGAAGAAGATATTAAGGTTTGGTAGGAAGGGCAAGTTGAGTCTGTGGTTTTTCGGGCCCTATCGAGTTCTTAAACGGGTAGGTCCGGTAGCTTACCAACTGGAACTACCTCTAGAGCTGGATAATATTCATGATGTCTTTCATGTTTCCATGTTAAGACAGTATCGATCTGATCCTTCTCATGTCGTACCGGTAGAAGAGATTGAGGTGAAACCTGAGTTGACTTTTGAAGAAGAACTTGTGCAGATTTTGGACCGCGAAATCAAACTGTTGAGGAAAAAGTCAGTTCCTTTGGTGAAAGTACTTTGGCGAAATCATGGCAGAGAAGAAGCTACGTGGGAGCCAGAAGAGTCGGTACGTCAGTAGTACCCTCACCTGTTTGGACCAGGTAAATTTTGAGGCCAAAATTTCTTTAAGGGGGTAGAGTTGTAACTCCCTAGTTTTTGGGATTTTTGAGATTTTCGCTTGAATTTAATTTTTGCTTGTCTAGAAGTGCTAATTCCTATTTTGAGTGTGTTAGTGGGCCTTTAGAAGGCTTAGGCTTAAGTTAAAACCCGGTAGAATTTTAAAATTTTAGACCTAAGGGAGAAGGGGCTTTGACTAAGTGGGCTTTTAAAAAAAATGTTGGTAATTTAAGACACAAGATGACCTGTGGTAAGGTGGCAATGCAACGCCACTTAAAACACAAGGAGGGCGTGTGGAAGCTGTGCAAGAGCTAAGGTTCAAATCTCATGGTAAGCAATGTGATGTTTTATTTTTAATGCATGTGCAAGGCATGTGGTGGACTTCAAGTGAAACTCTGCTGGGAGGAGTTTGGAGTGCTCATGGGATTGAGTCAAGGAGGGATAAGGGGAGAAAAGTTAGGAAATTTGAATGGGAAGTAAGTGATGGCCAAATAAGGGTCTCTTGGGAAGTAAATCGGCTAGGGTCGCTAAAGGTAACATTTTTGGCATTTTGATAGGAGTGTGCCGATTTCTCCTTTTGTTTTCTTCAGGTTTTGCATTGTAGTAAATCTTGAGAGCTAGCTAGTTAAGGGTTAGGGGTGCCGACCACACCTTTCTTGTCACCAAGTTCTTCTCCTATCTTTTCTAAAAAGCCGAAACCCAGAAAGTGTTAGCTCTCTTTTGCCGATTTACCTAAAGCCAAATCCCTCATCATCTTTCTCCCAAAAGCCGAACCAAGTATTCTCCTCTCCACTCTTCACTCTCTTCTCTTCTTCTTTACCTCTTCTCCACCGATTGAAGTAACTATTTTTCTTGAAACTTTCTAGCCGATTGTTCCAAAAAGCCGAAACCTGAGTCATTGACACACACTTAGCCGATTCTTCCCTTGACCAAATCTTTCTCATCTTTATTTGAAAGCAAATCGAAATCTCTTCCCAACCTCTTTTCTTTTCTTTCATTCTCTTCTCTTCCAAAAACCGAAACTTTAACTCTTCTAGTGACCTCTTCTCAATCGAAACCTCTTTTCTTTTTCTTTGCGGATTCATTCAACCTCTTTGATCCATTCTTGGGATTTAGTTAAGAAAAAGGTAGATCTAAGATTAGAAGGGTGAAATTAGCATCTGACATCGATCTAGCAAAGACTGTGGTAAGTGTTCGAGTCCTTTCTCTCGTATTCTAGTGATTTATGAAAAGCCGAAAACCCCTAACCTCCCTAGGTAAAATTGGTTTTGACTTCGTTTGGGAGGAGTATCTATTGAGTTTTCTTTTGGATCTTGTGTTTGTTAAGGGTGGTAAAGGGGCAATCTAGCAAGGCGCAGTGGAGACTAGGGCCATTGAGGCAATCTAGATCTAGATCTAGTGGTTAGAGTCGACAAAGGTAAGATACTAATGATGCTCTATTATGGCCGAATAGGTACAACAAGTTGATAGTGATTATTTAATTGGATCTTTAGTTAACAGTGCGATTTAAACGATTGTAGGTTCATTCGGTGCAGATCTCGACATAGTACGCAAACAGGTGTGTAATCGACACCCACTAGTAGATTAGATCGGTAAAAGCCGAAAAGTCGAAATGCCAAAATTCTGGCATTTTGAGGGCTTGCGAGCGTACGAGCGCTCGTGGGTTGGTTTGAATCGGTAAAATCAGTAATCACAAACGGTAGGAATAATGTGTGCTGGTTTTCGTGCATGTTGGTGGATTGGACCTTGAAGGCCCGAATTTGGGCCCAATGGGCTTACGGACCCATATGGGTGAAAATGAGCGGTAAGCATATTCTGGTAGTCTGACTATTAAATCTACTAAAACGGATGTAAAATTTAGACTTAATGGGCTGTAGTAGCTAGTGGACTCCGTTGGGCCCATTACGGGTTTTGGGGCCCGATACGCTGTATTAATAAAATGGACCAAATAAGTTACTGGGATGATGTTAGGGCTGTTAACAAACTGTAATGAGCATGAAACCCTAAAAACTGGAAAATTTACTGAAATACCCCCATAAGGGTGGAAAATTACTGTTTTACCCCTAGGTGCAAAAAGACCATTTTACCCCTTAGGGTTAAGTTGACTGATTTGCATGCTAAATTATATCTATTCACTATATGCCATATCATAATTATATAAAGTTGCATGGGATTGGGTTTGATGGAGGAAGTGCTAAGTGGCAATGCCATGTATACTGTTAGAGGCCTTGCCTCATTTCACTCTTTTAGTGCCTTGGTCACGTTATCTGATTAAGCAGCTAAGCTGCGACTGTGGTGTGTAAGGCTGGGTGGGTTGAGTTATTCCCCACATGGTGTGTAGGGCTGGTACGGGTGGTGTGTAGGGCTAGATTGGGCTTGGGTTTGCATCCATGCATAAAATACTGTTTTGTTACTGTAATGGGCCTAAGGCCCAAACTGTTTTCTGAATAGGGCTAAGGCCCAGTAATTACTGTTTTCTGGATAGGGCTAAGGCTTAGTTAACCCTGTACCTGAATAGGGCATCAGCCCAGTTGAGCTTGTACTGATCTGGACTCTGGTTGGGTTAGCTTACACACTGAGTTTTCACAAACTCACCCATTTCCTTTCTGTCCATGCAGGTGAACCCCAACCTTTAAGGACTCAAAGCCGCGAGGGATTTGGAGTGGCCACGTGAATAGTTCTGATTTTTTTATTTTCCTTAAATTCACTTTATTTTAGTAATCTTTAATTTTTGGGTTTTAATATGTAATAAGGTCGCTCAGTGTTTAACTTTTATCTTCATTTGGTTTTAAGTATTTAATTATTATTTGTTAAAAATGGGTAGATTAAGGCTGCGCAGATTTTTATTTCAAAATTAACAAACGTTTTGAAAACCTTCTCTACGTGACAAATGGATAATCTAATAACAACGACACGCTAACAAGATCTCTTAAAGTGAGCTTCAAACTGATAGTGGATGGGATTTTGTAAATTAATTAACCTTCTTTTTCTCAAAACACTCAAAACAGCTTTGCTAAGTCACCCTGAACTTATTAATAAAGGAACAAGGCGTAATTCACTGTCCATGTGACACACCAGATCGGGCCATAACGTCTGGGTCGGGTTTGGGGTGTTACACTCACAGTCAAATCGCTAAAAACTAACATCCTAAAATCAAAGTTTCGTCGAATAACTTTCGACACCAAAACTTAAATCAAACTTACCAGCAAGTGAATTGAACTAAAAGGAGAAGATATATCCTGTGCAGAATCAGCGTAATGTAACATAGTAAAAAAAATGAACTTGAAATGGTGAAATCGAAATGGTGAAGAAAGAAGCCAAAAGTAATGTTAGAAATAAATAAAAAAATACAAATGAAAACCATGAACAACAAAGGAATTTTTTGTTTTGGGGAAATTTTAACTACAATAAACTACCCCACAAGGCAGTTAGCAAAAACATCTCTATAGCTTTTATCAAGACTTGAACACAAGACCAAAGGGTAAGTTGAGGCTTTACCACTAAACCAATAGGCTCATTATTAATATTATTTGCACATAATTAACTTATAAACCACACACTCCAAGGAAAGGGTTTAAACAAAATAACAAAATTTTTAGAAACAAGATTCGAACCCAGAACCTCACATACATAACCAGAACATTTAACCACTGAACCAGATAAATTTACTTGACAAAAATTTCCAAAGTCTAAACTCAAATCGAGGGATTACATCTTTTGATTTCAAAAAATGATTTCTTTTAGGCTAGTTTTTGGGATGTTACAAAACTAGATCCAATTAATTAAAAAGTTAATGTAACACCCCTTAGCCATTCCGGTCACCAGACCCGAGTAATAAGATGCTACGACATAAATCAACAATTCAATAAATACCTTACTTGATGAAAATTCAATTATTTATCAATAAATTAGGGATATAATTAAATATATTAAATAACTATAATTCTACAAGGACCTAGTTATAAAATACAAGTATATAGTAAGATTGGATTGTAAAATTATGAAGTTAAAAGTCAATATTGGAAATTCACAGATGGTATCGATACCTTTTGAAAATTGATACCAAAATTCAACTCTGTTTACCTAAAAATCAATGGTATCAATATTTATTTTATGGTATCGATATTTTATGAAAAAGTGTCGATAATTAAATAAAAATCAATACCATTTTTTCATTCTATTTGTTTTAAAACTGTTCATATGGTCAAGTATTGATACCAATACTGTAACACCCCAAACTCGGCCTAGACGCTATGGCCAGATCTAACGAGTCACATGGACTTACGATTGAATGTGTGTTCTTATTTAAGGTGAATAAGGTGATTCTGGTAAAAATAGTGGTTTAACGAAAAGTCATTTATTTAAGTCCTTAAGATATCCGTTTGTTACGTTTGTTGTATTTGAAAAACATCCATTAAATTTGGTTAAAAACCTGCACGGCCTATACCTAGCAGTTTCGATGAATTATAAATCAAACCAGTAAATAAATTCCATGAAAGAAAACAAAATTTAAAGAGCGGCCTTATTACAACTTAAAACCCAAAATAGTAAAGCTTAAATAAATAAAATAACTAACTGAAATGAAAACCGGATTTACAGATGATGTGGCCACTCCGAACCTCTCACAGCTCCAAGCCCACTATGGTTGGGGATTAGCTGCAAGGATGAAAATAAAGGGTGAGTTTGGTAAACTCAGTGTGTAACAAAACCCAACCATAGCCCAAAACAGATCAAGCCTCAAAGTCAGATTTATTTGGGCCTTGGCCCAGTACAGAAATCAAAATGAAGCCTATAGGCCTATAACAGATACAGAACAGATATATCATGTATGTGGAAAGCCCAACCCAGATCCATCCATAACACCCCCGTACCAGCCTTACACCGTGTGGGGAGACTACTCGACCCACCCATCTGCTACACACCACAGAATTTGCAGCGAGGCTGCCAGATATTGTGACGAGGTCACCAGATATAGATATTGTGGCGAGGCCACTAGAATAGATATATATATGTGTTCAGCTTCAAGCAAAGTGGAAGGAAAAGAAAGAAACCCTAAGCATCTTACCCTATTCGGCTAAGCAAATAACAAACAACCAAAACTGAAAATGCACAAGAGCAATTCGGCATACCCTACCCCAAAAGCTAAATTTTCCAACACCAAAACTCTTAGCCGATTACCTAACTAGAACCCCTTTGGCCGGCCAACTCTTGCTCCTCAAAAGTCCCACATTTGGCCAACCCTAAGTCCCTTGATCAGC
This sequence comes from Gossypium stocksii, assembly GCA_020496765.1. Classification (NCBI taxonomy): domain Eukaryota; kingdom Viridiplantae; phylum Streptophyta; class Magnoliopsida; order Malvales; family Malvaceae; genus Gossypium; species Gossypium stocksii. Next base: position 39,121,206 of record CM035626.1, read on the forward strand.
TTTTGCTCCCCTTATCACTCCTTAACTTAATCCTTTGACTCATTCAAACACCTTCCAATAGAGTTTCACCTGAAGTCTACAACTCAACCTTCCTGTTCATAAAAAAATAAACACCCTAAATAACTTACCTTGCCACTCGAACCTTAGCTCCCCCTAGCTCCCACACGCCACTTTAATAGCTCCCTAGTGGCGTCATTTAACCACTTTACCAGAGGCTCCTTTGTGCTCTATTTTTTAATTTTAATCTTAAAAGCCCACTTCTTAAGGACCTCATTCTCTTAGCACTAAAATTTCTTAAATCCGCCGGGTTTCAACCTGAGGTTGGGCCTTCTAGGGCCCCACTATCATACTAAAATACTATTTACACATTCAGAACACAGAAATTTAAGAATTACCAAAAAATCACAGAAATCCCAAAAATTAGGGAGTTACAACTCTACCCTCCTTAAAGAAATTTCGTCCTTGAAATTTACCTGATCCAAACAATTGAGGGTATTGCTGACGCATTGCCTCCTCTGGCTCCCAAGTAGCTTCCTCTCTGCCATGATTACACTACAGTACCTTTACTAACGGAACCGACTTCCTTCTTAGCACCTTCAGATTTCAATCTAGAATCTGCACGGGCTCTTCCTCGAAAGTCAAATCAGGTTGTACCTCAACCTCTGCAACCGGCATGACATGAGTAGGGTTAGAATGATATTGCCTTAACATGGATACGTGAAAAACATCGTGAATCCTGTCTAGCTCTAGAGGTAATTCCAATTGATAAGCCACTGGACCTACTCGCTTAAGAACCCGATAAGGCCCAATGAACCGCGGACTCAACTTGCCTTTCTTTCCAAATCTTAATATCTTCTTCCAAGGTGAAACTTTCAAAAAGACCATGTCACCCACTGAGTACTCAATCTCCTTATGCTTTGAGTCTGCATAAGACTTCTACCAATTTGATGCTTCCTTTAACCAATCCCTAATCACTTTGACCTTTTCTTCAGTCTCTGCTACCAACTCAGGTCCAAGAACTTGTCGCTCGCCCAATTTGGTCCAACAACTAGGTGTACGACACTTACATCCGTACAACGCTTCGTAAGGTGCCATACGAATACTAGCCTGATAACTGTTATTGTACACGAATTCTGCCAACGGTAGATAATCCTCCTAATTGCCTCGGAAGTCGATAATACATCCCCTCAACATATCTTCCAAAATATGAATAACCTTTTCCGACTAACCATCAGTCTGAGGGTGAAAAGCTATGCTAAAGTTCAACCGCGTTCCCAACGCCTCATGCAACCTTTTCCAAAACCGATATGTGAATCTAGGATCTCAATCAGAAATAATCGACACTGGCACTCCATGCAATCGCACAATTTCTGCCACATACAGCTTGGCTAGCTTCTGAAGCAAATAATTAATGCGGACAGGTATAAAGTGAGCAGATTTGGTCAACCTATCCACGATCACCCAAATCGAGTCCTTCTTCGATAGCGTCAAGGGTAATCCACTCATAAAATCCATGGTTACCCTCTCCCACTTCCAAAGTGGTACTTTCACTGGCTGCAATAAACCAGAAGGCAACTGATGTTTAGCTTTCACTAGCTGGCAAGTCAGACACTTTCCCACAAATTTCGTTACCTCTCGTTTCAGTCCAGGCCACCAATGTAGTTCTCGCAGATCGCGGTACAGTTTATTCCCTCCAGGATGTATAGCACAAAGTCCCACATGAGCCTCCTTTAGAATTGCTTGCCTCAAGTCAGAATCCTTCGGAATGCAAACTCTACCTCGGAAACACAAAACCCCCTCACTATTAAGTTCAAACTCAGAAGTATCCCCATTCTTAACCTGCTGGAATCAAGAAACTAACGACTCATCCCTTAGCTACTTTTCCTTAATCTCATCAACCCAGGTTGGCCTTACTTGCAGTTCTGCTAGTAGACTACCGTCGTCATACAAACTCAAATGAGCAAACATTGCTCTCAGATCAGATACGGTTCTACGACTTAGGGCATCAGCCACCACATTAGCTTTGCCTGGGTGATACTCAATCGCACAATCATAATCCTTTAGCAACTCTATCCATATTCGTTGTCTAAGATTTAACTCCTTCTGAGTCAGCAAGTACTTAAGACTCTTATGGTTTGTGTATATAATACACCTTTCTCCGTACAAGTAATGTCTCCAAATCTTGAGTGCAAAGATTACTGCTGCCAACTCCAGATCATGAGTAGGATAATTAACTTTATGAAGTTTAAGCTGCCGCGAAGCATAAGCAACTACTTTACCATATTGCATCAACACGCAGCCCAAACCTACATGTGACGCGTCACTATGTACGGTAAAATCTTTTCTAGACTCCGACTGAATCAGTACAGGTGCCTCAGTCAAAACTTTCTTTAATTTCTCAAAAGCTTCTCGTTGCTTCTCGGTCCAAACAAATGGCACCCCTTTTCTTATAAGCTTTGTCAGTGGTGCTGCCATCACAGAAAATCCTTCCACAAACCTTCTATAGTACCTAGCCAAACCCAGAAAACTCCAAATTTCTGACACTAACCTTGGTGACTTCCATTCTAGAATCGCTTCAATCTTTCGAGGGTCTACATTGATCCCCTCAGTTGAGACGACATGACCTAAGAAAGTTACCTCTCTCAACCAGAATTCACACTTACTGAATTTCGCATAAAGCTCCTTCTCCCTCAGCACTTGCAACACAATACAGAGATGCTCATCATGTTTCTCCTCCGTTTCAGAATATACCAGAATATCATCGATGAAGACGACCACGAATCGATCCAAGTATGGCTGGAACACTCGATTTATCAAATCCATAAATGCCGCAGGTGCGTTCGTCAGCCCAAATAGCATAACCAGGAACTCATAATGACCATACCGAGTTCTGAACACCGTCTTGTGAATATCTGTCTCCTTAACTCTTAATTGATGGTATCCAGATCGAAGGTCAATCTTAGAAAATACCAAAGCTCCCCTAAGCTGGTAGAATAAATCATCGATTTTTGGTAGCGGGTACTTATTCTTAATCGTCAGTTTGTTCAACTGCCGATAATCGATGCACATCCGCATTGATCCATCTTTCTTTTTCACGAACAACATTGGTGCTCCCCATAGAGACACACTCGGCTTAATAAAGCCTCTATCCATCAACTCTTGAATCTGGGCTTTCAACTCCACCAACTCTTTCGATGCCATCCTGTAAGGTGCGATGGAAACTGGTGCCATTCCAGGCAACAAGTCGTTTCCAAACTCGACTTCTCGGTTCGAAGGCAAACCCAGAAGCTCCTCTGGAAAAACATCTTGAAAATCCTTAACAGTTCTAACCTTATCCACTGTCAGATCCTCAATTTTCGACTGACTTACAAATGCCAAATAAGCCTCACAACCCTTACGAATCCACTTTTCAACTCTCAATGCCAACACCACATTTGACAGATAATCCCTTCTCTCACCTATCACCAAAACCTCCTCATCCTCAATGATCTTTAACCTCATTCGTTTGGTAGCACAATCTAGAGTAGCCCTATGCTTAACAAGCCAATCCATTCCCAAGATGAGGTCGAATTCTCCGAACGGTAGTTCCATCAGATCCCCAGAGAAAACTTTTCCTTGAGTTTCTAAAGGCACGTCTCTATACAGTTTTTTGACCCTAACTGAGTGACCCAAAGGACTTAATACAGATACCCCACTCACGGCCTCCTTAGAGTGCACACCCAGCGACCCAGATATGGCATATGCAACATATGAATCGGTAGATCCAACATCTATCAACGCAATGTATGGCATACTAGAAATCAAAAACGTACCAGTTATGACGTCAGGTGCATCACCCTCCTCTCGGCGACGAGCTGCATACACTAACGCTGGCTGATGAGTCTCAACATATCCGGCACCCCTGCCAGGTGCTCCTCGTCCTCGTCCATTCCTATTACCACCTCTACCTTGTCCACGTCCTCTCGGAGGTTGTGGTCTACCCCTCACTGGTTGATCGCCTCTCTGATCTATAGCTTGAACCTGATCTGGTTCCTGAGAATAGTCCTTAACCCTATGCTCCATAGATTCGAATCGTAAACAAGCACTAGAACATTTTCGACACTCACCCATGTGTATCTTAGCACAATTCCTACAACATTGCGGTCTAACAGCATTCATCGGTACTGCTCGAACTGGCTCTACCACCCTTGCTCTCTTAACATTCCTGTTGGCACTACCTGCTGGTCCTAAATCTCTCCAAAAACGGTTTCGATCCTTTTCCTGATTCTGTCTTTCAGTACGCTTCACCTCCTTAGCTATCTTAGCTTTCTCCACCAAAGCAGCAAAGTCGCGCTCCCTCTGCGGAGCAATCAGCACCCTAAGCTCATCTCTCAACCCATCTTCGAAGCGCACGCTACACTCGTACTCTGTAGCGACTACCCCAGAAGCATACCGGCTCAGCCTCAGAAACTCAGACTCGTACTTAGCAACTGTCTTACTCCCTTGAACCAGATTCAAAAATTCTTTCCTGCGGGCGTCCACGTAACTAGCCCCCACATACTTTGCTTTGAAGGATGTCTTGAACAGCTCCCAAGTCACCCTATTAACTGAAGTTCCATCTCTCACCGTGAGCCACCACTGATAAGCCTCATCCCTAAGCAACGATATGGCTCCCTTCAGCTTCTGCTCCACAGAACAGTCCAAATCATCCATAATCCACTCTGTAGCATCTAACTAGTATCTAGCCACGTTCGAAGCTACACCAGACACGCCTCTAAAGATCTCTGCTCCATTAGCCCGGAGTCGCTCAGAAATGGATCCTCGAATTTCATTACTTGTACTTGCCCCAGCAACCCTTTCCAACACTCGAAGCATTGCCTAAGATAGAGCGTCATCCCTGGCACCTTGATCGTGAGACTCAACTTCCGTTGCCGGTGGTACCGGTGCATCAGCTGCTAGCATATGTCCTGAAGATGAGGACCCAGCCCGCGCACTACCTCGGCCATGTCCACAGCCTCTTTCACGAGCTACTCGCGTACTCATTTTGTATTATCTATTTAGGAATTTTATGCATCAGTTAAATATTCCAGTGTTTATTACAGATGTCTTATCAATAGACAGAAATTCAGAGTTTGTTTTTTTTCGCGGTAGCCTAGCTACAGTCTCAGTCTACTTATCAGAATTTCTAGGGTTTCAGTACTACTCTAATCTAGAGTATCATAATAGGGTTTTAGTACAGACATGTAACAGAATTTCATAAAGAATCAGGAAAATTCAGAAAACTTACAAACTTGGGCCAGAGATTTGGTGTGCCACCTTTTTAAAAACCATTTTAGAAAACTGAGTTCAATCCTTAGAAATCATTTATTTGTAAGAAGAGAATATTGAAAATGACCTCGAAAACAATTTCAAAAACAACTTCTTAAAAACGATTTTCCAAAAACCTTTTTCAACGTTACTTTAAAAACACCCGTTTCAGACCCAGTGCACAGCCGAGTTGGTGCAACCGGGCTCTGATACTACTAAATGTAACACCCCAAACCAGACCTGGACGCTATGGCTAGATCTGACGGGTAACATGGACTTACTATTGAATGTGTGTTCTTGTTTAAGGTGACTAAGGTGATTCTGGTAAAAACAGTGGTTTAACGAAAAGTCATTTATTTAAGTCTTTAAGATATCCGTTTGTTACGTTTGTTGTATTTGGAAAACATCCATTAAATTTGGTTAAAAACCCAGGCGACCTATATCTAGCAGTTTCGATGAATTATAAATCAAACCAGTAAATAAAATCCATGAAAGAAAACAAAATTTAAAGAGCGGCCTTATTACAACTTAAAACCCAAAATAGTAAAGCTTAAATAAATAAAATAACTAACTGAAATGAAAACCGAATTCGTAGATGATGTGGCCATTCCGAACCTCTCACAGCTCCAAGCCTACTATGGTTGGAGATTACCTGCAGGGATGAAAATAAAGGGTGAGTTTGGTAAACTCAGTGTGTAACAAAACCCAACCATAGCCCAAAACAGATCAAGCCTTAGAGTCAGATTTATTTGGGCCTTGGCCCAGTATAGAAATCAAAATGAAGCCCATAGGCCCATAACAGGTACAGAACAAATATGTCATGTATGTGGAAAGCTCGACCTAGATCCATCCATAACACCCCCGTACCAGCCTTACATCATGTGGGGAGACTACTCGACCCACCCATCCGCTACACACCACAGAATTTGTAGCGAGGCTGCCAGATATTGTGAAGAGGTCACCAGATACAGATATTGTGGCGAGGCCACCAGAAAAGATATATATATGTGGCGAGGCCACCAGAGCAGTTATATATGTGGCGAGGCCACCAGAACGCATCCTCCATCAATATAACCCATCACCCATGCAACAGAAATATATGTCACAGCATACATTATACAGAATCAGAATATCATGCATTTCAGATAAAATTAACCCTAGGGGTATAAAGGTCATTTTTACACTTAGGGGTATAATGGTAATTTTACATACTCAGGGGCATTTTAGTAATTTATCACTTTCCAGGGATTACATGCATATTATAGTCACTATTAATTCATTTGTCGTTACAGTAGTCCATTTTAACCTAGTTCACAGATTTGGCCTTTTAGGCCCAAAAACCCCTAATGGGCCTTACGGTGTCTAATAGTAACTTAAGCCTATTAATCCATGTTTTACGATCAGATTACATATTTTAATAGTGACAATTCCTACAGTCTGTCAGAATGCCCTTAATAACAATTTTTACCTATATGGGCTCGGAAGCCCATTAAGCCCATATTTGGCCCATCGAGTCCGAACTTACCAAAACACACGAAATTGCACTCTTTGCAATTCTACCATCTACAATCCCAGATCCAACCATCAGAGAGCAATCGGTTACCCACAAATTCATATGGTGCCGACTTTTCGGTCACCTTTCGGTCACTTTTAGGTCAATACGGCCTTTACCAATTTAACCTATAGTAAGGGCATGATCCACACCTGTTAACTGCTGATATGTTGCCGAGATCATCGTACGAAAAGCCTACAATCGGTCACTAACATGTTAGTCCAATAATAGATAACACTAAAGCCTTAACTCTATACCACAATCAGCCAACACAGCCTAAGTCCCCTAAAGTTCTTAACTTTCTGCAGAATATGGACTAAATCTTGATGTCCAACCATGACAGCCTTCAAGTCCTTGCAAAATGTCCCCTTGTCCACCCTAGCACAAATGAAACCAAAAGCACAAGGCCACTATGCCTTAGTCCAAACGATAGCCACCCTTACAGAGATTTTAGCTTTTATCTTAATCAGAGATTAACGAAAGAACAAGGTTGAACACTTACCCACAGCGTTACCCCTAAACCCAATCTATTGCAGCTCTAACCACGAACACAAGAAGAGAAGAGTACATAAGAGTTTCGATCTTGAACACTACAAGGTATAGGGTTTTCGGCTTTTGAAAGAAAGTGGTGATAAACTCGGCTTTAGAGAAAGAAAACGGTAGCAAGTGTTTATTTTAGAAAAGAATCAAGGAGAAGAGAATGAATGAAAAGAAGAAGAGATAGAGAAAAGTGGTGATGAGGAGATAGATTCGGTCACAGAAGAATTCGGCAATGGTGGATTCGGCTTTGAAGAAACAATGAAGAAAAAGGATGGAAGAGAAGGAGAATGGGAGAGGGGTATTCAGTTTTGCAAAGAAAAACGGTACAAAGAGAATTTTGGAGACTTGTGTTTAGCTTCAAGCAAAGTGGAAGGAAAAGAAAGAAACCCTAAGCATCTTACCCTATTTGGCTAAGCAAATAACAAACAACCAAAATTGAAAATGCACAATAGCAATTTGGCATACCCTACCCTAAAAGCTGAATTTTCCAACACCAAAACTCTTAGCCGATTACCTAACTAGAACCCCTTTGGCCGGCCAACTCTTGCTCTTCAAAAGTCCCACATTCGGCCAACTCTGAGCCCCCTGATCAGCTCCTACTTTTGCTCCCCTTATCACTCCTTAACTTACTCCTTTGACTCATTCAAATACCTCCCAACAGAGTTTCACCTGAAGTCTACAACTCAACCTTCTTGTTCATAAAAAAATAAACACCCTAAATAACTTACCTTGCAACTCGAACCTTGGCTCCCCCTAGCTCCCACACGCCACTTTAATAGCTCCCTAGTGGCATCATTTAACCACTTTACCAGAGGCTCCTTTGTGCTCTATTTTCTAATTTTAATCTTAAAAGCCCACTCCTTCAGGACCTCCTTCTCTTAGCACTAAAATTTCTTAAATCCACCGGGTTTCAACCTGAGCTTGGGCCTTTTAGGGGCCCACTATCGTACTAAAATACTATTTGCACATTCATAACACAGAAATTTAAGAGTTACCAAGAAATCACAGAAATTCCAAAAATTAGGGCGTTACAAATACCAAAATATCGATACCTAACATCAAAATGATAAAATTTCATTTTTTAAGAGTCTATACCATGCCAAATTTACCTAGCAATCAAAAGACAATAATATCATCTATTCAAACACTTAAAATCTAACCAATGTGCCCTCGTTGACACCACAATTCAATATTTGAAACAATATCGCATGAAACCATTACTTAATATATGCACCTAACATAGTTATTAAATTCATGCTAACTTATATAAACACATTAATTATATATTTTCAACCAAAAAACAAAATATCCATTAACATACAAAATAGGCTTATAACTTAAAAGACTTCTTAGATACATGCCAAGAAACAAAATACGAACATCACCAAATGTTGAGTCTAGGGATTATCTTTGGATGCCGAGTCAATGTACGAACCAAAAAGTACCTAACCTACACACGAAGTTAAAATGTACGCTGAGTATAACTCAGTTGCATTTCCATATTCAAACATTATTAGCAAAATACAAATACATTTACATGCTCAACTAAAACGAAATAATGATATGCTAGTATCAAGTAAAATATGAAATATCATACAAACATTATCTTATCTTAAACATTTTACTAAAACCATTACATGGCAAACTCAATTCATACATTTCCATTTCTCTTTTGACTTCTAATACAAGTTTCATTTCATGTCATTTGCTATTTCAATAGCATTTCCACTTCAATATCATTTGCCATTTCAATTTCAATAATTCAAGTTTACCATTTACTTTCTCTATTAATACAACTCGGACTTGGATGGATACATGGATCCAACCAGCATATCAGTTTGGCACCTAGTGCCTTATCGGATAAATCTAGAGCAAATAATTGTGCCCATCGCTAAAATAAGTTGAACCAGTGTCTCATCGGTTAAACCAAAGCAAACTAGCACCCAGTGCCTCATCGACTCATAGTTGAAGTAACCCTGATCACTTCCTATCCTATTGCATGTCATATATATCCGACTCGACCTGACCAGTTAATAGGGTTTTCATTTTTTATTTCAAGACAACCCATGTCTCAATTTCATATACATTATCATCATGTGTGCATTTATTCAATTTAATCATAACCAAAATTTTCTCATACTATATAATCAATTCATACATTCACAAAGATACATATATTTCTCAAATATACATAATTGAATCATCCTTATTATCAAACGATTCAAATCCACCAAATTGAACAGGAATTTTCACCTTAATTACTTACCATGCTCAAACAAAACAAAATGCGGTAATTTATTAATTAGTTCAGATTATAGAAACACAAACTGTAGATTCCGAGATATTTGACGTTGACCTTGTCTTTCCCTTTCTTACTTGAGGGTTTAGGGACGATGTTAGCTATGGAATAAAACAATTAAAATAAATTAATAACACACAACTCAACTCTCACTAAATTTCAAATTTTATACTACATTTGCATGAACTTCAATTTAGTCCTTAAAACTGGGACTAACTTAACTTCCACAATTAACCTCAAAATTTTATTCCAATTTCACTCTAAGCCAAATTTAACTTCTAAATTTTTAATTCTACCCCATAATTTTGACTTTTTCACAATTTAGTCCCTATTGCTCAAAATCAACAATTAACTTCACTATTTAGTCCTTTTTCACTTCTAACTCAAAAGCTATCAAATGAACCCCTAAAGCTTTAACTAATCAATAATGGTAACATCTAAAATTTCAAACATTTCTAAAAATTATAACATGGATCGATTAATTTATAGTACCAGGATTCCGAAAACATAAAAATTATGAGAAAATAAAGAAATTGCACTAACCAATTTGGATTTGAAATTAAAGCCCCTAAGCTGTTCATACTTTCTTCTCCCCTAAATATTTTTTGTGGTAGTTGTATGAAGAAAGAATGAAATTTGTTTTCATTCACTATCCACTATCTATATTTTATTATTAATTTAAATATATTAATGTTAACTGAAAATAAATATAACATATGTATAATATATATATCAGTAATGATCGTCTACGACAACTAAAATAAAGGTATTTTTACTCTTTATGTCCTTTTATTAAGTTTTACCTTATGATTTAATTATAATTAAACTTATAACTTTAAAATGATTTAGTCCCTTACCTAATTCATGAAAATACTTATCCAAAATTTAATTTGCCTCTAATATAAACCTCTAAAGCAAGCTTTGAAATAGATTAGGTACTCAATCCCAAATAAAAAAAAGTTTTGTTACAAAAACTTTTAATGCAAATATTTTCTCAAAATTTGACATGAAATCAGGATTTTGGCAAATTCAAATAAAAGAAGAAAGATACAAAATGGCATTTACTGTACCATTTGAATAATATGAATGGAATGCGATGCCTTTTGGATTAAAAAATGCTCCATTCAAATTTCAAAGAATAATGAATGATAGCTTTTACTAATATTCTCAATTCACAATAGTACACATTGATGATGTATTAGTTTTTTTTTTTTTTGAAAATTTAGAAAAACACTTCAAACATTTATCCATCTTTGTAAAAGTCATAAAAAATAATGAATTAGTAGATTATAAATCCAAAATAAGTTTGTTCCAAACAAAAGTAAGGTTTCTAAGTCATTACCTTACCCAAAGAACCATTACCCCAATAGAAAGGTCCATAGAATTTGCCATCAAATTCCAAGAGCAAATCCTTAACAAAGTCCAATTACAAAGATTCTTAGGAAGCCTCAATTATGTCATAAACTTTTATCCAAGTCTTAGCAAATTACATAAACCATTAATAGGCTCAAAAAGAATCCACAACCTTGGACAAATGACCACACCAATATTATCGCCCAGATTAAAAAACAAATTACTAAGCTTCTTTGTTTATATTTAGCTTATCCAAATGCTAAATATTTTTAGTTTATATTTAGTTTATCCCAAGATAGTAGAAACAGATGCTTCTGAAATAGGATACGATGGGATCCTAAAAAAAAGTTAAGGGGGAAAAGAGAAAATAGTCCAGTTTACTACCAAAGACCGGAATCCAACTCAGCAAAATTATAGTACTATTAAAAAAGAATTTTTTATCAATTATTTTATGCATTACAAAATTCCAAAGTGATTTATTAAATCAAAAATTTCTTTTACAAATTGATTGCAAATCAGCAAAAGAAGTTTTACAAAAAGATGTTCAAAATATTGCCTCAAAATAGATTTTTGCAAGATGGCAGGTAATTTTGAGCATATTTGATTTTGATATTGAATACATCAAAGGAGAAACTAATTCTTTGCCTGATTTACTTAGCAGAGAGTTTCTTCAAAAATGTCACCCAAACTTCGATACAAAGGAAAAAGAAAAATAGGAGAATCATCCAAAACCCAAATTTCCTCAAAACCAAAGTTATGGTATGAAATTTGCCATAAAGAAGAAAATGAGAGGTCATCATCCTCATCAAAATCCTCCAAAAATACATTCATTCAGGATGCACAAGATTCAAATAAAATTGGTTCTCAAATAAAAAGATGGATTGAGTCCCTTTCTCAATCTCCAGAAGTGGCATTAGTTTTTTTCTTAATTGAAAGAGGAAACTCCTCTCAAGCAAATTTCTAGTGAAGAAGTAAAGATTTCAAAAAGTAAAGAGATTGTTTTATACAAGCCGAAGCCTCTCAAAAATATTTTGAAAGAGACATCTCTCTAAGATGTTTTTCCAAAAGAAGTAGCAGTGTCTTCACAGTCTGCTACATAAAAATCCTCATAATATTTCCAAACAAATGTTTTGGAAAACTTCTTACTATGGAGGAAGAATTTTCAAAAAAAACCTCCACATATACTTTCAATAGATGACATTTCATGCCATTGGATTCTCAAAAACCCTAGCAGTATTATGAAAACATATTGGTTTAAATTGGATCAGTACTATTCAAACACTACACAGACCCAAAAGATCCAAATTTTATCACCCATTCAACAACCCAAATACTAAAAAGTCTTCAACCAAGGGATTGAGATGAAAACCCAAATTCTCCAAAGAAATTTCTAGCCAAATTTAGCACCAAAATTGACCACCACCCATATTCCACATATTACGATTATCAAATGGCTTGGTACAATGCCATTTTAATAAACAAACAACATATGAGACATTATTGGCTCATATATTTCAAATATAGTACCCAATTCAAATTCCCAAATTGGTTCCAAGAATGGTGGAATTGGTATAGACCATCATCTTTCAAGATCCTACTACAAAAATTCAAAAGTTATGGCCCAAATTCTTTGACAAATTTCAATCTGAACCAGACGAAAAGCACATCTACAAAACAATCCATTTCTTTCTCAAAACTGTGCATTTCTTGGACTGTTTCTTGGAATTATTCCTATGAACAAGATCCATATATTAGAATTCCATTATTAGTTCGAAACTTCAAAACTAAATGGTGGGAAAATTTTAACGATTAAAAAAATTTAGATAATTTTTTCAACAAGAATTCAAGATTATGTAAGTCTATAGCCCTAAATTAAACCATAGCAAAATTCTTTCAAGCAAAATCGACAGCTAGTGCAATGTTAGCTCAAGCCAAGACCAAGAAGGAATACAAAAACTCATGGCTAAACTGCTTAGCTTAATGGATTCCAGATCAGAAGACGAGAAATCTTCAACGTCTTCAATCAAAACGGTGGATCTTGCAGACGATACCACCTCAGTAACCATTACCAAAACCAAGAAAAAATGATGCAAAAGTAAGAAATGAACGAAGATGAGCAGGAAATATTAATGAATGAAGATGAATAGGAAATATTCTCTGGCGTGAACAGTAAATATTCCCTGCAAGAAAAGATGAGTGAACAAGAAATATTCTCTGGCACGAACAATAAATATTCTCTAGCATGAATAGTAAAAATCTCTAACTAAAATAGTAGGATTCTCTGACATGAACAGTAAATATTATCTGGCATGAATAGTGAACTGTAGTTTGTATTTTTGTATTTAGAGAATATATTCTCTGAAAAGTAGCAATTATGTAATGATGTAAGGGATTGAATTTTCTGTTTCAAATGATGTAAAGAGACAATAGCGCTGTATAAAAGGCTATCAGATTTAGAATCAAAGACACAACTTGAAATACTCAGTACAGAGATCAAAAACTCGTTTTTCCAATTTTTTTAATTTTTCAAAATTTAAGTTTTCAAATTATTTTTCGTTTCAAAAATTTAATTAAACACTCTATCATTATAACTTCCATCCTCAGATGAAAATATTTATAAGCCAAGTTTACGAAAACAGAGTCTCGAAACTACACATTTTGTCACCACTGACTATCGAGTCATTACAGTTAAGCTCTTCCGAAAATCTAATTTAAAAAAATAACCCTAACAAATCTAGTTCGGTAAACCTATCATTTCTATTTACCATATCATCCCTAGATAGATCTCATATTAAAATAATTATCAAAGTCTTTTGTTAAAGCTAAACGTTGATAATAACAATATACAAAGATCGCAAAGCAGTAAGAAAGAAAAATAAAACACACAAATTTTATGTGGAAACCCTTTTGGGAAAAAACCACAGGCAGAGGAGAAGAAAATTTGCTCATGCTGAAAATTGAATGATACAAGAGGAGTTTCGGCTATATCTATTTAAAGGTTGAAAACCCTTATTCTAATCAAAGTCAAATAGAGGAAGTATAGTTCTATACAGATTTTACAAAAATATCACCACGAGCAATAATATCACACATAAAATGATACCAAACATGAATGTGCTTTGTTCTCTTAGGAACCATTTGATCCTTCGTAAAGAAGATGGCATTCTGACTATCACAAAATACTATACTGATTTGAAGGTCTTTACTGAGTTCACCAAAGAGTCCCTTTTACCAAATAAATTCTTTACAAGCCTTAGTAATCCCCATGTACTCGACTTCAATAGTAGATAAAGCAACTGTAGTCTGCAAAGTGCCTTTCCGATTGATTGCGCAACCCTCAATAGTAAAGGCATATCCTGTGAGAGATCTTCTTTTATCAATGCCTCTAAAAAAATTAGAATCAACATACCCAATGACTCCATCTCTAGTTTTTCCAAACTGTAAGCAAACATCAGTGGTACCTCATAAGTATATGAAAATCCACTGAATTGCTTTCTAATGTTCTTTATCGGGATTCACCATGGATCTAATAACTACACTAACTACATATAATAAATATGGACATGAGCAAACTATAGCAAACATGAGAGATCCCACTGCACTTGTAACACCCCTTATCTGTGTTCGACGCTGGATCAATCAAAGCTACCATAGAAATATCATAGATAGAAAAGGTACCCACAATCACATCTGGAGATGAAGCCTTTTCGTGGGCGCAAATGCTGTAAGTCCTTGCAGGTGCTCTGCCCTCAGACCTCACGGCAAAATCTCTAGGCACACCTCTGCTATTAGTCCCATTACTCGAGTTTTTCTGTGGTCTACCCCTCGATGAAACATTACTCACTATGATACCTTGCTTTACTCTTTCTCATCCATTTCAAGACAGTTTCGGATGAAGTGGTCTAATAACCCACACTTACAACAGCATCGTTCATTTCCTCGACACTCATCAAAGTGTTGTCTACGACACTACGAGCACTCTAGTCTATTTGGTCAAGCACTACTAACACCTGCAATAAAAGTGGTTTGAGCTTTAGACGCCACGTACTACTTATTCTTATTTCTGCTCGAAAACCCTACTAAAGCATTCAATCGAGTACTAAACTCTCTCGATCTCTTGGATGAGGATTGATGTGATTTCCCTATTTATCTTTTCCTCGAGTCTCGAGACTCATTATCAGCCTTTCTTTTCTCCTTAGCCAATTCTTTGGCCTTGCACGCCCTATTAACGAGCACCACGAATTCCCTTAACTCTAGAATACCAACCAACAATCGGATGTCTTTATTCAAACCGTCTTTGAACCTCTTACACATGGTGGCTTCTATAGATATGCACTCTCAGGCATATTTGTTGAGCTTTACGAAATCTCGCTCATACTTCATCATAGTCATACGGCCTTACTTCAACTCAAGAAATTCTTTCCTTTTCAGGTCGATGAACCTTTGACTAATATACTTTTTACAGAACTCCTCTTGAAAGAATTCCTAATTTATCCTCTCTCGCGGTACAACTAACGCGAGAGTATTCCACTACTGGTAGGTAGAAACTCGCAGAAGTTTGCAGTACACATTTCATGCACTCTTTAGGCGTGCATGATAGCTCATCAAATACCCTAATGGTATTATCTAGCCAGAACTTTGCTCTCTTCAAGTCATTATCTATATTCGACAGGAATTCCTCGGCCCCTTGCTTTCTAATTCTGTCTACTGGGGGCTTCTCTCTCCTAACCATTTTTTCTCCTTGGGGAGCTATAGGGGTAGGCTGAGGAATTGGAGGGGGTTGAGGAGGTGGAGTATTCGGATTTGCACAAATATACTCTGAATACCAAGCATCCATCAAGTGGAGGTAGGCTTCTCTAGCCCCTCCGTCTTAACTCATTGTCACAGGCTCGCTTTCAACTGGCGCGGTCTTTTCAGCAGAAGTCGGTGCATTACTCTCAACATCATCCACCATACCTCCATAAGGATCCATTTACTATATGAAGACATCATTTAAATTCGTCAGGAATCGTCACACTATCATATTACAATTATGGCATGTATAGCTAGACTCGTACACAAGCTAGGTTAGTCCAAGAATCGACTAAACCATAACTCTGATACCACTAAATGTAACACCCCTTATCCGTGTTTGATGTCAAATCAAGATACAAGGCGTTACCTTACTAAAACACATACAATCATACATTCCCAAATCAACAAATTTTATGCCAATTTAAAACTTTTTAAAATTTATCTTAAAGTCCTTATCATGAGCCTATGAGGCCAAAAGCACACTTTAGAAACAATTCAGGACTAAACTGAACACTATCGTGAATGTTAGAAAAGTTAATTAAAAATAGGGCATATACCCGTGTAGAAGGGTGACACGCCATGTTGAGGGCCCGTGTGGCTCACACGGTCTAGGACTGTAGGGACATGCCTGTGCCCCTCGCCTGTGTGGATTTATTTTCAAACATCGAACCTATGGGGGTTTTCACATGGCTTGACACATGCCCGTGACCCTAGTCTGTATCCATCACATGGCCTTGACACACCCGTGCTTAGCCCGTTTGTGAAAAACTTGACATTCTATTTCTAACGTCAGCAACCACTTAAGGTCACACGGCCATGGCACCCGCCCGTGTGCTAGGTTGTGTCTTTCACATGATAGAGACACATGGTCATGTCTCAACCTGTGTGGCTACTACTGGGCATTTATTTTTTTCAACTTAATGTGCAGGGAACACACGGCCTGACCCTACGCCCATTGGGTGGACCGTTAGTCACACACGGCCTAGACACACGCTCATGTATCTACCCATGTGGAGGATATAAGGCTATCTACCAAGCCTTTTGCCACCTTGAAACAAGATCAAACACATACCAATTCCAAGCCACACATCTTATGACATGTATGTACCTCTAAATGTTTACAATCAAGTCATTCTCATCACAAACTGTAACAACCCTTACCCGAGACCGTTGCCAGAGTCGAGCACGAGGCATTACCGGACTTAACTTACTCAACTTGGGTATAAAATTTGCTTCTAAAATTAATTTATTTTCATTCATTCAATATGTCCCTAAAAAGGGTCATCGAGACCCTAAATCATACAATTGAAATGATTCAGGACCAACCAGGATTAATGAAAATTTCCCGATTACTTAAATGGAACAAAACATATCATTTCCCTGTTCCATAATAAAGCTGTCCAACTGCGTCACTATCGATAAAAAAATCGTAACTCGAGTTTCACAACTCGAAATTCAATTCTGTAAATTTTCTCTAAAACTAGACCCAAATATGTTCTTACCAATTTTTTTCTAGAATTTTTGACTTAGCCAATTCATACAGTTTATTATTTAAAATTTCCCCTGTTTCACTGCTCATCTGCCCTGACCTCTGTTCACTACGAAATGGATTTCTCTCAGTACCAAATTCAAATAACAATGTCGCTTATTTTATTAAAAACTAGACTGAATAAGGAATCTAGAAATTAAACTATAACTTCTAATTATTTATGTAAAATTTATGGTGAATTTTTAAAATCAAAACAGGGGATCAAGAAATCAATCTGGAGCAGTCTCACTCAAATTCTTATAACTCATAATTTACAACTCCTTTGCTTCCCCTGTTTCTTTCACATGGAAATAGACTCATTAAAATTTAATTCTATATCTCACTCGCCATCTAATTCCATGTCTACTATTTTTTTTGTAATTTTTCAAATTCACATCACTGCTGCTATCTAATACTGTTTTAATGCTAACTTCACTTTTTCATGATTTCCATGTATTCACTTTCATTTAGGCATACATAACATCCAAACATATTCTTAATTAGCTATTTCAATATCTAATCCTTATCAAATATTTACCTGCCATGCATTGGCCATATCATAATTGACACTTACTAAATATTAAGTCCCTATACATGCCATAAAGTAGGACATTTGTAAATGAAGATACCCATTTGGTAACTTGATAGTCGATAGTGTGAAGCGATCTCCGACGACCTCCAACCCGAGCTTGCTTTTAAGTACTCTGAAATATGGGAAAGGAAAAGAAGTAAGCTTATAAAGCTTAGTAAGTTCACATGTAAAGTAATAAGCAGTAACAATAAATTTAGCTTACTACTAAGCTGTTTCAGCTTGAATAAATACTGCTAAATTCTTACTTTCCCAACTTACTTATCTGTGGCCTTACCAAAGGCTCTATATACTATAGGCTCATCACTTACTAATTTCCCTTGCATGCCTACATCATCTCACTGATCATAGTCATATTCCTTCCTAATATTAAGATATTTCAACTTATGTCATTCTCATGGTGTAAACTGAAAACTCATAAACATAAATTACCTTTCCTTTGTTGAAAGTTTCCTCAACTAATAACTATGGTGTTCTTACGAACTCACTTGGACCTGTTTATCATTTGTTTACCTGAACCTTCCTGTAATTTAACATGTACTGTAGCACCCCCATGTCGAGACCGTCGCCGGAGTCGAGCTTGACATGTTACTGAACATAATTTACCATTTTAAGAACTTTGAATCCTTTATTTCTACGTTCGCAACTTGCTATCTATCTGCGTCATGGTTACAAAAAAATCATATCTCGAGTTACAAAACTTGAAATCAATATCCGTAAATTTTCCCTGAATCTAGACTCATTTATCTATTTCCTAAGTTTTTTCTAGAATTTTTGGTTGGGCCAATTAGTACAATTTATTAGTTAAAGTTACCCCTATTTCAGGACTCGACTGCACTGACCTCTGCTTACCACGAACCACTTTTCTCTCTGTAAAAAATTCATCTGACTATGTAGTTTGTTTCTCTTAAAACTAGACTCAATAAGGATTCTGAACATATAAACTACATCTCCTAATTATGTTTGTACAATTTATGGAGAATTTCCAAAGTTGGAACAGGGGATCCAGAAATTGCTCTGGCCGTGTTTCACTAAAACTCAAATATCTCACAACATATAACTCCTTTACCTATTTCGCTTCTTCCATATGAAAGTAGACACAATAAGCTTCAATTTCATATCTAATTCATCACCTAATTCAGTTTATACTATTTTTAGTGATTTTTCAAACTCACATCACCGCTGTTACAATATTCTGTTTTATGACAAATTTCATTTTTCTATGAATATTCATGGACTATTATCACTTTGAACATACATGGTCTCATACATGATCTAAATTAGCCATTCCAAGGAATAATCATTATCAAGCATTTTCTCAACCAAACCACAACCATATCACAAGATTAATTACACAAAACAAGTATATTGTTATACATGCCATATTCGAGTCATACAAGCCATTTTGCCAAAATAGTTCTTCGGATAGTGTGAGCGAGCCTTCGACCTATCCCGATTCCCAAGCCGACTTGTCCAAAACTACAATGAATGGAAAGGAGGGAGTAAGCATAAATGCTTAGTAAGTTCACGTGCAAATAACAAGTAACAGAACAAATCAATTATACCAAATAACACTAGCATGGTATCACCAAAACAATATCACATTTCTAATCATCATTTATCATCTTACCACATTATTGTTGTTGTATCGAGTTTCAACCCGAGGGTTAAGTACATACGTGTCCAAAGTGTCCATTTCACAACACTTATCAAAATGACACTTGCATCTTGAGTGTTCTTCCATTTCACTAGAATTTTACCCATTGAACACATCGAAATATAACTCGAATACATGGATAATTTGCACATAAGTGCCACATATGTGATCAAACGACCATGTAACCCACCCATAAGCGAACTCGGACTCAACTCAACGAGTTCGGATGCCTAGTTACATCTCACGAACTCGGACTCAACTCAACGAGTTCAGACATTTGCATCCATATGTGAACTCAGACTCAACTCAACGAGTTCGGATGCCCAACCATCCTAGTGACATGTCACTTGTATCCTAATCTATTCCTAAGGTTCAAACGGGATTTTCCTCAATCACATATCCTTGTCGTCTTCCACAGAATACCGAAACCAATACTCGATAGCAATTTATATTTAACAAGTAGCACACATAATTTGTATATTATTCGATAATAACCACAAAGCATATATTTCATGATAAAAATCAGTATATCATATAAATAACATCAATTAACTTAAAAATAATGATTATGTTACATTATTTACACATGAACTTACCTTATGGCAAAATATTTGGAATCGAGCCTATTCCTCGACAACTTTGTTTTTCCCTCGCTCACGACTTGAATCTCGTTTTTCTTGATCTAAAATAGCACATTTAGCTAATTTAATACTCACATTATCAAAATAGTCCTTAATTCAAATTTTGACAAAATTACAATTTTACCCTTAAACTTTTGCATATTTACACTTTTGCCCCAATACTCGGAAATTAAATTTTATTTCAAATTCTTATGTTTTAGGACATGCTGATCATTTATTTACCATTAGCAAGCTCAAATTCCCACTATAACATACACTTATGAACAATATACATTTTTACCGATTAAGCCATTTTACTCGTTTTTACTTAAAACCAAGTAGCACAAGTTGTCTAGCATAATTTAAACCCTCATATTCTATCATAAAACACCAAAATACACAAATTTCACCTATGGGTATTTTTCCAAATATAAACCCTAGCTCAAAATATTGGTAAAAATAGGTAAATCGAGCTACGAGGATTTCAAAAATGTAAAGAAGATTAAAAACGGGCATGGAAATCACTTACAATCAAGGCTTAAAAGTGTTGAAACCCTAGCTATGGTGGAGAGAAAAATTTGGCAGCAACATATGAAGAAGATGATTAATTTTTGTGTTGTTTTCCCCATTTTATATAATTTAATATCCAAATGACCAAAATGCCCTTCCTCACTAAACTTTCAAAAATTCCATTCATGTCCAATTTTTGTCCATAAACTTAGAAATTGGTCAAATTCTATTTAAGCCCTCCTAATTAATATTCCAAAGCAATTTCATACTAAAAGTTTCTAGAATGCAAATTTTACAACTTATTCGATTTAGCCCCTAATTTCAAATTAAGCACTTTATGCATAGAATTTCTTCATGAAATTTCCACACAATCATGCAATCATATCATAAACCTCAAAATAATTATAAAATAATTATTTCTATCTCGGATTTGTGGTCACGAAACCACTATTTCGATTAAGCCCTAATTCAGGATATTACATGTACATTAGCCCGTTGAACCACTTGGATACTAAGGATACTCGGGTTTTCCTGCCTGATAATAGCCTGCCAATGCCATGTTCTTGACATGGACTTACATGAGATATTCCTGTCTTTCCAAAGCCATATGCTTGATATGGACTTACATGGATTATTCTTGTCTTTCCAAAGCCATATGTCTGATATGGACTTACATGGATTATTCCTGTCCTGTCTGATAACCCCAAATGTCATGACATTCGTATCCCAAACATTCCTAAGGTTCAAACGGGGCTTTCTGATACTTTTTATCTATTGATTCCTCTTCGATTCAACTTATCCCCTTCAAACTATGTTTTTCTATACTTTCTCAATATCATACAAGGCCATATTTCAGATATGGGCTTACATGTAACCTTTTATAATTTATCTTTTCAATGTCAAATTATTATCGAACAATAATTACTATATCTGAAATTCACTACTAAAATATTTATAGCTAAAATACCAATTTAACGTCCAAATATGCATAACTAATTTATTATTAAACATATGAACTTACATCGATGCCAAAATGACCATTTTACCAACTTTCTCGATTTTTGATTTTTCTTTCGTTCTAGGTCCAAATCTCGTTTTTCCGGGATTATTGAGCTTGGAAAGCTTGGAAACCCTAACCATGGCTTCCCTATGCTATATTCGGCCTCCATGAAGAAGATGGACGAATTTTGGCTTTATTTTCCCTTTTTAATTCTTTTAATTACCAAATGACAAAAATGTCCTTAAAGGCTTTTCTTTCAAATTTGTCCTATTCATGCCCATTTTTGTCCACCAAATTATCCAATGGTCTAATTACTAAATAAGGACCTCCACTTTAAGAACTCATTTCAATTAAATCCCCTTTAACATCTAGAACTCATATTTTACAATTTTTACAATTTAGTCCTAATTATCAAATTAGGCACCTATACATAAAATTTCTTAGCAAAATTTTCACACAATTACTCAATCAATAAATAAAACTTAAAACTAAATCGGAATAATTTTTTTGACCTCAGATTCATGGTTTTGAAACTATCGTTCCGTTTAGGCCCTAAATCAGGCTGTTACAGCAACTTTTACAAATAAGCTCTAATAGACAAATTAAACATGCAATCTATAAAATTTCTTATCGGTAGTCTAACACATGCATCTAGTCAATCGGTAAATCATGATAATTCATCGTAATAAACTTTTCTATCTCAGATTTGTGGTTTCGCAACCTCTGTTCCATTTAGGCCCTATTTCGGGATGTTACACAAACACCCAGCATTACTCATGAATCCTCATCACACATTTAAGTGACTCAACCAT
The DNA here is from genome assembly GCA_020496765.1 of Gossypium stocksii. Taxonomy (NCBI): domain Eukaryota; kingdom Viridiplantae; phylum Streptophyta; class Magnoliopsida; order Malvales; family Malvaceae; genus Gossypium; species Gossypium stocksii. The sequence goes on from CM035626.1 coordinate 39,143,746, forward strand.
GTACTTATCCATTCACCCCATTTGCCCATTCTTAAAGACATCATCATTTGTATATTTACCAACAACAAATAATAGCCAATATCCATGGCCTTATAGAAAAATAGAGTATTCTAAATCAAGCCAACACACTTGGATCAAAACAAAATGACACTTAGCAAAAGACTAAGTCCCTATACATGCCATTCCTCAAAATATTAAAACCAACTATACCAAGTGCTTCGGATGATAGTGTGATCGATGCCTCCGACATTCTTTGATCCACGACCTAATTCAGCGGCACTATAAGAAAATGAAAAGGGAAGGGAGTAAGCATAAAGCTTAGTAAGTTGCAAGAAAATAATTAACAACAAGTTACCATACACCAACGTAGTCATAACATATGATAATTCAAACATAGTCCATAATAACCATAGGCATAACTTACTCATTTTCATCCATATAATTCATACAACATAAATCGAGCTCATATCTCATGAATTTCATGAAGGTACCTGTACCACTCACACCATGGTCATAACATCTCTCATTTTAACATAAACTATTTGTTTCCCGTTGAACCTTTTAAATACAAAAGGATATTCGATAACCCTCAAACGTAGGGTAAAGCGGCGATGCCATGTCCCAGACATGGTCTTACACTGGCTCACATATCAAGTTGATGCCATGTCCTAGACATGGCCTTACACTGACTCTCATCTATCGGTGTCGATGCCATGTCCCAGACATGGTCTCACACTAGCACTCGTATCAATGCCGATGCCATGTCTCAAACATGGTCTTACACTAGCTCGCATGTCAAAGTCGATGCCATGTTCCAAACATGGTCTTACACTAGCTTTAATAAATCGAGGCCGATGTCATGTCCCAGACATGGTCTTGCACTAGCTCTCGTACAACCCTAGTGTCATGGCATGAATATCCGATCTATCCTTACAGTTCAACCGAGAGTTTATCATATTACGACTAATCATACATAGCTCACAAGCATATTCAGACATATTATGCAAAATCAATCATTCAATACATAATAATGGTAAATTTGTATTATTTACTTACAACTTACCTCGATATACAAAATGTGGGCGACTAATCGATTTAGTCTGTTAGCTTGGCCTTCCCCCAGTCTAGGTCTGGATTTCATATTTATTGATATATGAAAATGATAAAAATTCACTAATTTAAATCACTATATTTATTTAAACATTCTAAAATTCAAATTTTGGCAAAATGACCATTTTGCCCCTAAACTTTCACAAAATTCCAATTTTACCCCTAGACTCGTAAAACAATTTTTATCAAATTTTCTCATTAACCAAGCCTAGATGAATTATTTTCACACTTATGGTGGCCCACAATTTCAATCATTTCACACATTTACAACATAATTTATAACTTTTACAAAATGGTCCTTCCTTAGGGTTTTCATGAAAACTACTTCACAAAAGTTGTTTATTTAACAACCAAGATTCATTTTCTTCCATAAAATTTCAGAAAACAACACAAATGATTTCATGGAAAAACCCTATACCTTTAACCATTTTGCAAAATAGTCCCTTCATTAGCTAGATTATGCTACAAGTGTCTCAAAAGTACAAAAATTATCAAGAAAAGTCATCAAAATCACTTGCTTATGAGAGAACTTAATGGCTGAGTTTTCAAGCTTCAAAATCCTCCCCTTTGGCTGATATTTTCGGTGGTGTGAAGATGGAGAAGGAAAAAAGATGAAGCTAGTTTCTTTTTGCCTTATTTTAATGCCTAATAGTCACCTAACATCACTTCAAATTTGACTTTTCTAATTCTCTTGTCCCTATGGCTGGCCACCCCTATAAAATGGGTGTATTTGCTCATTAAAGACCCTCAATTAAGATTCTCTAGTTATTTAACACCATTTGCTAGTAAAACAAAACTTTTTCCCTCTATGCGATTTAGTCCTTTTTCGTAATTAAGCTCACAATCGCTAAAATTAATTTACCAAAATTTTTATACATTCATATAATCATGCTATAACACATAAAATAATATTAGAAATAATTTCTCCAACCTTAGATTTGTGGTTCCAAAACCACTATTCCCACTAGGCCCAAATTCGGGTTGTTACAGCACTAGAATATGAAACACATGACATGTAGTCAATCTCATCATCTGGTTGTGGAGACAAAGCCGATGAAATTTTCAAGTAGGCTGCTAATGGAGTACTAACAGGCTTGGCTCTTTGCACATTGAACCTGCAATGAACATTCTCAATGTATCCTTTCTAGCTTAGATACAATTTACATGTTTTTCTATCTTTGAAAATCTTCATCCCAAGTATCTTCTTTGCTACTCTCAAATCTTTCATCTCAAATTCTTTATTAAGATGGGCTTTGACCTTTCTTATCTCTCATTTATCTTTGGTTGCTATCAACATGTCATCAACATAAAGGAGTAGATATACAAAAGAACCATCACTGTTTTTCTTAAAATAAACACAATTGTCAAAGCTGCTTCTTTTGAAATCATGAGTAGTTATAAAAGAATCAAACCTCTTGTACCACTATCTTGGTGACTGTTTCAAGCCATAAAAGGACTTTTTTAGTAAGCAAACATAGTCTTCCTTTTTTGAAACTATAAAACCCTCTAGTTATTGCATGTAAATATCTTCCTCAAGTTTTCCATGCAAGAACGTTGTTTTTACATGTAACTGCTCAAGCTCTAAATCATACATAGCCATAATACCAAGCAAGGCTTGAATCGAATTAGGCTTCATAACAAGAGAAAATATCTGTAAAATCTACACTTGAAATCTAACTGTAACCTTTTGCAGCCAACCTTACTTTATATCTAGGTTCTTTAACTGCTAGAGTCCCTTCTTTCTTTTTGAACACGCATTTATAATGAATCGTCTTTTTACCCTTAAGAAGTTTCACCAGGTTTCATGTTCTATTCTTCTGGAGTAATTCCATCTCTTTTTGCACGGAAAACATTCACTTTCTTGAATCTTCACAGCTAGTTTCCTTAGAATAGGTAGATGGCTCTTGATTTGCATCTATATATTCAGCCACGTTTAAAGCATTAGCAACTAGATCAGCCTCAGTGTACCTCTTTGGAGGTTTAATTTCTCTTATATGTCTGTTCTTGGCAATAGAATATTGTGGTGAAGAAGCAACTCTACTCTAAGTTTTTGTACTAACTTGAGGAGTAGACTTTGTTGTAGATCTTAGATCAATCTGAAGCTCCACCTACTTCACATGTGTGTTTGAAGTTTTTGGTCTTTGGAAGAGTCTTTAAGAGATAAGTTAGGCAGCATAACAGTTTCATAAAAAATAACATCTCTGCTAATAATAACTTTTTCTATTTTCAGGACATCATAACTTATACCCTTTAACGCCAGCCTTATAACCAACAAAAACACATTTAATGGATCTAGGTTCCAATTTTCCATTATCAACATGAGCATACACATGACACCCAAAAATCTTCAAGTCAGAATAATCAACAGGATTACCAAACCATACCTTTTGTGGAGTCTTTTTCTCAATGGAAATGGGCAGAGACTGGTTAATAAAAAAACATGCAGTAAAGGTTGCTTCAGCCCAAAACGACTACGGTAAATAAGCATACGACAACATACGTCAAACCTTTTCCATGGTTATTCTATTCATCCATTCTGCAACGCTGTTTTGATGTGGAGTATGACAAACTATCAAGTGTCTCATGATCCCTTTTGATTTGCACAATTCATTAAACTCATCAAAACATAATTTCAAGCTATTATCTATATAGAGGTGTTTTACCTGTTTCCCTGTCTTCTTCTCGATAATAGTTTTTCAAGCCTTAAATGTGTAAAATACATCACTTTTTTACTTCAGGAAAAATGCTGAAACTTTTCTGGAAAAATCATCAATAATCGTCAGCATATAATTAGCGCCACCCCTTGAAGGCACTGTAGATGGTCCAAAGATTAGAATGAATATAATCCAACATTCCTTTTGTGTTATGGATTCCTCTGCTAAATCAAACTCTTTTTTGCTTCCTAAAAACACAGTGCTCACAAAATTTCAGTTTGCATGGCTTGTTCATCAAGAAGTCCTCTTTTGCTCAATTATGCCATGTTGTTCTCACTCACATGCCTTAGCTGTATATGCCAAATTCAAGTAACAGTATCATCTGACAAGGAAGAGGAAACGACGACTACATCAACAGTAATAGTTTGTAACACCCCTAACTCATCTCCGTTGTCAGATTAGGGTTATAGAGTGTTACAGTACAAAATAGAACATTTAACTTCAATGTAGAATAATAATTCAACTTACAAATTAATTTCTAATTACTCAATTTAATCATGGAAATAATGCGCATTTGGGAATTAAACCAAGCATTTGGGGACCCTAAAAACAATTTGGAAATAATCAGAAATCAATTTAAAACAAATCAGAAAATCATGGGAAAACATGAAAAATTTGAAAACAAGGGTCACACGGTCGTATGGCTAGGCTTAAACCGTGTGGCTAGGCCCAGACCGTATGGACAATTGAAGTAGGGTCACACGGCCATGTCCTAGCCCATGTGTCTGTCCATGCGCATATTCAAAATAGGGCCACATGGCCATGTTTGTAGACCGTATGCTAGACCGTGTAACTCACTAACTTGGTACACACGACTGTATCTCAGATCGTGTGCCAAACCATGTGAAACATGCACCTAAAATAAAAAGTGACACACGACCGTGTGGCCAGGCCATGTCCCAAGTCGTGTGCTCCATATTTAGCTCCTAAAACAAGCTATTTCAAGGCCAAACCTTGCCCAACAAGCTACTTCATTTGTGCATGCATTCAATGGACCCAAACACATTTCAAGCACTTATAAACATACCAATTCAATCAACCTAATTCTCCTGACCAATATGCCATTCAAAGGTACCTCATTTATACCAAAACAACATCAATCAAAACAAAGCTATAATGCCACTTCTCAATCATAAAAAACAAAGATAAGATAGCTACCTAGTATCAACCATTATTAAGCCATTTCATCATTCAAATATTCACATCAAAATGACCATTTGCATATAGCCTTTAATATAAACAAGCCAACTATATTATATAGGCATACAACCATTTACAAAAGTAACCAAAACACAACAAAAGCATCAATGACATTAAACCCTATACATGCCATTTATAACCATAGTTCACAATAATCAAAAACTACTAAAAGTGATCGTGGGATAGTGTGATAGGTCTTCGACCATGTTCCAACCGATCGATCTTCCGATGATCTACAAAATAAAAAAAAAAAAACTACGTAAGCAACGAGTGTTTAGTAAGTTTGTATAAACTTAAACAAAAACATACCTTTTTAAAATCAATTTATAACTTACGCATAACATCATTACCTTGCTCAAAAACTTAATAAACTCCTATTTACAATACCAAACTCATAAGTTAGTAAGTTCATACATAACTCATATAATTTCAATAATCCCATGGAACATATCATGAATGAATTTCCATATGCACACCATTCATCACATTTCTGGTTACTTCCATTTTCAATCTATTTACATTCACCAAATTTACTTTTTTATAAGATTATGAACAACTATCAATTTGCAAACATGTCTTTCCATTATTCATTTCTTACCTATTGAATCATTTCGAATTACATTGGATACTCGAGAATGCTCACACATTGTGTGCCTTTTCATGTAACCGTAACCTTTCCTTTTCAATAGTGGTCACATGAGCTGTAAAGTGGACCTGCTCACACGAGTTGTGGAGAATCCACAACAAATGCAGGACCTTAGCCATTGATAGGATATTTAAGACCAGCACCTGAAATCGTATAACCATAATGACATGTCATTTGTATCCTAAAAATTCTTAAGGTTTGAACAGGATTATTTAACTGTCACTTTCTGAAATATTATCATATCATTGAGTCAAATTGAATCTAATATATTACCATAAATAAAATCAATTCAATTACTCATTAATATAATTATAACTCATACGAACTTACCTTGAACACCACAATTGTTTAAGCTAGATCGAAACTATCCGAGATTTTTGCTTTTCCTCAACTCGAGTCCCCTTGATTCTTTTCTTGACCTAAATAATAATTTAATTCAATTAATTACTTCAAATAATCTCAATTATTCAATTCAAGTCTATAATCCATATTAATAAGAAATTACAAAATTACCCCTACTATTTTAACTTTTTCACAACTTAGTCCTAAGCCCACAACTTGAAAATTCTCCATTTTCTACCCAAAATATGCTAGCCGATTTTCATATTAATCTACATTTTTCCTCATTTTACAAAATATACATGAATTTATTGTTTACATAAATTAACCCTTAAACTTGAAATTCTCTAAAAAATCACCTAACAAAACATGTTCATCTAGTAATCGAAATTAATAATTTATCAACTAACATCAAAACACAATCAAGCACAACTATGGCGAGTCCCTCAACCTTTAACAATTTTGCAAATTCACCCTCGGGCTAAGTAAATTAAGCTAAAACAAGCTCAAAAACATAAAAATAATTATAAACGGGGTTTAAAAACTCACTATGCACACAAGCAATACTTGGTCAAATGTTTTTCTCCTTAACAGTGGAGGAATCAATTTTGGCTAGGTTCTTTACAGAAGATGACACATATTTTTCTTTTGTTTTAATTAATCTTTTAACATTATAATTCATTTACCAATTTAACCTTTTAAAAACTAATAAATTACACCATAATCAATCCAACATCATCCACTAACTTACACTATGGTATAGTTACCATCTAAGTCCATGAATTTACCTTCTTAAAGCTATTTAGTTCAATTAACTAATAGAAACCAACCTTTACAACTTTTACAAATTAGTCACTTTTACTTAATTAACCATTTAAACTTTAAAATTTCTTAACGAAAATTTAATACTTCCTTAAATTAATCTATAAACATTAAATTAATATTAAAATAAAAAATCACTCGTTAGGGTCGTGGTCCCAAAACCACTGTTTCTGACACCACTGAAAATGGGTTGTTACACAGTTGAACCTTGCAAAACATATAAAAGGGAACCCTTGTTAATTTAGAACCCCACTTTCAGTTGTGTACTTATACCCTTTTGAATCAAAAGTACTCAACAAAATCAAATTCCCCTTCAATCCTGGTATATGTCGTACGCCATTAAGTGTTCTGATGGCTTAATTGAACATCTTAATTTTGATTGTGCCAATACCTACAATTTTACATGAAGCATTATTTCCCATCAAAACAACACCTTCAGACACTATTTCATATGTTGTAAACCAATCTTGATTAGGACTCATATGGAAGGTGCAACCAAAATAGAGAACCCACTTCTCGCTCACTTTAGACTTGTTGGCAAAAGTAACTAGGAGTGCAACATCACTGTAGTCTTCTACAACATCAGTTTCAACAGATTGTTCTGGTTGTTTTCCCTTTTGATTCGTCCTCTCCCTTTTGAATTAATTCTGCAACTTATAGCACTCAGACTTAATGTGCCCTATCTTCTTGCAAAAGTTACAGGTTTTACCTCTGTTTAAAGATCTCAATCTACCTTTAAATTTACTATGAGGATTTCATTCTTGTTTCATCCCATGATTATCATTAGTATTTCGTTCTTGTCTCCTAAGAACAATTAGACCCTCTTTCTTAAAGTCAAATCTAGCCACAAGGCGCTTCATCTTGTCATACAAGGTTAAAGAAGATACACTTTATCAATTATGAGAGATTCACAGCTATACAAAATCATATCTCTAAAGGTTGAATAAGAAGAGGGCTACGAATAAAGTAAAATTTGTAACAGCCTAGTTTTGAGCCTAGTCAGAATAGTGGTTTCGGGACCACCAATTCGAGGTCATAAAATTATTTTATATTATTTTTGGTGTTTACAGTATGAGATTATGCATGTGTGAAATTTTCATGAAAGAATTTTAGCATTTGGTTGCTTAATGTGCAAAAAGGAATAAATCGCATAAGATGCAAAAGTTGCATACTATTAGTTAAAGGTGTCAATTAGCCTTGGCTTTTAAATATAATGGCCTTAAATGGTAATTAGACTATTTTAGATGATAGTGGACTATTATGGATAACCATTATATGATTTTAATGTTTATTCATTAAGGGTAAATAAGTAATTTTGTAAATAAGTTGATTAAAATATAACAAAACATGAATTTTTGTCCATCTTTCTTAATTGTGCCTGAATATTGAATAAAAAGAATGCTTAAATGGAGTTTTAGGGTTTGGCACTTGTAAATCTAATTTGGTAAGTGTTTTGAGCTCGATTTTTGATGATTTTTACGTTTTTGATATCGTTGCTTTGTATACTAGCTAGCCCGTGCCTTGATTTTTGAATTCTTTGATCATTTTCAAAAGTTCCATTGATGATAGCTTGAGTTTTGTGATGTTTGGTGATGGAAAATAAGTATTTGTTGATAGATTAATATATTTTGTTAGGTGATTTTTAGTAAAAATGTAATTTATGGGCTAAATTGTGAAAAGTAAAAATTGAGTGGTGAAAATGTGAAATAAATGAAAGATATGGGCTGCTAGAGGCATAAGAGTAATTCAGCCAAGATTTGAATTTGTTGAATTTTGTGCAATTTGTGTTTTGATGAACTAGGGACTAAAATGCAAAAGTATGAAATTTTAGGGGTTAATGTGTAAAAGGCCTAATTATATGTTTATGGATTTAATTGGATGAAATATTGATTAAATAAGTTAAATTTGAATTTATATAGATCATGAACGAAAGAAATCGAATTTAAATCGGGGGAAGTCGAAAGTTATTGAATAATCGCTCTGACCCGTTCGTTTCCGTACAAGGTAAGTTCATTTGCAAATAAATGTATTTCATTCAAAATATATATTTTTGATTGTTATAGAAATGTATTGAATGCTAAAAGATCATATATGAGAAAGTATCGATAGAGATACGACGTTTGGAAGCCTCGATTTGACATTAGGATTACGAGGTGTGATTTCGTGTAAGACTGTCTGAGACATTGGCATCGATTTGAGATTACGTGTAAGACCATGTCTGGGACATTGGCATCGTATATGATTTCGTGTAAGACCCTGTCTAAGGCAGTGGCATCGATATTTGATAACATGTAGGACCATATCTGGGATATGGCATTGTGTGAGCTTTACAAGCTATCCGAGTATCCTTGTCAATTTCAAATAGTTCAACAGGCAATGTCAAGAAGTGAATGAATATGTGAATGAGTAATCAAAACAGGTACATTGATGTTTTTGTGATAAATGAAAAAAAGGTAAGTGATGTATCTTGAATGTTGACTAAGAGAATGAGTTGAGATTTATGAAGTTTGCATATGTGATTTGCCATGATTTCCATGGATGAAGTGGTTTAAGTTTGTTTTATGCATCAAGTTTATTTGTATATGGCTTACTAAGCTTTTGAAAGCTTACTTTGTGTGTTTTCATTGTTTTATAGATAATCAAAGCTAGCTGAGACTTGGGGATCGTCGAGAAACGTCGTCACACTATCGATCACTTTGTTGGTACTTTTGAAGCTTGGTAAATATGGTATATGGAATGTATAGGCTAGTGATGTTATGGTATATGATATGTGTACATCTTGCCATGTGATATGGCTTAAGAATGATAAAGATAATTGACTTGTTTTAGTTTATGTTATGTGATTAAATATGATATATGTAATATGTTCATAATTAGCCTTATGAATTGGTCATTTTGGTAAGATTGTTATGTTGTTTGTTTTGGTAAGTTTGATAAGAGATTGAGATGTGAAAATGGTATGAATGCTGTGGTTGAATTGTTAATGAATGGATGAGAAAATGTTTGATTGGTTATGTGTAAATTGGTATGTCATTAGCCTACGTTTTTAATATGCTTTAAGTTAATAAATGAGTATTGGATTGGTTGATGAACTTATGGGACAAATTGTACATGTTTTGGTAAGTTTTTGGTAGCCTCTAGGTCATGAATTATGCTTGGTTTGATGCTTGTAGGGATGACCCTTAAAGGGTGGAAAATTGGCTTCGTAAATGGCCTATTTTTGAGTGTGTCTCTGTCGTATGGCTCGAAGGTTCAATTCAAATTGAGCCTAGGTGCTCTACACGGCCTCACACACGGGCGTGTGACTGGCTATGTGGCATAAGTCAGTATACCCTATAGGTTTGGCATGGCCTAGCACACGGCCTAGACATGGGCGTGTGAGGCCATTTTGAATAGGCACACAGGTTGGACACACGGGCGTATGACTGGCCCCCTTCAGCTGATCGAACAAATCGTCAATCCACAGAAATAGATATTTATTCTTTATCGACACCTTATTCAACTATTTGTAATCAATGCACATTCTCATAATACCATCTTTCTTCTTCACGAACAACATAGGGGCACCCTAAGGCGAGAAACTAGGTCTCGCAAAACCTCTATCCGTCAACTATTGCAACTATGCTTTCAAATTTTTTAATTCTGCCGGTGCCATTCTATGCGGTGCTATCGGAATTGGAATAGTCCCCAGCATCAATTCAATGCCAAACTCGACTTCTCGAATAGGTGGTAATCCCGGAAGTTCTTCAGGAAATACATCAGGGAATTCACAAACAATAGGCACTGATTTGATTCTCTTATCAGACACTTTAGAGTCTATCACATAAGCTAAATAAGCCTCACAGCCTTTATTCACATATCTCTGAGCTTTTAGTGCAGATATAACAGCAAGCAACCCACTCAAATCACTAGATTCAATTAGAATTATTTCATCATTTTTGCATCTCAAGTCTATAACTATCCGTTTATAGTTCATAATAGCATCGTGCAAAGTTAGCCAATCCATACCCAAAATTATATCAAATTCATCGAGAGGCAATAACATCAAATCTGTAACACCCCAAACCCGACTTAGAAGTTAGGCCCGAATCTGGCGTGTCACATTGAAGTGTTTTTCGAAAACCTTGTTTCCATTGAAAACCCTTCTTATTAAAACTTGTTGCCATTTAAAACTTGTGTAAAATCTTGAATTTCGTATGCATATTTTTAAAATGTGGTTTATTAAAAGACGTTCTGTTGTAAAATGTTATTACCTTTAAAACCTTAATTGTCACAGAAATCTAATTTCAAACAGTTGCGGAAACTTGATATTTTGAAAAAAAAAGTTGTTGTTTTGGAAAAACCGTGTCTGACTTCAAGCAATTATAAAACAATAAATAAAATCCCAAATGTAAAAACAAGAAAGTTTAAAAGGCCTTATTACAACCCAAACGGAATAAAGTACTCAAAAGTAAATCAAGACAGAGCATAAGCAATGTGTGGCCTTCTCCGAGTCCCTCGCAGCACCTATCCTCCTAAAGCTAGGGATTACCTGCATAGTTATTAAACGAGCTGAGTTTTATGAAAACTCAGTGTGTAATCCCCTACTATATAAAACGAACAGTCAGTCATACAAAAGAATTAAAAGTCTGGGCCCAGCCCCACTACAGTTAAAGTATCAATTGGGCCTTAGCCCACTATAACAGACAGTACCAAATAGGCCTTAGCCCATTACAGAATTAGAAACATTATCAGAATTAGAATCAAAATTAGAATCAGAATCAGGTGGGCTTAAGCCCAAAACAGAATCAGTAACAGTATAATACAGATATGCAGAATAGACTGGGCTGAAGCTCTATACAGAATAGATCAGTCTGGGCCTTAGCCTTATACAGAACAGTGTGGGCCAAGCCCATAGCAGAGTCAGAACAATATACGAATGCAATCCCAACCCAGTCCAGCCATCACACCACCCGTACCAACCCAACACACCATGTGGGGAATAACTCGACCCACCCAGCCCTACACACCAATGACGCAGCCATGCTGCTAAAAATAGATAACATAGCGAAGCCACCAGAATCAGAATACGTGGCAAAGCCACTAGCACAGAACTTCCTCCAAATCGATGTCCCAACCCATTATGTCGTGTATGCTATGCTCAATCATCACATATATATGCAGAATGACCATGTTCAGTATCAGTCATTTAAACACATATTAAAACATATCAATCACACAACCATGGTCACGTCAGTCAAATCACTATCATACAAACACAGTCAAATCTGTCAAACACATAGTCTAAGTCAGTCACTTGTCCACAAGGGCAAAATAGTCATTTAACACCCTAGGGGCAAAATGGTAATTTTATCCCACAGGGGTATCTCAGTTATTCTACCCTACAGGGGTATTTCGATAATTTACCCTACAGGGGTATTTCGGTAATTCTACCCTATAGGGGTATTTCGATAATTCTACCCTATAGGGGTATTTTAGTAATTCTACCCTACAGGGGTATTTCGGTAATTTTGTAACCTAGGGGGTATTTCGATAATTTCACAAACCAGGGGTATTTTGGTAATTTTACAACCTAGGGGTATTTTAGTAATTTCATAAACCAGGAGTATTTCGGTAATTTTATCAATCCCTCAAAAAGTCTACAGTCGCTTTGGGTGACTCAAGTATGCTAAATAGAGATAATGTTACGAATGGGCCTAAGGCCCATTCTCGGCCCAGGTGGGCCCACACGCTCGTGTGGCCCTTTAGCCCAAAACTAGTCGCAGATATGAGATTCACCTAGTCTAGTCCAACATTTACTATACAATTATACAATTTGCTCGATTGGGCCCACGGGCTTGTTGGACCCACATGGCCCATTTCGGCATTCCGGCATTTGCCGTTCTACAGCTAGACTAGGGTGAAGTACACACCTAATAGGTATTTGAAGTTAATCCACGATCTTAGCACTGTTATGCCCAGAAGCCAACAAAAATCGCACCCTTGACTCCATAGGGGGTGTGTCATCAACTATGGTCACCACTACCGTGACCCCACGGCATATAGATCAACGAATGATCCAACGCCTAACCCAAACGAACACGCCACAACGTGAAAGGGATAAGCCAAGAAAGGTATACTTACTTTCCTCATGGTTTGCTCTATTTAAAGTCAGCTTCTCGCCTATTTTCATGTTAGCTTCCTGATGTGGGATTCTCCATCAATCATCCATAACCAACTTATTAGCAAAATAACCAACCTTCGCATGTAAAGGGATTCGAACCAAAGTCCTCTTGATAGCCCTATCAAACCACCACCACTCGGACACAAGCTCTTTTGTGTCATAAGTCTAACACATTTAACTTTAAAGCCCACCTACACGCTTTCAAATTTATTTAAAAGAAAAACCCAAATAAATTGTAAGAGCCAAGATTTTAACCTTAGGCCCCTTGCTTCCCTTATGGCGTCACTTCCTTGCCACTAGACGACATCTCCTTTTGTGTAATGCTTTCACCAAAAATATTCTTAAAGTCTACCTACTAACGTCAAGGCCCCCATAATAGAAAAACATAAATTTTTGCTAAGGTCCAGATTTGAACTCAGGACTTCTCCAATACTCCCAAACACTCCCAAACCTCTTAGCCAACGTACCAACATGCCATTCAGCGTACATGGGCCCAGGGCCCATTACACAACCCAAGTGGGGACCACGTGCTCTCATAGCCCGCTAAGCCAGATTTACCCACAGCCACATGTATGACACAGTCGGCCCACTAATTCCCGCAAGTCCAAAGACAACCACCGATGTAGGGTCCACAAACTCATTGGGCCCACATGGCCCACTCTTCAGGCCCAATTTCGGGGCGTTACAAAATCAGCCGAAAAACAGATATCTCGAATCATTAATGGATAGTTTTTACATATTTTATCAACCAGAACACTTTTGCCTAAGGGGTTCGATACTCTAATTACGAATTTAGTAGACTCTATAGGCAAAGTCTTATTATGTACTAAATTCATACATATATAAGAATGCGTTGATCCAGGATCTATCAGTGCAATCATAGAAGTGTCGTAAAGAGTAAATTTACCCGTAATAACATCAGGAGATGTAGCTTCCTCTCTAGCCCTGATAGTGTATGCTCTGGCAGGTGCTCTGCCCTCTGACCTCACTGTCATATCTTTCATAGCCCCATGACTACCACTCACATTTCCAGTAGTTCTGGGTGTTCTTCCTCTAGCCACAGTGTTACTCGTCTTTACATTCTGTATTGTCTCTTGTTCAATCATCTTAGGACAATCTTGTTCAAAATGATCTAGCGATCCACACTTATAACAAGCTTATAAATATGCTATGCTAAGTGATTTATATTTTGAATTATAAATATGCTATGCTAAGTGATTTGGCTAGCTAAGTGTGGTAATGTGTTGTTTTGGTCTGTGAAAAATGATGAAATTTATATCTTTCATTTAACACCAAGAATTATCAAAAATCTCACTATTTCAATAATGGCACATTTTAATTTCATACTAAACTTATAAAATTAAGGCATGGCCTTTATAGAATACGAAACAACGATCACAAAAATGTAGAAATTATTAAAAACAAACGAAAACTCATACCTTAATCAAGCCAAAATGCTAGCTGAACCCTAACTATCCTTTTTCTTTTCTTTCTCTTTGATTTTCGACAAGAAGATGGACAATATGGCTTATTTTATGTTTTGATTTTATTAAATTAACATTAATAAACAATTTACCATATTATCCATCTTTTATAAATTCATAACACACTTATATTAAGGTCATTTATGACCACTCAAACATACAATGGTATATTTACCACATAAGGCCATAATAATTTAAAAGCCATTTCAATTGAATACATGAACATATAGCATACTAATTTTAACACTTATGCATTTTAATCCTTTTTTAGAATTCAGCATAAAAACAGACAAATTAAATCACAGAAATTTCACAGAAGTTAATTCAGATAACACAAACATAGAAAATAATATTAAAATATTTTTAGGCTCGAATATGTGGCTCTAAAACCACTATTCTGACTAGGGTCCAAATTGAGTTGTTACAATAATTCTATGCAATGTTGATGAAGTTATGAAAGTGCAAGTTACATGTTTAATATAGGAAGAATGTATGATGATGAATGCTTGATCATTGTATGTATTTTGTGGCAAGAGAATGTGATAAGCGATAAATTATACATATTTTTACACCATGCTTAGCCCAATTTCTGGATGAATTAACCCTTGATTTGTGTAAATTGATGCTCTTAAACCTTTAATTTCATGTTTATACTCAGGTGAGCTTAAGGAAGAGAAAAGAGCAAGGAACGGGCCAAAAATGGGCAAATTAGGCCCAATTCAATAATCAACACAGCCTGGGAGTTTGCCACATGGGCATGTCACACGGTCGTGCCATCTTGAGCTCGAACACGGCCCAACCACAACTCGCACGGCCAGACCACACGGCTGTGCCACATCAATAGGCCTGAACACGGCCATTGTCAAAATCACGCGGGCGTGGCACACGGGCATGTCCCTATCGTGATGAAGTTCAATTTCACTTGGAAAAGCCTACTTAGGGGCTAAGAAAGACATTCTAAACTCTATATAAAGACCCTAGGAGGCTATTCAAAAGGAGGACAATGGGGAGCATTATTCCCCTCACAGATATTTTCTTCTCGCCAAGATAGGGAGGTAAAGGCAGGGAATACCTCGAAGGAAAGCCGATTGATCCATCTCAGAAGTCAGGATCCATATCAAGACAGAGGATTTCCCTTAAATCTTTTCAGGAGCTTTGGGTTTTCTTATGTTTTGTTATTTTAATTCTTCTGAGATGTCTTCTTTTACAAACATGAACTAAATCCCTAAATACCTAAGGGTATGAAACCAAAGACAGATCTTGTTATTATTATCTGAGCTGTGTGATAAATATTTGATTTGTTCTTAATTGTGTTTTTAACTCTTAAATTGATATTTCCGGGATATTGATTTAAGTCGAATGTGCTTATGTAGAGGAGAAAAAGTCCCTGCATAGGAGTAGATCCAACACAATTAAGCGGAGTTGATCTCAATCCTAGACATAGGATGACGAAAATCTGTCGGATTAGAGTCAAATCTAATATGGGGAACCATAGATCAAGTTAATGCGAGACTAGGGGTTTTAACTAGAAAGAGATTTCAGTTAATCAACCTACGATTAGTTGTTCTTATCCTCGACGGAGGTATTAACATAAATTAGGGATCTCTACAGATCAAATCAAATGAAGAAATCATCTGGTTCAGAGTTAGATAACAAGTGAAGTCTAGGTGGATTCTTCCTTAGGTATTGCCCTCATCAATTAGTTTTTCCGAAAAAGTAATTTTCCAACTTTCTCTTTGCCGTTCCTTTAAGTTTAGTTTAGATTAGTTAATTTAGAAACAAAACCCTCTTTTATTCTTAGGCTAGATAATAGGAAGACAGCCATTACTAGTACTTATAGTTCCTTGGATTCGATATTCTTGTCTTGCTACTAACTATAATACTATTCGATAGGTGCACTTGCCTTTTATCGTGATATTAGTTAGTTTACAGGAACAATCAGATTTGATTACTTCATCAAATCACGATCAAGTTTTTAGCTCCATTACCGGGGAACAAAGATATTAGGAACACTCGATTTCTATTACTTTAGCCATTACTATTTTTAATTATTTTCAGCCTTTATTTTTTATTTATTTACTAAAATTTTCTTTGCCTTTTCCCTTCTAGGTATCTCTAGTTTATGACTAGAAGAAACTCGGGAGGATCACTGCTTTTTGACTACAATTTAGAAGCTACAGTTTGCAAAAATTGCCGAGAGATAAAAAGAAGTTTGTAATACCCAGAACAAGGACAAGAAGAAGAGATAGAACCTACTGAAGAGATGGAAGCCAATCAGGATAATCAGTTACCTCCTGTAGTAGCCAAATATCCTGTTGAGCAAAATCCTGCTCCGCGTACTATGTATGATTATGCTAGACCTAATTTAGCAGGCACTGAATCTAGCATTGTTAGGCCTACTATTGCTGCAAATAATTTTGAACTGAAACCTAACACTATTTGAATGATACAGCAATTTTTCAGTTTGATGGTTTGCAGGATGAGGATCCTAACTCGCATCTAGCCAACTTTTTGGAATTATGCGATACATTCAAAATAAATGGCGTTTCTGATGATGCCATTCATCTTAGGCTATTCCAGTTCTCCTTGAGAAACAAAGCTAAACAGTGGTTAAATTCTTTACCACGAGGGTCTATCACTACATGGGAACAAATGACCGAAAAATTTGTACTTAAGTATTTTCCGCTGGCTAAAATGGAAAATTAAGGACTGATATTTCTTCTTTTGTGCAGATGGATTTAGAGGCGCTTTACGATGCCTGGGAAAGATACAAGGACCTATTGAGAAGGTGTCCTCACCATGGACTACCTTTGTGGTTACAAGTTCACACCTTTCACAACAGCTTGAATCTTTCAACAAGACAAATGATTGATGCAGTCGCCAGAGGAACAATCAATAACAAAACATTAGAAGCAGCCTATAAATTTATAGAAGAGATGTCACTGAATAACTATCAGTGGCAAGTCATGCGAACAAAACCACAGAAAGATGCATGAGTTTTTAATATTGATGCCGTAACCATGCTTTCTAATCAGGTAGAACTTTTAAATAAAAAGATTGATAATTTTGTTGGTTCTACGCAGGCACACCCAGTAATGCAATGCGACGCAATTCAAGGAAATATGTACAATCTTGATCACTCCTTCAATGGACATGGCATGGAAACCGAACAAGCCAACTATATGGGTAACAATTCTAGATCTCAAAATAACCACTATAGTAACACGTACAATGTAGGTTGGAGAAATCACCCTAACTTCTCATGGGGAAGACAAAGCAACCAAGGAAATCAGAGACCACCACCTCGTCTGGGATTCCAACAGCCACTATTCCAACAAGAGAAAAAGCCGAACCTTGAAGAAATGCTTACAAAATTTATTGTCGTGTCAGAAACCCAATTTCAAAACACCGAAATAGGACTAAAGAATCAGCAAGCATCTATTCAAGGACTCAAAACTCAAATAGGCCAGCTCGCTAAGCTAATTTCTGAAAGACCGCAAGGTGGGTTACCAAGCAACACTGAGACTAACCCTAAGGAGCAACTCAATGCCATGGATACAATAGATGAGGAAGAGTTAACAAAAACTAACTCAAAGTCATGTAAGGAGACTGTGGCAAGTAAAGGTAAGGATGAGGTAAGTTCCAAAGAAGTAACTATCAAAGAGTATAAACCTCGTATCACATACCCAAATGCATTAAAAAAGACCGCACAGATGAGCAATTCGGTAAGTTTCTTAAACTCTTAAAGAAATTACATATCAACTTACCGTTTATTGAAGCTCTTTCGTAGATGCCAAATGCTGTTAAGTTTTTAAGAGAGCTCTTGACAAGCAAGCAATTCGGTAAGTTTTTCGCATATGAGAAATCTCATGTGGAGCTGAATGCAGTATGCTCAGCCATTTTACAGAATAAGCTACCCAACAAACTAAAAGATCTAGGAAGTTTTACTATTCCTTGTCTACTTGGTAGTTTAGACGCCAAAAATGCTTTAGCTAATTTAGGGGCTAGTATAAATGTCATGCCATTTAAATTGTTTAAACAACTAGGTCTTGGAAAAACTAAACAAACTAAGATGAGCATCCAATTAGCTGATAAGACCATTAGATTTCCAAAGGGAATAATTAAAGATGTGCTTGTCAAAATTGATAAATTTATATTCCCAGTTGACTTTGTTGTTTTAGACATTGATGAGGATAGCAATGTACCCTTAATTCTAGGGCGACCCTTTTTAGCAACTGCTAGAACAATAATTGATGTAGGAACAGGTGAGCTTACACTACGTGTAGGTGATGACAAAGTTACTTTACAAGCTCGAAACTCGATTAAGACTGTTGCTGACAAAAATATAGTGACGAGTCCTTGTAAATACACTAATCTCACCACCCAACCTTCTGTGCAGGATACACTCCACATAAAGGCGACCCAACCACAGACAAGTCCATCCAAGGGAAACGTGCATGAAAAATGAATGCTTCAGAATGAGGAATTATATGAGTGGCTGAACTATTAACAAGACAAGCCCAAAACATGCCACACCAACCCAGAGCATCACAAAGATGACCGTCAGGTAAAAACAAATCAAATCCAGGTAGGGGATAAGGTAATCTTAGGAGAAGACAATCCTCGAATCTTGAATTCAAAGGAACATACAAGTGACACACCTTACTTCACAGTAATGAAAATCTTTCCCTATGGTACAGTCGAGATAAATCATGAGTCACTCGGCATTTTCAAGGTAAATCAAACCCGACTCAAACCTTATTTTGATAATGAAACTAAAAACAGGTTAGATGAGCTCCAACTCTTCAAACCACTATGAACGTACAAGCTTGAGCAGAGTTGAGCTTAGACTATAAATAAGCGCTTCTCAGGAGGCAACCCAAGCACTGACTTAAGTTCAATTCTTTTATTCTCTAATTCATCAACTAACCCTCTAAACGCAGGTTTTTCAACCCACACGGGCACCAACACGGGCGTGCCATAGACCGTGTGACATGATGAACAGAGACACAGGCTGCGACACCAAGCCACGGCCGTACGATGCGGTCGAACCTGCCATTTCAGACACAGGCATGTAACCATCTACATGGCCGTAGGAGAAGGGAACATCGAAGGACCTGACCGTGCGACACGGTCATGTGCCCTAACACGCCCTATGAACACGGGCATGTGTCACGAATTTGGCGCACCAAATCCCCAAATTTCGAACCACACGAGCTAACCCCGAGTCACACCGGCGTGTGCCATGCCCATGTGACCCAAAATTCTATAAAAATAGCCCATTATTCACCTTCTTCCTCACCTAAACCCTAAAATTTTCTCCCACCACCGTTCATACCAATCTCTCCTAGAGCCACCGCCGGCTTCAACAACACCACCACGCCCGTGCAACCCTCGCCACGACCGTGCTCACCCCTATAACCACCCATTCGGTTCCCCTTTCATACTTTTTCTCTTAATTTTTAATGCCTTTTATCTATATATCTACTAATAATCTCATTCATTTAGTTATTTGCATTATTACTGATAGAAAATTCATACATTTTGCATGATTAATCTAGAATACTCATTATGCCATTTAGGGACATCTCTTGGCTGCCACTTATCACTATCTTGAGAAATTTGAATTTTCTATTTATTGAGACCTATATTTTTTAATGAGATGATCCTATGCTTGCATGACTTATTTAGAAATCTTGGTTAGTTTAAAGTTGTAAATAGGAACTTATCCTTATGTTCATCTTTTTTTTTCTTTAGGACTAATGCATATATTTTTTCGTTGTGTTTTATTTTTAGAAATCGTGTCATCTCGAGAGGGAAGAAAGCTATCGTTCCCACTTCCAAAAAGTGAAAGGGGCCCAGAGGTTCCTCTTCTAGACCCACCGCTGAAGTTTGACATCCCTTCTTCCAGTTCCCGCAAAACTCCCAAGAAGAGCTTTTTCAAATATTACGAGTGAGATCCCTCGAAGCGGGACGATGTATTGATTAGGCTGCACTAGAGTAGGTCCACCTAGTAGACGAGGTCCGGGCCCTATTGACGATGGACCCCTGGGACCAATTTTTTAAGATTGTAGAGCCCACCTATTTCAAACTCAGCCTCGAGTTCTGCTCCACATTTCACCTCTAGACAGTGATGAGCCAACACGATGATCTAGGGAAGATCCAATTCTGTTTAGGAGGCATCATTCGTCAACGTAGTGTACCAGAGTTCGGTACAGCACTAGGCCTGTACACTGAGTAGTTTGTGGAGGAGGAGGACCTTTCAGAGCTTCACCGCCACATCCACTTTTCGCTGACTAAATGTTGGCAAGCCCTGGTCACTGCGTTAGCGACATACTACCCAAGTCGCTCCAAGGCGATAGCCCTCGCCCCATCCCTGAGGTACCTTCACTCTTTAATCACGCACATATTGACGGGTCGACGAGAGAGCACCGGCATCGTCAACACCCATGACGCCTATTTTTTATGGAGCATGGCACACGCACATCTGATCGATCTTGCCTACTTCATTGCCCATGCCATCCAGCACCAGACGGAGCGACACTGTAGGGGCGTAATCTTTAAGGGCCCATACATCATGCAATTGGCCCGCTACTTCGGCCTACTAAACACTACAGCCCAGACATCCTCCTACACTCTAGTTGGCCAGATGTCCCCAAAGGGCATCCAAAGCATGCTCCACATGAGGATGATACAGCGCCGACATGGGACCGGTCCTCCACAGTATCGACTACTCTAGGATGTGGAGCAAGAGGACCCCGAGGACACTACTAATGATGTCCTACCACAGGAGGAGGCACCGACTGAACCACCAACCCCTCGCCGCCCAGTTCATGTGGCAGCTTCATATGCTGACATATTCGAGCGCCTCACACAATTTGAGCAGCAGTGTTTTCAACGCTTCGATCACATCAACACTACTCTTCAGTAGATATGTCAGCATCTACACATCTCATCACCGTCCCCACCTTGCGAACCATTTGAGGATTAGAACTTTCTATTCCTCTTATCTTCTTTTTTATTTGCTTTCTTGATCTTTATTTTTACCTTCTCTTGAACTTTATGTTTCTTTAGAATCTTTAGATTTTTCTTTATCTTTATTTCGATCTTTATGTTTATTGAATATTTTAGTTTAGTTTTCAATTTTATTTTCATATCGGCTATTCCCTAACGAGAAAATTATGTTTAACTTAAATCCCTAAACACTTATTTATGCTATTGCAGTTTCAAAGGAGCTTTACAGCTCAAATCCATCTGTAATGGGAAAACCCTGCCACAACTGCCGGCTCTTACAATTCCAATATCCGTCTCTACAAATTCCAAGGAGTTTTACTTCTCTCCCTATCTTATGATCTTATGCTTCTATTGCTACTAATGTTATCTTTGTACATTGAGGGCAATGTATATCTTAAGTGTGGGGGGAACTTACTTTCACTCTTTGCATTACCTTTGAGACCCCTGAAAATTTTTACCAATAACTTTTTGCATTGTTCTCAAATTTCGAATTCTCACTTTCATTCTCTGCATTAGTCTCAATATCCTATTAGGAATTAATTCTTATTGACTTATGATTTTTATTGATATGTTGAGAATTAAGACATAGGTATTATGCTTTGATTATTCAAACTTTAAGACATTAGGGAATCAGGCATGATAAGTTGAAATTTTTGAGAATTCTAAATTTTTCTAGGCTATTTCCCCTAATTTTAAGTGTTATCTTGAGATTAGAAATTCGCAGGATTGACATCAAAAAGCCATAATTCTAGTAAGATTTTTGAGCCTTTTGAGCATACATCCTTTCGTGCTTACTTTTATTGTTGCTTTGAGTGAGTCAATACTGATTTGTTATTCTAGAACTTGCTTCGATTATACATCTCGAGACCACATCATTGATTTGATATACTGAGATAATAAAGGCACCTAGGTATAACCCACTTACTCTATAAAAGCCTACCTCCATAAATTAACCCCTAGTGAACCCCCTTGAGCCTAACAACCCATTCATTTGACTTACCCTTAAAATTAACCAAAAACCCATTATTGTTGAAATCCCCCTAATTATTTTGATCCCTATTTTTATCGAGATTTGAGTTGAATTATTATCTAGCTTTATTCTTTTTTTGTTTGATTTGTAAAGTCCATAAATATTAAATTTGTCGTTATTTGATTTGTTCTAAAAAAAAGTATGTATACTTCAGTTGTAATTTAATATTTTTGTATATTTCCATATAATTTTTGAGCTGCTGTTCTTAGACAACATTATCCAAAATAAAGGCTTTACACTAGAAATATGTTCAAGTGATAGAGATTTTTCTAGCTAGACAATTTTTCAATTCAATCTCAATTCTAACCCTCTTTTTCAGCCTGTGACAACACCCCTAACCAAAGCCCCATTATAACCATTGAAAGACCTTTTGATCGATGTGTCATATCAATCTATAGTGGTGGAGATTTGATTTTCTTGCAAGCCTATGGTAATAACTTTTCAAGTTGACTAAAGAGTGCTTAATTTTTGAACCCTAAACACTTTGAGTGGATAGAATGAATCTTTAGTGAGGACGTCAAATCTTTTGATTTTGATTGAAAGGTAATTGCTTAGGAGAAGGGAGAAAACCTATGTTTCTATGATAAAATTCTCAACTTAGAGTGTTTGAAACTTTAATGTTCTTTTGGTTGAATTTTCATTGTATGATTACTGGTGGATTAGTTTGAAACATTATTGATAAGGATTATAAGTTGAGAAGAATGATTCTTAACTGTGAGTTGAGATTTTGCTTGAGGACAAACAAAGGCTTAAGTGTGAGGGTATTTGATAAGCGATAAATTATACATATTGTTTACACCATGCTTAGCCCAATCTCTAGATGAATTAACCCTTGATTTGTGTAAATTGATGCTCTTAAAACTTTAATTTCATGTTTTATACTCAGGTGAGCTTAGGGAAGAGAAAAAAGTAAGGAACGGGCTAAAACGGGCAAATTAAGCCCAATTCAATAATCAACACAGCCTAGGAGTTTGCCACATGGGCGTGCCACACGGTCGTGCCACCTTGAGCTCGAACACGACCCAACCTCAACTCACACGGCCAGACCACACGGCCGTGCCACATCAACAGGCCTGAACACGGCCATTGTTGAAATCATAGAGGCGTGGCACACGGGCATGTCCCTATCATGATGAAGTTCAATTTCACTCAGAAAAGGCTACTTAAGGGCTAAGAAAGACATTCTAAACTCTATATAAACACCCTAGGAGGCCATTCAAAAGAAGGACAATGGGGAGCATTATTCCCATCACAGATATTCTCTTCCCGCCAAGACAAGGAGGTAAAGGCAAGGAATACCTCGAAGGAAAGCCTATTGATCCATCTCAGAAGCCAGGATCCACATCAAGACAGAGGATTTCCCTTAAATCCTTTCAGGAGCTTTGGATTTTCTTATGTTTTGTTATTTTAATTCTTCTGAGATGATTTCTTTTATAAACATGTACTAAATCCCTAAATACCTAAGGGGATGAAACCTAAGACAGATCTTGTTATTGTTATTTAAGCTGTGTGATAAATATTTGATTTGTTCTTAATTGTGTTTTTAACTCTTAAATTGATATTTCTGGGATATTGATTTAAGTCGAATGTGCTTATGTAAAGGAGCAAAAGCCCCTACATAGGAGTAGCTCCAACACAATTAAGCAGAGTTGATCTCAATCCTAGAGATAGGACGACGAAAATCTACTGGATTAGAGTCAAATCTAATATGGGTAGCCATAAATCGAGTTAATGCGAGACTAGGGGTTTTAACTAGAAAGAGATTTTAGTTAATCAACCTACGATTAGTTGTTCTTATCCTCGACGGAGGTATTAACATAAATTAGGGATCTCTACAGATCAAATCAAATGAAAAAATCATCTGGTTCAGAGTTAGAAAACAAGTATATTGCCCTCATCAATTAGTTTTTCCGAAAAAGTAATTTTTCAACTTTCTCTTTGTCGTTCCTTTAAGTTTAGTTTAGATTAGTTAATTTAGAAACAAAACCCCCTTTTATTTTTAGGCTAGATAATAGGAAGACAGTCATTACTAGTACTCATAGTTCCTTAGGTTCGATATTCTGGTCTTGCCACTAATTATACTACTATTCAATAGGTGCACTTGCCTTTTAGCGTGATATTAGTTAGTTTATAGGTACGATCAGATTTTATTACTTCCTCAAATCACGATCAGAATGCCTTAAATTTTAGGGATTAGTGTTTATAAATGTCATATTACGTGTTGTTGAAGTTGGCCTTGTGTTTGGTTGAGTTTCAAGGTGGCAAAGGGCTTGAAAATAGCCTATATTTGTCCACACGAGTAGGCACAAGGGCATGTGCCTAGGCCGTGTGTGGCACACGGTCAGCCCCATGGGCGTGTTGATAGGTCGTGTCCCCTGCACCTAAATTATGCAAAAAAAAGCCTAGTAGTGAACACATGGGCAGAAACACGGTCGTGCTTCTCAACCATGTGGAGGGCACGGCCTAGCACACGGGTGTGTGGCTTGGCTGTGTGCCCAAATTTGCTTGCTGATGTCATAAATAGAATGCCCAAGTTTTCACACACAGGCTAAAGAACGGGCGTGTTGAGGCCGTGTGGAGGACACGGGCCAGGGACACAGGTGTGTGCCAGGCCATGTGAAAACCCCTATAGGTTCGAAATGAAAAATAAATTCAGCACAGGTGAGGGACATGGGCATGTGTGACCACACGGCCTACCCACACAGGCTTGTGGCCCTGTTATAGGCAAAAATTTCCTAAGTGCCCAGAAGTTCTCGGATTGAATCCAAATCACTTTCGATATATGTTTTGGGCCTCGTAGGCCCATGATAAGTATATTAAGAAAATGAATGAAAAGTTTTAAGTGGAAATGAAATTTTATATCTCGAGTTTATTTGTTTAAGTGTAACACCCCTTACCCGAGTCTGATGCGGAGACGGGGTACGAGGCGTTACCTGCTTAATTATGCTCAATGTATAAACTCAGGCTATAAAATTTCATTTCCATTTAGAACTTTTCATTCATTCTCTTAATATCCTTAACACGGGCCTACGAGGTCGAAAACGTACATCGGGTGTGTTTCAAAACCAAACCGAGAACTTTCGAGCACCTAGAAAATTTTTACTTAAAATAGGGCCACATACCCGTGTGGGATAGGACACGTCCATGTGGGCAGGCCGTGTGGTCACACACGCTCATGTCCCTAGCCCGTGTCAAATTTTTTTTATTTCAAACCTACAAGGGTTTCTACACGGTTGAACCACACGCCCGTGTCTACAGCTTGTGTCCCTCACACGGCCTAGACACGCTTATGTTCTCAACCCGTACTACAATCTAACTTTACTCAAAGAATAAATTGAAATTCACACGGCCAAAGCACACACCCGTGTACTCAGCCCGCGTGCAACACTACCTTAGTTAGTTTGAATGCAGGGGACACACAGTCTATTAACACACCCTTGAGGCTGACCGTGTATCACACACGATCTAGACACACGCCCATGTGCCTACTAGTGTACACAATTATAGGCTATTTTCCAAGCCATTTGCCACCCTGAAATTTACAAATCTCCAGTCCAATTCATTTACACATCTCATGGCATTTATAAACATCTAAGTGTCCATGATTTAACACATTCACACCCCACCATACAACTCATTTGCCATACATTTTCATCATTCACTTTTCCTACTTAATTATGCAACCACTAACTAGTATAAACAACATTCACTATGCTCAAGATTACCAATTCAACATTTGACCATTTCCAAAGGTCATTACAAATTGACATAAGTAACAATAATAGCCAACACATTTGGCTACCCAAAATGACATATCTCAAAATGATCAATCTCCTATACATGCCATACGTCAAAATAGCTGACTTTACTACGCTAAAATGGATTGATTCATAGTGTAACCTTGAGCTCCAACTTGGATTGATCCCTGAGCTAATTTGGCAATCTACATGGAAGAGGGAAAAGAAAAGGAGTAAGCACATATATGCTTAGTAAGTTACATGAAATAAAATAGCAACATAGTTGAAGAAACATCATCTGAATCAAAAGTCATGAAATATCATATAAGGTCTCATTCATTCTCTTGACTTACTTATCATTATGGCTTACTCAATCATGTGATTTATACAATCTCGTAACTTACTCGTACTTTTCTTGCTATTATACTCATGACAATATATTTTCAATTTCTCGTAACTTATACATGTAACACTCATCATAAAACTTTACTCTTTTCCATTAAAAAATAAAATTGAGCACTTTACCCGTTAAATCATTTAGAACACTGGAGGATACCCGTATGTCAACCCCATGATAAAATGCCAATGCCCTATCCTAGATATGGTCTTACATGGAATCACATGTCGATGCCAATGCCATGTCCCAAACATGGTCTTACATAGGGTCATGTCTCGATCTCGATGCCATGTCTCGAACATGGTCTTATACGAGATCGTAAATTGATGCCAAAGCCATGTCCCAGACATAGTCTTATACTAGATCACTGTAACAGCCCAGTTTGGACCCTAGTTGGAATAGTGGCTTCAGGTCCACATATCTGAGTCTAAAAAATATTTTAATATTATTTTCTATGTCTGTGATATATGAATTAGCATATGTGAAATTTCTGTGATTGAATTTGTCTGTCTCTGTACTTAATTGTGAAAAAGGATTAAATTGCATATGTGATAAAATTAGCATGTCACAGATGCATATGTGTATTTGATATGGCTTTTGATTTAATGGCCTTATGTGGCAATTAAATCATTAAAGGTTTGAGTGGTCATAAATGACCTTGTTATTAATGTTTATTATATTTATAAGTGATGGACAATATGGTAATTTGGTTATTAATATGTTTATAATAAAACAATTGAATGAAAATCACCATAATCATCCATGGTTTGCCAAAAAGCAAAGAAATAAAAGAAAGAAAACTATCCTAGGTTTCGGCTAGCATTTTGGCTTGATTCAAGGTATGTTTTGCTTCGGTTTTTGATAACTTCTACATTTATGTGATCGTTGCTTCGAAATATTTCATGCCCATGTTTCAATTTATATTTTTGATGAAGATTACAAATAGTGACATTGATTATTTTTGAAGCTTTATGATGAATTTGGTTAAATTATGATGGATAGGTATTGAATAAATCTGCTTTGCCTTGAATTTTGAAGAAATTGAGTAATTAGAGCTAAATTGAGAAAAATGAGAATTTGGAAGACTATTTTGTAAAATAAATGTGATTTATGGGCTCAAATGAAAGCCAAGGAAATTCGGCTAAAATAGTGTGAAAGGAATTTGTGAATTTTGATGATTTTGTGAAATTAAGACTTAGAAGTCAAAGTGTGATAATGTGAGGGACATTTTGCAAAATGCTGTAAATAAATGTATTCATGGATTGAAATGAATGAAATGAATAATTGAATGGTTGATTTTGAATTGATTTAGATCAAGAACAAAGAAAAACAGACTTAGATTAAGGGAAGTCCAAAATTGTTGAATAATTGGTTTGAAATTGTCTAAATCAGTACGAGGTAAGTCAATATACAAATATCGTTATGTTAATGTTTGTTATAAATTCTTGAATAATAAACTATATTTGGATGGCTGTGAGAGCTTGATGTATTAATTCTGAGTCAATTCTGATTGAGTAATGGTAAAATGATATCACGTAAGACCTCGTCTGGGATGTAGGCATTGATTAGAGAATTATGTGTAAGACCGTGTGTGAGACACTGGCATCATATATGTTTCATGTAAGACCTTATCCGAGACAATGGCATCGATATCGAATGACATGTAAGACCACGTCGGGGACGTCAGCATTGTATGGGATTTATAAGTTCTGTAACAATTTTGAATGACTTGAGGAGAAATTCTGAGAAATTAATGAATGCATACCTTATGTGTCTGACTCAAGTACGTCTATTTTGTACTGAATTTTCAAGTATGGAAGGTGTGCTAATTGTGTGAACTAGACGTATGTATTAAAAGAGTAAATCTAATTTGTGAATTATCTATGCGAAATGGTTATCGAATTGCATTTATGAATTGTATATTTTTGTATTTGGCTTACTAAGCTCAATGTAGCTTACTCTGTTTATTCTTTCAACTGTTCTATAGATATCGTAGCTACTGTGGGCTCGGGGATATTCAAAGATCATCACCACACTATCGAGTTCGATTTTGATATATTTTGAACGTACAAAGTTTAAGTATGGCATGTATAGTCTAGAATGGCTAGGTTATGATTTTGAGTTGTATGTATATATATGTCTTGTGATATGGTTAAATTATGGTTATATACTTGCTAGGGTCTTGGTATGTTGAAATGGTACAAGTTTTGGGTTTATAATGATGGATGAATGATCTTATGAAAATGGATGATTTTTGTCATGAAGTTGTGGATTGAATGCTAAGTTTGAATGTGATAAGTAGGAGTTACACATTATGAGTTTAGTCTTGGTTGTTACCTATGAATTAGTTATTCTTTGGCATGAGATTAGTATAGGAATGTTTTGTTCATTGGAACGAAGGTTTTAGGCCTAGAACTGGTTGGTTTTGTGCAAGTAAAATTTAGTTTTTGGTATGTTTATGAATTGACCTGAATGGGTGGAAAATACGACTTATATCAGGTCTGCTTAGTGTCACACGGCTAGGGCATACGGGCGTGCCTTACGGCCGTGCTAATTTTCCAGTAATGGCACAAAAACTCACACGGCCAAGACACACGGGCGTGTCTTGTTGCCGTGGCAAAAAGTCAGTATACTTGCTTTGTTTTGGCACGGCTTGGGTGCATGGGCATGCCAGAGTCTCGTGTGAGGCACATGGCTTGGTCACACGAACGTGTGACCTCCTAAATTTGGAAAAAGTTTTGTAAGTGTTTTGGAGTTTATGAATGTGTTCAGTTTAGTCCCGACCCTATATCATTGCTTGCTTGAGGTCTTGTAGATCTCTAAAAAGAGACTTTATGTTTGAATCTTTCTATGATCTGTGAATAATCTGTTCTGATCTGTTTTGAATATTCAGTAATGCCCCTTACCTACTCTGGCAACAGTTACAAGATAGGGGTGTTACATTTGGTTGGTATCAGAGCTACGATTTAGTCGATTCCAGGACTAACGTAGTGTGTTTGAGTCTAGCTATACATGCCATATATCTGAATTGTGATTGTCTGATGAATCCTGACAAATGAAATATTTTTTTCATATAGTAACGGATCCAGAAAAACCCATAGCTAACAATGTTGAAAGTAACGCGCCTGCTCCTGCTCAAGGGACAGGGCCATCTGATTCTAGACCGGTTACAAATGGTAATGAGGAAGAAGCTAAACAAGCTTTCTTCCAAATGATGAATGAGTGGTTCACTAAGTATGTCTGAAAAATTCGGCTGTTTAACAACCCTCACCCCGACTATTCCTCAACAAACTCTAATTATATCACTTGTGGTTAACTCGATTCATCTGAATAAGCCTCCGGTAGACAAGATTAGGAAGTATGGGGCTCATGAGTTTCAAGCTACTACTGATGATGATGCAGAGAGGGCCAAATTTTAGCTTGAAAACATGATCCAAGTTCTTGATGAATTGTCATATACTCCGGAGGAATGTATTAAATTTGCGGTTTCATTGTTACGAGATTCGGCATACCATTGGTGGAAAACATTAACATCTGTGGATTTTAGTGAACGTATCACCTGGGATTATTTTCAGATTGAATTTAGAAAGAAGTATATCAGTCAGCATTTCATTGATCAGAAACGTAAAGAGTTTCTTGAATTGAAACAAGGGAGCCAATATGTTACGAAATACTAGCAAGAATTCGTAAGATTGAGTCAGTATGCACGGGAATGTGTAGCTTCAACGGCCACTATGTGTAAAAGATTTGTCGAGGGTTTGAATGAAGACATTAAGTTACTGGTCGAAATTCTCCATCTGAATGAGTTTGTTGTGTTAGTTGAAAGGGTTTGTAAAGCCAAAGAACTTAATAAAGAAAAGAAGAAAGCTGATTCTGAAGCTAGAGAAGTTCGAAAGAGATTTTGAGGTAGAGACTGTGATTCAAACCGTTCGAAGATTATTATGGGACATTTAGGCAAAGACTGTGTTAAATCGCGTTCAAGTTTTAAAAATCCTACTACAACTGTTGCTAGTGTCGAGAATGTTAGATTAGAGAAACCGGAGTGTGCATATTGTGGGAAAAGACATCTGGGAAGTTCTACATTGAAAGACCGAGCCTGTTTCTGATGTGAGTCTCTGGATCATTTTGTTCGAGACTGCCCTGAATCTGTTGAACAAGAGATAGTGCAAAATCTGAGATCGAGTAGTGTTTCCATTAGAGGTAGAACTCCCAGAAATGCGGGAAATGCTAGTGTTGGTCAAAGAACTACTAAAGATACGGTTGTGCGATCTGAGACTCGAGTGCCTGCTAAATCTTATGCTATCAGAGCGCGTCAAGAAGCTTCGTCCCCTGATGTGATTACTGGTACTTTTACTCTTTATGATACCTCTGTGATTGCTTTAATAGATCCTGGATCAACACATTCTTATATCTGTATGAATTTAGCATAGAGTAAGACTTTGACTGTAGAGTTTATTGAATTCGTAATTAGAGTATCAAACCTGTTAGGCAAAAGTATTCTGGTAGATAAGGTTTGTAAGAATTGTCCGTTAATGATTCGAAATATCTACTTCTTTGCTGATTTGATGTTATTGTCGTTTGATGAATTTGATATAATTCTGGGTATGGACTGGTTAACTCTGTATGATGCCGTTATTAATCGCAAATGAAAAGTTATCGATTTGAGATGTAAGAATGGTGAAATTGTTTGAATTGAGTCTAGTGAATTGAATGGTTTACAGCTGTGGTATCTGCATTAAAAGCTCAGAAATATGTGAGAAAAGGTTGTGAAGCCTACCTTGCTTATGTGTTTGACTCTAAGGTATCTGATAAAAAGATTGAATTTGTGCAAGTCGTCTGTGAATTTTCTGATGTATTTCCTAAAGAACTTCTGGGTTTGCCTCCGATTCGAGAAGTTGAGTTTGGTATTGAATTGGTTTTGAGAACTGCTCCGATTTTAATAGCTCCGTATAGAATGGCACCGACTGAATTGAAAGAATTAAAGACTCAGTTACAAGAATTGACTGATCGAGGCTCTGCTAGACCGAGTTTTTCACCATGGGGTGCTCATGTTCTGTTCGTGAAAAAGAAAGATGGCACGATGAGAATGTGCATTGATTACCGTCAGCTTAACAAAGTGACTGTAAAGAATAAATACCCTCTACCCCGAATTGATGATTTGTTCGATCAACTAAAAGGTGCCTAAGTATTTTCGAAAATAGACCTGAGATCGGGATATTATCAGTTAGGAGTGAAAGATTCTGACATTCCAAAAATAACTTTTCGAATGAGGTATGGGCATTATGAATCCTTAGTTATGCCTTTTGGATTAACGAATCTCCTGCTGTGTTTATGAATCTGATGAACAGAATTTTTAGATCGTATTTAGATCAATTTTTTGTTGTATTCATTGATGACATTTTAATCTATTCGCGGAATGAAAGTGAGCATGCTGAACATTCAAGAATTGTACTTCAGACACTATGTGATAAGCAGTTGTATGCAAAATTCAGCAAATGTGAATTCTGGTTACGCGAAGTTAGTTTTTTGGGTCACATTGTATTTGCATCAAGTATCTGAGTTGATCCAAGCAAAATTTCAGCTGTTTTGGATTAGAAACCTCCAAGAAATGTTTTTGAAGTCCGTAGTTTTTTGGGACTTGCCAGGTATTTCCTGAATGGAAATGGGACCGAGTAACTATGGATTTTATTTTTGGCTTACCCCTATCTCCAAAAAGAAAGATTCAATCTGGGTTGTTGTTGATCGTTTGACAAAATCTGCTCATTTTATTCCAGTATGATCTGACTATTCACTTGATAAACTAGCTGAACTCTACATTTTTAATATTGTGAAATTGCTCAGGGTGCCGTTATCTATTGTGTTTGATAGAGATCCAAGGTTTACTTCGTGATTCTATAAAAAGTTACAAGAGGCTTTAGGTACAAAATTGTATTTTAGCACTACTTTTTGCCCACAGACAGATGGTCAGTCTGAGTGGATCATTCAGATACTCGAGGACATGCTTAGACGTTGTATTCTGGAGTTTAGAGGTACATGGGAACAATATCTACCTCTGATTGAATTTGCGTATAATAATAGCTTTCAATCGAGCATTAAAATGTCCCCATATGAAGCCTATATGGTAGAAAATGTAGAACTCCGCTATACTGGACTGAGCTTAGTGAAAATAAGTTATGCGGGATTGATCTGATAAAAGAAACAGAACAGAAGGTAAAAGTGATCCGAGATGGTCTGAAGGCAGCATCTGATCGTCAAAAATCATATGCGGATCTGAAATGGAAAGATATTGAATTTGGGGTTGGCGACAAGGTATTTCTGAAAGTATCTCCGTGGAAGAAACTGTTTCGATTTGGCAAAAAGGGCAAATTCAGTCCAAGATTTATCGGGCCGTATGAAATCATTGAACGAGTTGGGCCGGTTGCTTCTAGACTGATTTGCCACCTGAGCTAGAAAAGATACATAATGTATTTCACGTATCAATGCTCCGACGTTATAGATCTGATCCGTCTCATGTGATATCCCTTCTGAGATTGAATTAAAGTCTGATATGTCTTATGATGAGGAGCCGATCCGTATTTTGTATCGTGAGATAAAAGAATTGAGGAATAAGAAAATTCCGTTAGTGAAAGTACTGTGGCATCGTCACGGATTAGAAAAGGCTACTTGGGAGCCTGAAAGTGCAATGAGACAGCAATATTCGAATTTGTTTAACAGTAAGATTTTTAGGGACAAAAATCCATAAGAGGGAGAATTGTAACAGCCTGGTTTGGACCCTAGTTGAAATAGTGGTTTCGGGACCACATATCCGAGTCTAAAAATATTTTAATATTATTTTCTATGTCTGTGATATATAAATTAGCATCTATGAAATTTTTGTGATTGAATTTGTCTGTCTCTGTACTTAATTGTGAAAAAGGATTAAATTGCATATGTGATAAAATTAGCATGTCACATATGCATATGTGTATTTGATATGGCTTTTGATTTAATGGCCTTATGTGGCAATTAAATCATTAAAGGTTTGAGTGGTCATAAATGACCTTGTTATTAATGTTTATTATATTTATAAGTGATGGACAATATGGTAATTTGGTTATTAATATGTTTATAATAAAACAATTGAATGAAAATCACCATTATCATCCATGGTTTGCCGAAAATTCAAAGAAATAAAAGAAAGAAAACTATCCTAAGTTTCGACTAGCATTTTGGCTTGATTCAAGGTATGTTTTGCTTCGGTTTTTTATAATTTCTACATTTCTGTGATCGTTGCTTCGAAATGTTTCATGCCCATGTTTCAATTTCTGTTTTTGATGAAGATTATGAATAGTGACATTGATGATTTTTGAAGCTTTGTGATTAATTTGGTTAAATTATGATGGATAGGTGTTGAATAAATGTGCTTTGCCTTGAATTTTGATGAAATTGAGTAATTAGGGCTAAATTGAGAAGAATGAGAATTTGAAGGACTATTTTGTGAAATATATGTGATTTATGGGCTCAAATGAAAGCCAAGGAAATTTGGCTAAAATAGTGTGAAAGGAATTTGTGAACTTTGATGATTTTGTGAAATTAGGACTTAGAAGTCAAAATGTGATAATGTGAGGGACATTTTGCAAAATACCGTAAATAAATGTATTCATGGATTGAAATGAATGAAATGAATAATTGAATGGTTGATTTTGAATTGATTTACATCAAGAACAAAGAAAAACAGACTTAGATCGAGGGAAGTCCAAAATTGTTGAATAGTCGGTTCAAAATCGTCTAAATCAGTACGAGGTAAGCCAATATACAAATATGCTTTATGTTAATGTTTGTTATAAATTCTTGAATTATAAACTGTATTTGGATGGCTATGAGAGCCTGATGTATTAATTCCAAGTCAATTCTGATTGAGTAATGGTAAAATGATATCACGTAAGACCTCGTTTGGGACGTAGGCATTGATTAGAAAATTATGTGTAAGACTATGTCTGAGACACTAGCATCATATATGTTTCGTGTAAGACCCTATCCGGGACAGTGGCATCGATATCGAATGACATGTAATACCACATCGGAGACGTCAGCTTTGTATGAGATTTATAAGTTCTGTAACAATTCTAAATGATTTGAGGAGAAATTTCAAGAAATGAATGAATGCATACCTTATGTGTTTGACTCAGGTACATCTGTTTTGTACTGAATTTCCAAGTATGGACGGTATGCTAATTGTGTGAACTAGACATATGTATTGAAAGAGTAAATCTATATTGTGAATTATCTATGCGAAATGGTTATCGTATTGCATTTATGAATTGCTTTTTTTTTATTTGGCTTACTAAGCTCAATGTAGCTTACTCTGTTTATTCTTTCAACTACTCTACAGATATCGTAGCTACTATGGGCTCACGGATAGTCAAAGATCGTCACCACACTATCAAGTTCGATTTTGGTACCTTTTGAATGTACAAAGTTTAAGTATGGCATGTATAGTCTAGAATGGCTAGGTTATGATTTTGAGTTGTATGTATATATATGTCTTGTGATATGGTTAAATTATGGTTATATACTTGCTTGGGTCTTGGTATGTTGAAATGGTACATGTTTTGGGTTGATAATGATGGATGAATGATCTTATGAAAATTGATGATTTTTGTCATGAAGTTGTGGATTCAATGCTAAGTTTGAATGTGATAAGAAGGAGTTAGGCATCATTAGTTTAGTCTTGGTGGTTACCTATGAATTGGTTATTCTTTGGCATGAGATTAGTATAGGAATGTTTTGTTCATTGGAACAAAGGTTTTAGGCCTAGAACTGGTTGGTTTTGTGTAGGTAAAATTTAGTTTTTGGTATGTTTGTGAATTGACATGAATGGGTGGAAAATACGACTTATATCAGGTCTGCTTAGTGTCACATGGCTAGGGCACATGGGCATGCCTTATGGCCATGCTAATTTTCCAGTAATGGCACAAACACTCACATGGCCAAGACACACGAGCGTGTCTTGTGGCCATGGCAAAAAGTCAGTATACTTGCTCTGTTTTGGCACGGCTTGGGTGCATGGGCATGCCTGAGTCTCGTGTGAGGCACACGGCCTGGTCACACGAGCGTGTGACCTCCTAAATTTGGAAAAATTTTGTAAGTGTTCTAAAGTTTATGAATGTGTTCAGTTTAGTTCCGACCCTATCTCATTGCATGTTTGAGGTCTTGTAGATCTCCAAAAAGGGACTTTATGTTTGAATCTTGCTATGATCTGTGAATATTTTGTTCTAATCTGATCTGAATATCTAGTAATGCCCCTTACCTATTCCGGCAACGGTTACAGGATAGGGGTGTTACAATCGCTCTTAGATGCCAAAGCCATGTCCTAGACATGGTCTTACAAGGGATCTAAGTCTCATCTCGGTGCCGATGCCATCTCCCAAACATGGTCTTATACGGGACCTCATGTCGATGCCAATGCCATGTTCCAGACATGGTCTTACATGGGATATCAGTTCGATGCTGAAGCCATGTCCCAGACATGGTCTTACACGGGACTTACAATTCCTTATGTTATGACTACGGTATCCTTCGTATTCCTTAACTTTTAACTAGGATTTCTCATTTATTTCATCATCATTTCTTTGTGAATTTCATATTAATAAACTTCATAGAAATACATAGAATTCATGAAATATCATCAAAATAATTTTCATTATGCAAAATGCTAAATTATTACCTACAACTTACCTCAGTTTCAAAATTCAGGAAATATTGAAATTTACTCCGCTACTTTGCTCTTTCCCCGGTTTCAATTTGGGCTTTGTGTTTCTTGATCTAAAATGATAAATTTCATCCATTTAGTACTCACATTGGTAATTAGCCCATAATTCATACTTTGGCAAAATTATAATTTTGTCCCTAATGTAACACCCCATACCCATATCCAATGTCGGGATA
Organism: Gossypium stocksii; assembly: GCA_020496765.1. Lineage (NCBI taxonomy): Eukaryota > Viridiplantae > Streptophyta > Magnoliopsida > Malvales > Malvaceae > Gossypium > Gossypium stocksii. The sequence goes on from CM035626.1 coordinate 39,180,329, forward strand.
GGGTAAGAGGCGTTACCTTATTAAATCACATGCAACCATTCAACTTACACCCAATGAAATGCGTCTCAATTTAAAACTTTTTCAAAAAATGTCCTACAGACCTTCACATGGGCCTACGAGGCGTAAAACGTGGTTTAGAAATGATCTGAGACCATTTCGAGTACTCAAGACAATTTCTTCAAAAATTACTATAAACAGGGCACACGTCTATGCGGAAGGGCAACACGCCCGTGTGGCCTCTACACATGGCCGTGTTGATTGCCCGTGTGGTTCACACGGTCTAAGAATCCAAGGGACAAGCCCATGTCATGACTCATGTGCAAAAACCTTGACATTCTGTTTCTGACGTCAACTGACACACGGCCGTGGCACACGCCCATATGCTTAGTCCGTGTCTTTCACACGGCCATGACATGCCCGTGTCGCAGCCTGTGTGCAAAAACTTGGGTATTCTATTTCTAACATCAGCAATCACACTGTAATGCCCCCTTACTCGAGACCGTCGCCGGAGTCGAGTTTGAGGAGTTAGCAAACTTAATTTATCACTTAAACAATTTTAAACCATTTATTTTACCATTTGTAATAAACTATCCATCTGCCTCATGATCGCTAAAAAAATCATATCTCAAGTTACAAAACTCAAAATTCAAATCCGTAAATTTTCCCTAAAACTAAACTCATATATCTATTTACTAATTTGTTTCCAGAATTTTTGGTGAGGCCAATTAGTACAGTTTATTAGTTAAAGTTTTCCCTATTTCAGTGTTTGACTGCTTTGACCTTTGTTCACTACGAATTACTTTTCTCTCTTTATAGAATTCAGATGACTATGAAGTTTGTTTCCTTTAAAAGTAGACTCAACAAGGAATCTTTACATATATAGCATGACTCCTAATTATTTTTTTACAAGTTTTAGGGAATTTCTACAATTAGAATAGGGGATTCAGAAATTGCTCTGACCCTATTCCAATAAAGCTCAAATATCTTATAAAATAAAACTTCTTTACCTATTTTGTTTCTTCTATATAAAAATAGACACAATAAGCTTCAATTTAATATTTTATTCACCATCTAATTCTATCTCTACTATTTTTAGTGACTTTTCAAACTCACATCATTGCTGCTGTATGATACTATTTTGTAACAAATTTCACCATTTTGTGAACTTCCATAGATTAAGTGGCACATTAAACATACATATCACCAAATATGATCTTGATCGACCATTCCAATGGCTAATCATTACCAAGCATTTCCTAATCACTCAATAACCATATCATAAGATCATATACACAAAATGATCATAATGTTATATATGCCATACTCAAAATACACAAGCTATTATACCAAATTGGTCCCCGGATAGTGTGAGCGATCCTTCGACCTTTCCCAATTTCCCAGCTGGCTTGTCAAAACTACAATGAATGAAAAGAAGGGAGTAAGCATAAATGCTTAGTAAATTCACATGCAAATAACAAGTAATATAATCATGCAATTCAATATTAACATCAATTGCATAAATATCACTAAGACATTCATGTTACAAGTAAACTTGCTATCTTACCACAATCTTGTCTTATCAAGTTCTCAACCCGAGGTTTAAGCTCATACCTGTCCAATTTCCTCTTTCACCACACTTACCACCATGTCACTTTCATTCTAGGTATTCTCATTATTCGCTTAAAATTCATCCGTTGAACACATAGGAATATAATTCAGATACACGGATTGCATATACATAAGTGTCATATCCGTAGCTAGACAAACTCAATAGCCTATGAAATTTATGTATCCAAGCTACCATGTAACCCGCCCATAAGCAAACTCAGACTCAACTCAACAAGCTCGGGCGTTCGCATCCATAAGTGAACTCGGACTCAACTCAACGAGCTCGGATGCCTAGTTACATCTCACAAACTCGGACTCAACTCAACGAGCTCGGAACTCAACCATCCTAGTGACATGTCACTTGTACCCTAATCTATTACCAACATTCAAACGGGATTTTCCTCAATCACACATTTTTGTCATCCTCTTCGAAATGTCGAGACCGATACTTGATAGCATTTTATACTTATCAAATAATAATTCACAAAGCATAATATTTCATAATAATAAACATCATATCATATAAATAACATTGAATTACTTAAAATAACAATTATGTTACCACATTTACACATGAACTTACCTCGGTACAAAATATAGAAATTTTACAATTTAGTCCACAATCTTTTCTTTTCCTTGATCAAGGTCGATTCCACGTCTTTCTTGATCTAAAATAACACATTTAGCTTATTTAATACTCACATTTACCAAAATAGTCCTTAACTCTAACTTTTGCAAAATTACGATTTTGCCCTTAAACTTTTGCATATTTACACTTTTACCTCAAAGCTCGGAAATTAAAATTTTTCCCTAATTCTTATGTTTTAAGACATGCTGATAATTTATTTACCAACAGCAACATCAAATTCCCACTCTAACATGTATTTATGAACAATAGGTATTTTTACCGATTAAGCCGTTTTACTCGTTTTTACTTAAGACCGAGTAGCACAAGTTGTTTAGCATAATTCAAAACCTCATATTCTATTATAAAACATCAAAATAAACATTTTTCACCTATGGGTACTTTTCCAAATATAAACCCTAGATTAAACTATTGCTAGAATAAGCTTAATCAAATTACTGGGATTCCGAAAACATAAAGAACATTAAAAACGGGGCTTGGTATCACTTACTATGAAGCTTGTAAGCTTGAAACAAACCCTAGCTATGGAGAACCCTTGAAATTTTGTCTTAATGAAGAAGATGGACATATTTTGCCATCTTTTCCCTTTTTTAATCTTTTAATTACCAAATGACTAAAATACCCTTCATTAAAAACTTTGGTTATTTCTACCTATGTATGCCCATTTTTGTCCAAAATTTTAGAAATTGGTCAAATTGCTATTTAAGACCTCCTAATTAATATTCCAAAGCAATTTCATACTAAAAGCTTCTAGAATGCAAGTTTTGCAACTTATTCGATTTAGTCCCTAATTTCAAATTAAGCACTTTATGCATAGAATTTCTTCACGAAATTTTCACACAATCATGCAATCATATCATAAACCTCAAAATAATTATAAAATAATTATTTCTATCTCAAATTTTTGGTCATAAAACCACTATTCCGATTAGGCCCTAATTCGGGATATTACACACACGGCCGTGGCACACGCTCGTGTGCTTGGCCATGCTTCACACACGGTTGAAACACACTATCGTATCTTAGCCCATGTGTTTACTTTTGGGCATTTAATTCTTCTCATGCAAGGTGCAAGGGACACACGGCTTAACCACACGCTCATAGGGTTGACCGTGTGTCACATGCGGCCTAGATACACTGTAATAGTCTAAATTAGACCCTAATCGAAATGATTGTTTCAGGGCCATGGATCCGAGTCTAAAAAATATTTAAATATTATTTTTTGTGTTTATTATATGTGAATTAGCATGTGTGAAAGTTTCGTATGAAAATTTGATTGTTTGTGTGCTTAATTAAATAAAAGGGCTTAATCGCGTAAGTTGAAAATTGGATAGATAAAAGCATAGGGGGTCAAATTGTTAATGGCTTTGTAAGTTGAGGCATTTAAGTTGCAATTTAATCATATTAAAGTATATGGACGGTAGTGGCCATGTTTCATAATGGTTAAAAATTTGTTATTAAAGGTTATTAAAGTAATTAAATAAAACATTATAAGTTATATTAATAAAACATAAAATAAAACATGCATGAATTCATGTTCTTTTGATCGAAACTAAAAATAAAAATAAAAGAAAAAGCTTTAGGGTATTCGGCTCTTGGCTAGCTTGATTGAGATCAAGAAAGGAGAAAATTGGATTCAGATCAGGGAAAGACAAAAATAGGCGAATAGTCGATTTACACTGTTCGATGATATTCGAGGTAAGCCTATAAGCAATTTAAACATATTTATTTGAATGGAAATTTGTTAAATGTGGAATTTATATACATATATATATGTAAATATGGTTGGCCAAATATGAGTTTATAGATGAGTTTATAGATTTGTATATTAAGTTGTATTGAATTATGGTGTGATTTTGAAAGGTTGAATAAAGAATGAGTTACCATTGAAGTTATTATAAAATAATTATGAATAAAATGATTGTGTGTTATAGATACTCAGGCTTCAAGCCTAGCAAGCATTATGCTGGGGAAGTTAAATCGGGCTTAATGCCTAGCAGGCGTATTGCTGGCAAACAAAAATCGGACTTAATGCCTAGCAGGCTTATCGCCGGTGAATATAATTCGGGCTATATGCCTACCAGGCTGTGTGCCGGTGTGAATTCAGGATTATACCTAGCAGTCTTATTGCCGGTGAGCTATTAAAAGATTAAGCTTATGAGATTTTGTGCAAATAAGGTAATTGAATTCAATAAATGAATGAAGGTGTTCAGGTATGTGTTAGTTGGCCATTTATATCTTAACAAGGTGAATTGATTTCTAAATGGATGATGAAAAGTAAATTTTGTGAGGTTGATTTAATATGTGAATTAAAACGAGATATATGTATGTGTTTGGTCTATTTAATGCATATGAACAAATGTAGTATTTGAGTAATGATTATAAGTTAATAAATATATATGTGAATTTGGATAAACAAATTATTTTGATTATGAAAATGAAGATGTGATGTTGATTATGAAATTGTATATTGGGTAATATGATGTGACTATATTTATAGTATATGTTTTATATGTAAGGATTTGAAAGTTTTAATTATTTGTAAATAAAGATACTTAGTAAACTTAGTTTATAGTTTATTTTGCTTAAGGCTTACTAAGCTAAATTAGCTTGCTTGTGTGTTTGTTACTATAATTGTTTTATAGATTTTTGGAGGTCGTACACGCTCGAGGATCGTCGGTGAAGTCATCCACACTATCGTTTAATTATCGGTATTTTAGAGACTAAACTTATGAAATCTTATGGCATGTATAAGCTAAACTTTCTTGTGAATATTTGGAACTTGGTATGTATAAATGTATAAGCCATGCGAATGTGACTTGCTTAAATATGTATGTATGTTTGGATCAAAGAATCTGGCTGATAAATTTGATATGGTTTGCTTGTTTCGATAATGGTATATGTAACACCCTAAACCCAGCCTAGATGTTACGGCCAAGTCCGATGTGTCACATTGAAGTGTTTTTCGAAAACCGTGTTTTCATTGAAACCCTTCTTAATGCTTAAAAAAACTCTTACCGTTAAACTTGTATAAAACCTTAGCTTGTCTTTTTCCAAAACGTGATTCAATGAAATAATCATCCCTTTGCAAACATCGTTAAAACCTTTGTAAAAATTTTTGTGAAAGCTTATAAACCCTTGTAGTTTGCAAAAACATGTTATTTCAAAAATAGATCAAATATCAAAAAAATCAGATTTGTAACCTTTATAAAACATGTTATCTTGAAAACGGTTTAAGTATCAAATAATTTTGACCTTTTTCGTTAAAACTTAAAGTGAATGGAAGCTGGGCACCAGGTAGGATTCCAGAAAAGAGGAGGTGAGTCATTTAGACTGCTTAAGTACCAAGCTCTTCTTGGATCCACTCCTAGACATGCACACGACCATTGCCACACTTTAACCATCTAAAATATTTATTTACGAAAACCTTTAATTTGCAGAAGCTTTGCTCTACTTATGGAGATATTTTGAAAACAAGCACTTTTATAAAACCATGCCATATAGCTAACTGATTAAGAAACAATTTAAATAATATCATACTTAAGCTAAAACAAATTAAATAAGTAAAGAATAAAAACCCAAAATAAAAATAATTAAAGAGGCCCTTTTTACAACCCAAAACTAGAAATAAATAATTCAATCTAAATTCAAATAGGTAACTTAATTAGAAAATCCAACAGTCCAGTCTATGTGGCCACTCTGAATCCCTCCCAGCTCCAAGTCCACCAATCTAAGGCTCACCTGCAAGGATGGAAGGAAAAAGGGTGAGTTGGGAAAACTCAGTGTGCAACAAGCCACTTGCAGAGCCCAAATCAATATCAGCATACTAGGCCTAAGCCCCCAAATTAGTCTCAACATATAGCTGGGCCGAAGCCTTTCCATTTAACAGTTACTGGGCCGAAGCCTTTTCTGTAACCGGTATGGCCCTTAGGCCCATTTCAACATCACATATGTCAAATCATTCATGTATGCAGATAAACCCGTTTGGGGAGACTACTCAACCCACCAACCGCTACTCTCCACCCGTACCAGCCAACAAACCATATGGGGAATAACTCAACCCACCCAACCAACACACCACTGGCAGCATAGCTACTTTAGCACATAACTGGAGGCCTAGCCTCTTTTAATAACTGGGGCAGAAGCCCTTTCGGCAAACTGGGGCAAAAGCCCTTTTCGGTATACTGGGGCAAAGCCCTTTAACACTTCCTCCAATCATATAAACCCAACCCATGCATGTAATGATTATAACATGGCATATCGTATACATATTGTAGCATATCATGTGCATATCATGTGCATATCATATCATTTCATGAAAAATATCAATATCACAATCAACATAATCATTTTACAACCCTAGGGGTATAGTGGTCATTTCTTCCTAGGGGTAAAATAGTCATTTTTAAGCTATAAGGGTAATTACGTAATTTTAACACTTATTAGGGTTTTCCATGCTTATTCATCATTCCGGAGTATTAAAACAGAAATTTTTAGCCTATTTTAGCAAAATCGAGTTATTGAGCCCAAAACCCCTAATGGGCCTAACGAGTACCGATTTAGCCTTCTAAGTCCATTTAGCCTAAATACTACTATCGTTCTATCTGGGTTAATCATACATTTATCACAATTCCGTTTTAGCAATTTTTACTCCAAATGGGCCCGTAGGCCCATTGGGCCTAATTCAGCCCATCGAGGCCCAACTTACCAACATACTCAAAATCGTAATCTTACCTGTTCCATCGATTTCGTTAACTGAGCCCATTTTATTCTAACCTATTCACTGTTTATCTCGTTACCAGAAATTTTACGATGCCGGGATTCGGCATTTCAGCTTTTCAGCCGACATTAATCTAAGCTACTACAAGGGGTTAGTTACACACCTGATTACGAAGAACGATGACGATATCTACTCCAACTCAATCCTACATTCGTTTAAATCACATTAATATCTAAAAACAAAGTCGAATGCTCACTATTATCACAATATACATTTTCGGCCCACCTCCTTAAATGGCCTTAACCCACTTACCTTTGCCAAAACTGATGACTAAATCTAAGTCCGTCATCCAAGTGGTCCTCGCCTTCCAAAGCTTTTTTGATCGACAGCCTTTATTCCACCTTCTCTTAATAGAATGATATAACAGAAATAAAACCCTTTTAGTCTATAATGATAGCCTCCCTAAGTGATTAGGGGTTATTCAGCTTTTCTACAAACTCAAATAAAAATAAACGATTCCGAATACTTACCACAGGCTCTTTCAACCAAAACGATTCTTATCTCGATTCCAATGCAAATCCAGCCTCTAAATTCGAGCCAAGAGTGAACTTAAAGGATCTATAAATTCGACTACCAAATCCCTATGAACACGATGTTTTCGGCTTTGGATGCGACGAAGAAGAAGATAAAATAAAAAGGAACGATCCCGATATGACTAAGTAAAAGAATGGGGTTTCGGCCTTTTAGGAAAGAAAATCAAAAGGGGAAAAATATAAGAAAGAACAAAAACAAGGGTAAAAGGTTTGTGAAAAGAAAAATAATAAAAAGAACACAAAACCGATTCCTACAAAGTCAAGAGAAGAGCAACCCCATAATGCCAAAATTTGAGAACTCTCTCAGTACTTTAATTGCCTAATGCCGATTGTATTTGGCATTAAAAAAACATAAATAAATGAATAAATTACTTCCCCCCAATTTCAAATACCTTGCCTTGCTCCTTAATTTTAGCAATAATTGGATTTGGATGAAATCCAAATCCCTTCACTGAGTCAGCAGCACTCCATGCTGCCTCTACCGCTCCATCCTGCTGCTAGGAGTCCTGATCGGACTCCAACTCCTTCCCCACGTGTGCAGCAAAAATTCCACCTTCCGTGAGCGAGGCGAGACTCGAACTCCAGACCTGCTCCAATTGCTGCGCTCCACAACCTGCTGCTGGCCACTGCCCCAAGCTTTTCTCTTTACTATAATATGGTTGCAATTAATCTTAAGCTATACCTGCTGAAGTCCTGGTCCGCCTAAAAATAAACCAAAAATGCCAACACCTGGATTCGAACTCGCGCCCTTGTGGAACTCCTAGCACCTTGCTACCACTGCGCCACAACCGTCCTTATAGCATAACTTGGTCGCAACCATTCTTAAACCTTACTTTAGTGCGACCTGGCTTCTAAAATAAAAACAAGCCTTTGCGTGCGCTGACCTTCGAACTTAGGCACTATACCACACTCCCAGCGCCTCTGCCACTGGCCCGAGCTTCCCTTTTTTATTACTCTTTTAACCCCAACTTTATATAAGGCTTTCCTGCGTCATTCCCTAATATAAAGAAAAATAAAACACTTTTGCACATGCTGGGAGTCGAACCTCTACTCCCTTCCTACTGCTTAACACGCCTAACCACTGGGCCAATCTCCTCTTTATGTCCTGTTTTAACCCAACTCTTTAACAACCATTATGCCCAGATTCCTCTATTAAGAAAAATTAAAACAATTTCTTTTTATTATTTTAGTAGAGTTTAAACACCAAATATTATACATATATTCTTTAAATAAAAAAATAATAATATCAATAATAATAAATATATTTTTATCTAATAAAAATTTCAAATATTAATACCGTAAATAATAATAATAATTTTTTTTTTCAAATACAGTAAAAATTTTATCTCATAATAATAATTATAATTTCCATAAATTAGTAAAAATAAATACAGTAAAAATGTTTAATAATTTAATTTCAAACATTAAATTAGCAACAATAATTATCTAATAATTATATAGAAAAAAATAATTTATCATTTTCATAGAAATTTAAAAACATCAATAGATACAGTAAGAATTTAAAATATCAGTAATAATAAATTTAGTAAGAATTTTCTAATAGTAATTCAAAATAAATTTTTCTTGAACGATAATATTTAAAACTTCTCAATTATTCAAACCCAGACTTCAAAACCCAATTCTTCTAGGCCCAAATTCAGGGTGTTACAGTATATATATATATATATATATATATATATATGTGTGTGTGATAAGCTTGAAATGAATTTCCATAGTGGTTTGACGTAAATTGATTCAAGTGAATTATGCAAGGTTGATGAATAGGTCTTATGTGATGGTTAATGTTGGTGATTATTTGGTTGGTTTTGAGATTCTGTAATGGTTTAAATTTGTAACATGACTAGATAAATATTAGGTTTAGTATAAAAGTCATGTTATGTGCATTATATATGAATTAGAATATTTGATTGATAAGCTGTGTATATTTAAACAAATTTGGTAGTAGAATGGATGTGAATTATAGTTAAGTGGTTGGTTACTTTGGTATATAGTTGATAACTAATGATAAGTATGTTATTAAGTAAGTGAAATGAGTATATTTTTTCTGTGATTAGGTTAAGATATAGATTGTTTGTATTAGTGGATATACAAATGAAGTAAAAACAACTATGGTATATTTAGCCATATGTAAGTTGCTAAGTTATATATGTTTTATTTAATTTTTATGCACGCATGGTCTTGTGTTTAGAAAAGAAATAATTTAGTCTTATGTGATATTTGTTTATGTGAAATAATTATAAAATAAATAAATAAATAAATAAATAATATGATTATTGTTGTGTGAATGTTTTAACTTATATTAATGTGCAAAGCATGTTTATTTATATTGACTACTATCAGTGTCACATTTATGAATTGCAAGTAAGTGAGTGATTTAGCTTATTTAATTTTAAAATATACTTGTGGAATGTAATGAATGTTTATTTGGGTTGTGTTTAATAAGTAATGCCTTATAACCCTACTCCGTCAACGGATACGGGTTAGGGGTGTTACAATTTTATTGGTATCAGAGCTATGGTTTAGTCGATTCTAGGACTAACGTAGCGTGTGTGAGTTTAGCTATACATGCCATAATTTGTATTATGATAGTATGGTGACTCCTGACAGTTGAAAATGTGTTTTCATATAGTAAATGGATCCCGATAGAGCAGTAGCTAATGATGTTGAGAGTATAGCACCTGCTCCCACGCAAGGGACAACGCCAATTGATTCTCAACCGACCTCGAGTTGCCATGAGGGAGAGGCTAAATAAGCCTTTTACCAAATGATGAATGAATGGTTTACTCAGTATATCCGAACTAATCCAGCTGTTCAACAACCCTCACCCCCGAATAATCCATTTCCAATACCTGTAGTACCTCCGATGACTGATCCAATTAGATTAACTAAACCTCTTGTTGATAAAATCAGAAAGTACGGGGCTCAAGAGTTCAGGGCCACAGTTGATGATGATGCTGAGCGGGCTGAATTATGGCTCGATAACACTATTCGTGTATTCAAAGAATTATCATGTACACCTGATGAGTGCTTGAAATGTGCCATATCTTTGTTACGCGACTCTGCCTATCATTGGTGGAACACTTTGGTTTCGGTTGTGCCGAAAGAGTGAGTGACCTGGGAATTCTTCTAGATTGAGTTTCACAAGAATTATATTAGTCAACAATTGTTGATCAGAAATGTAAAGAATTTCTCGAGCTTAAACAGGGTCCTATGACGATTACTGAATATGAGCGGGAGTTTGTGAGACTCAGTAGATATGCCCGAGAGTGTGTTTCTACAGAAGCTATAATGTGTAAAAAATTTGAAGACGGGTTGAATGAAGATATTAAGTTGTTGGTTGGCATACTTGAGATCAAAGAATTCGTGGTACTTGTTGAGCGAGCTTGTAAAGCCGAATAGCTCGGGAAAGGGAAAAGAAAAGTTGATGTTGAAGCTAGAGATCTTCGTAAAAGTTCTATGGGTAAAGCTTTCCAGTCTCCATCGAAGAAGTTTCGAGATGATTCTGACCGATCTAAGAATACTACGGGCTTTTCTAGATGAGATCGAGATCGACCTCTTGTGAGTTCATGAGCTACTTCGATTGCTAGTGTTGACAATCATCAACAGGACAGATCTGAGTGTAAGCATTGTGGTAAATGGCATTCAGAAAGCTGTAAATTGCATGATCGGTCTTGTTTTAAATATGGATCGATGGATCACTTCATCCAAGATTGTCTAAAGTTAGCCGAGCAAAATACTGTTTAGAATGCAAGACCGAGTAACATGTCAGCACGAGGCAGACCACCCAGACATCCGGGCATTATGAGTGGTAGTCAGAGAGGGACGAAAGATACAGTGGTTCGATTTGAGGTTCGTACACCTACCAGAGCATATGCTATATGAGCTCGCGAGAAGGCTTCTTCCCCAGATGTTATTACCGGTACTTTCACTCTTTATGATACTAGTGTTATTGCATTGATTGATCCTGGTTCAACTCATTCATATGTGTGTGAGACATTAGTATCTAGTAAGACTCTGCCTGTTGAGTTTATTGAGTTTGTGATTCGAGTGTCAAATCCCCTGGGCCGGTGTGTTTTGGTTGATAAAATGTGTAAAAATTATCCGTTGAAGGTTCGAGACTCGTGTTTTCTAGCTGATTTAATGTTGTTACCATTCGACGAATTTGATATAATTTTGGGTATGGATTGGCTGACTTTGCATGATGCGGTTGTGAATTGCAAAAGAAAGACCATTGATTTAAGATGTCAGAATAACAAAATTATTCGGATTGAATCTAATGATCTGAATGGCTTACCAGCAGTAATATCCTCGATGTTGGCTCAGAAATATATAAGAAAAGGGTGTGAAGCTTACTTTGCCTATGTGCTTGATAGTAAAGTGACTGAAAAGAAGATTGAATCCGTACCAGTTGTCTGCGAGTATTCGGACGTGTTTCCTGAAGAATTGTCGGATCTACCACCTATTAAAGAGGTTGAGTTTGGTATTGAATTAGTACCGGGGACGACTCCGATTTTGATAGCTCCGTATTGGATGGCACCTACTGAATTAAAAGAGTTGAAAGCACAGTTGCAAGAGTTGACTGATAGGGGTTTTGTGCGACCGAGTTTTTCTCCCTGGGGTGCGCCAGTGCTATTTGTGAAAAAGAAAGACGGGATTATGAGAATGTGCATCGACTATCGACAGCTCAATAAAGTGACTATAAAGAATAAATATCCGTTGCCTCGGATTGATGACTTGTTTGATCAGTTAAAAGGGGTTTTAGTGTTTTCGTAGACCTGAGGTCGAGTTATTATCAGTTGTGAGTTTGAGATTCTGATATACCAAAAACTGCTTTCCGAACGAGATATGAACATTATGAGTTTTTGGTTATGCCTTTTGGACTCACTAATGCACCAGCTGTTTTTATAGATTTGATGAATCGTATCTTCAGAAAATATTTGGATCGGTTTGTAGTCGTGTTTATAGATGACATTTTGATCTATTCACGTGATGAAACTGAACATGCCGAGCATTTGAGACTTGTGTTACAGACTTTGTGAGAAAAACAGTTGTATATGAAGTTTAGTAAATGTGAGTTCTGGTTACACGAAGTTAGCTTTTTGGGACATGTTGTTTCAGTATCAGGTATTCGGGTTGATCCGAGTAAGATTTCAGCTATACTCGATTGGAAGCTCCGAGAAACGTTTTTGAAGTTAAAAGTTTTTTGGTACTTGCTGGTTACTATAGACAATTTGTGAAAGGTTTTTAAGTTAAAAGTTTTTTGGTACTTGCTGGTTACTATAGACGATTTGTGAAAGGTTTTTCTATGATTGCAACCCCGATGACGAGACTACTTCAGAAAGATGTTAAGTTTGAGTGGTCAGAAAAGTGCAAGAAAAGTTTTGATCAGTTGAAAGCCTTTTTGACTGAAGCTCCAGTGTTAGTTCAGCCTGAGTCAGGTAAAGAATTTGTCATGTATAGTGATGCATCTTTGAACGGTTTGGGTGTGTTTTGATGCAGGAAGGTAAAGTCGTAGCTTATGCCTCGAGACAGTTAAAGCCACATGAAAAGAACTATCCAACGCACGATCTTGAATTGGCTACTATTGTATTCGCATTGAAAATATGGCATCACTATTTGTTCAGTGAAAAATGTCATGTTTATTTCCATCACAAAAGTCTGAAGTACTTGATGACTCAAAAAGATCTGAATTTGAGACAATGACGATGGTTAGAATTGCTAAAAGATTACGAACTTGTGATTGATTATCATCCGGGAAAAGCTAATGTTGTTGCAGATGCTCTGAGTCAAAAATCACTATTTACTTTACGTGCAATGAACGCACATTTAGCTATGTCTGATGATGGTACGTATTAGCTGAATTAAAAGCAAAACCGTTATTTATTCAGCAGATTTACGAATCCCAGAAAACCGATAATGATTTAATTACAAAAAGGGCCCAAAGTGGTTTGAATGCCAATTCAGACTTCTTTGTTGATACCGAAGATTGTTTAAGATTCAGAAATCGACTTTGTGTTCCGAAAGATTTGAAGTTGATAGGATGATCTTGAATGAAGCTCATAATAGTAGATTATCGGTTCACTCGGGGAGCACGAAAATGTATAACGATTTGAAACAACACTATTGGTGGCACGGTATGAAACGAGACATTTCTGACTTTGTTTCAAAGTGTTTAATATGTCAGCAAGTAAAAGCTAGACATCAGGTACCTTCTGGATTACTACAGCTGATCCTGATACCTGAATGGAAATGGGATCGAGTCACGATGGATTTTGTATCTGGTTTACCGTTGACATCAAGCAAGAAAGATGCAATTTGGGTTATCGTTGATAGGTTGGCAAAATCAGCTCACTTTATTCTGATCCGTATTGATTATCCACTTGATAAGCTTGTTGAGTTATATGTTTCTCAGATTGTGAGATTACACGGAGTACCTATTTCTATTGTGTCGGATAGAGATCTGAGGTTTACATCACAGTTTTGGAAGAAACTATAAGATGAATTGGGTACTAAACTACATTTTAGCACAGCTTTTCATCCCCAAACAGATGGTCAATCCGAACAAATCATTCAGATACTTAAAGATATGTTGAGATGTTGTATTCTTGAGTTTAAAGGTACGTGGGATCGATACTTACCACTGATTGAATTTGAGTACAATAATAGCTTTCAATCGAGTATCAAAATGGCACTTTATAAAGCTTTGTACAGTTGAAAATGTCGAACAACTTTGTACTGGACTGAGCTCAGTGAAAATAAGATACACGGGGTCGATTTGATCAAAGAAACCGAACAGAAAGTGGAGGTGATCCGTGAAAGTTTGAAAGCAGCATCAGATCATCAGAAATCGTATACAGACTTGAAACGTAAAGACATAGAGTTTCAGATTGGGGATAAAGTATTTTTGAAAGTCTCACCGTGGAAGAAAATACTCAAATTCAGTCGTAAAGGCAAATTGAGTCCGAGATTTATTTGACCGTATGAGATTATAGAGAGGATTGGACTGGTTGCGTACAGACTATTGTTGCCACCTGATTTAGAGCAGATCCATAATGTATTTCATGTTTCAATGCTTCGGCGATATAGATCCGACCCCTCGCATGTGATTTGTCCATCAGAGATTGAAATTCAGTCAGATATGTCATACGAGGAAGAACCGATTTGTATTCTGGCACATGAGATTAAAGAGTTACGAAATAAGAAAATTTAGTTGGTTAAAGTACTGTGGCATAAGCATGGAGTTGAGGAAGCAACGTGCGAGCTAGAAGATGCAATGAGAGAACGTTATCCGAACCTATTCACCGGTAAGATTTTCGGGGACGAAAATCCCTAAGGGGGAGAGTTGTAATAGTCTGAATTAGACCCTAATAGGAATGGTGGTTTCGGGGCCACGAATTCGAGTAAAAAAATATTTAAATATTATTTTCCGTGATTATTATATATGAATTAGCATGTGTGTGCTTAATTAAATAAAAGGGCTTAATCACGTAAGGTAAAAATTGGATAGATAAAAGCATAGGGGGTCAAATTGTTAATGGCTTTGTAAGTTGAGGCATTTAAGTGGAAATTTAACCATATTAAAGTATATGGACGGTAGTGGCCATGTTTCATAATGGTTAAAAATTTGTTATTAAAGGTTATTAAAGTAATTAAATAAAACATTATAAGTTATATTAATAAAACATAAAATAAAACATGCATGAATTCATGTTCTTTTGATCGAAACTAAAAAAAGAAAAGAACAGAAAAAGCTTTAGGGTATTTGTCTCTTGGCTAGCTTGATTGAGATCAAGAAAGGAGAAAATCAGATTCGGATCGGGGAAAGACAAAAATAGACGAATAGTCGATTTACACTGTTCGACGATATTCGAGGTAAGCCTATAAGCAATTTAAACATATTTATTTGAATGGAAATTTGTTAAATGTGGAATTTGTATACATATATATATATATATATATATATATATATGTAAATGTGGTTGGCCGAATATGATTTTATAGATTTGTATATTAAGTTATATTGAATTATGGTGTGATTTTGGAAGGTTGAACAAAGAATGAGTTACCATTGAAGTTATTATAAAATAATTATGAATAAAATGATTGTGTGATATAGATACTCAGGCTTCAAGCCTAGCAAGCATTATGCTGGTGAAGTTAAATCGGGCTTAATGCCTAGCAGGCGTATTGCCGCTGAACAGAAATTGGGCTTAATGCCTAGTAGGCTTATCGCCGGTGAATATAATTCGGGCTATATGCCTAGCAGGCTGTGTGCCGGTGTGAATTCAGGATTATACCTAGCAGGCTTATTGCCAGTGAGCTATTAAAAGATTAAGCTTATGAGATTTTGTGCGAATGAGGTAATTGAATTCGATAAATGAATGAAGGTATTCATATATGTGTTAGTTGGCCATTTATATCTTAACAAGGTGAATTGACTTTCTAAATGGATGATGAAAAGTAAATTTTGTGAGGTTGATTTAATATGTGAATTAAAACGAGATATATGTATGTGTTTGGTCTATTTAATACATATGAAAAAATGTAGTATTTGAGTAATGATTATAAGTTAATAAATATATATGTGAATTTGGATAAACGAATTATTTTGATAATGAAATTGAAGATGTGATGTTGATTATGAAATTGAATATTTGGGTAATATGATGTGACTATATTTATAGTATATGTTTTATATGTAAGTATTTGATAGTTTTAATTATTTGTAAATAAAGATACTTAGTAAACTTAGTTTATAGTTTATTTTGCTTAAGGCTTACTAAGCTAAATTAGCATACTTGTGTGTTTGTTACTATAATTGTTTTATAGATTTTTGGAGGTCGTACGCACTCGGGGATCGTCGGTGAAGTCATCCACACTATCGTTTAATTATCGGTATTTTAAAGACTAAACTTATGAAATCTTATGGCATGTATAAGTTAAACTTTCTTGTGAATATTTGGAACTTGGTATGTATAAATGTATAAGCCATGCGAATGTGGCTTGCTCAATGTGTTAAATATGTATGTATGTTTGGATTAAAGAATGTGGTTGATAAATTTGATATGGTTTGCTTGTTTCGATAATGGTATATATATATGTGATAAGCTTGAAATGAATTTCCATAGTGGTTTGATATAAATTGATTCAAGTGAATTATGCAAGGTTGATGAATAGGTTTTATGTGATGGTTAATGTTAGTGATTAATTGGTTGGTTTTGAGATTCTGTAATGGTGACGAATTTGTATATGTATTACACTTAAATTTGTAACATGACTAGATGAATATTAGGTTTAGTATAAAAGTCATGTTATGTGCATTATATATGAATTAGAATATTTGATTGATAAGCTGTGTATATTTAAACAAATTTGGTAGTAGAATGGATGTGAATTATAGTTAAGTGGTTGGTTACTTTAGTATATAGTTGATAACTAATGATAAGTATGTTATTAAGTAAGTGAAATGAGTATATTTTTTCTGTGATTAGGTTAAGATATAGATTATTTATATTAGTGGATATACAAATGAAGTAAAAACAACTATGGTATATTCAGCCATATGTAAGTTACTAAGTTATATATGTTTTATTTAATTTTTATATACACATGGTCTTGTGTTTAGAAAAGAAATAATTTAGTCTTATGTGATATTTGTTTATTATAAAATAAATAAATAAATAAATAAATAATATGATTATTGCTGTGTGAATGTTTTAACTTATATTAATGTGCAAAGCATGTTTATTTATATTGACTAATATCAATGTCACATTTATGAATTGCAATTAAGTGAGTGATTTAGCTTATTTAATTTTAAAATATACTTGTGGAATGTAATGAATGTTTATTTGGGTTGTGTTTAATAAGTAATGCCTCATAACCCTAATCCGTCGACGGATACGGGTTAGGGGTGTTACATACACGCCCATGTGTCTACCAGTGTGGACAAAAATAGGCTATCTACCAAGCCTCTTTGCCACCCTAAAACAAGATCAAATACAACCCAACACTTCATATCATGACTCAACATCTATTGTGCATCTAAATGTCCATAACTATGCATTTTTCCAACAACCACAATTTGCATAATGTGCATGCACGATTAATCTAAGCAACCATCCACAATTTCTATGAACTCATCCTCATTTCATTGATAATAACTTGAACAATTTAGGCCAATTCCAATGGCCATTTACAAAATGAACTTTATAAAATAAATGGCCAACATAATTGGCTAACTAGAGTTACTTGTACCAAAATGACCAATTAGCCTATATAGGCCATTACTCAAACACAAAAACTAACTATACTGAATGCTCCAGTCGATAGTGTGAACGATGCCTCTGACGTCCCTGGATCCTCGAATTACTTAGGCAGCACTATAAGGGAAAATGGAAAGGAAAGGGGTAAGCATAAAGCTTATGTAGTCATAAGTAAATAAAAGACAACATAATTATCATGTTAAGTCATACTCTCAACACATCATGATCTATACACGATAGAAGGAACAAGCATAACTTAACTTACTCATTTTCATCCATTTTTAATTACATAACATGCTAGTGAGCTCTCATTTCATATATTACACTTAGGCACATGCACCACTTGCAATGATCATCACAATATCTCACAACAAGCATTAACTCTGAATTTTCCCGTTGAACTATTTAGAATATGGAAGGATATTCATTAAGCCTCCAACTTAAGGTATCGAGCTGATGCCATTTCCCACACATGGTCTTACACTAGCTCACATATCAAGTCGACACCACTGACTCTCAATGTATCGAGGCCAATGCCATGTCCCATACAGGTCTTACACTGGTTCTCATATTGATGGCATGTCCCAGACAGGTCTTACGCTGGCACGCAACAAGCTGACGCCATGTCCTAGACAGTTCTTACACTAGCTTGTATATCTTGAGGCTGATGCATGTCTCAGACATGTCTTACACTAGCTCTCGTCTCAAAGCCAATGCATGTCCCAGACATGTCTTACACTTGCTCTCGTAATGTGGCTGATGCATGTCCCAGACACATCTTACACTAGCACACCCATTACCCAATGTCATGGCATGAATATCCAATTCTATTCCAAATATTCATCTGGGCTCTATTACGCATGTTCTCATCATTTCATAAATCACCATTTCCACAATTCATGCTCGATTAACTATTTACATACATTACTCATATCACAACCCATAATTTTATGACAATACAATGATTTCATGCATAAAATTTAGAAATGTTGCATTATTTACTTACAACTTAGCTCGATATACAAAATAGAAAACGACTTTTCGGTTTAATCGATTTGCTTGGCTTTCCCCTAGTCTAGGTTCGGATTTGGCAAATCTTGATCTATAACAACAAGAATTCACTAATTTAGTCACTAATTTAATCCAAATAAATCAAGAATCATAATTTGGCTAAAATGACCATTTTGCCACTAAACCTTGGCAAAATAACTATTTTACCCCTAGGCTCAGATATCAATTTTTATCGAATTTCCTTATTAATCAAGCCTAGCCAAACTCTTTTCACTCTTATGGCAGCCCTCAATTCTCATTATTTCACACAAATACCATCTATTTAACAACCTTTACAAAACGGTCCATTTTAGGTGTTTTTCCCTAAACACCCTTTTACCAAAGTTGTTCATTAAACAACCTACATTCATTTTCTTTCATAAAGTTTCAGCAAACATCACTTATTCATTCATGGTGAATATCTAAAATTTCAACCATTTTTCACAATAGCCCCCTCAAAAAATAACTCATGCTTCAAGGGTTCCAAAAATGCAAAAATATTAAAGAAAAGTCTAAAAAATCACTTACTTGAAGAAGGAACAAGTGGCTGCAATTTGAGTTTTCAAAAACCCCAAATATAGCTAGTATTTTTGGCAAGAAGAAGAAGAAAATTGAAGAAAAGATAATAGTTAGGCAATTTAGCTATTATTTTATTAATTTGGTAACAAAAATCCTACCAACTCTTTGATTTTTCTATTTTTCTCGCTACTATGGCCGGCCATCACTCCTTGGAGGGCTTAATTGCTCTTTAAAACCTCAAAATTTTAATTCCATGACAATTTAACACTATTTGCTAGAAAAATCAAACTTTTGCCCTTTATGCGATTCAGTCCTTTTTTGCAATTAAGCCTTCAATCGCGTAAATTAATTTACCAAAATTTTCATGCACCCTTCAAAACATGCTTTAACACATATAATAATGCTAAAATAATTTTCTCAAATCTTGGGTAAGTGATTCAAAAATCACTATTCTAACTAGGCCTAATTTCGGGCTGTTACACCTAAACTTTCACTTATTTACAAAATGGTCCCTAGGCTCGTAAAATGAAATGCACTTATTTTCTTGGTTACCCAAGCCTAGCTGAACCCTATATATACTCATAACAGCCCACATTTCTCATCAATTTATACTTTTACTACACATTTTACTAACTTTACAATTTGGTCCTTATTAGGGACTTTCATGAAAAATCACCTAGAAAAAGGTGTTTACTACAATTTAAACTTTCATATTCTACCACTAGGCATCAAAATATTTGCATGCCATGCATAGGTATATTTTTGAGCATAAACCCTAGCTCAAAATTTAGTGATAGAAATAGCTTAATCGAGTTACGAGAATTTCAAAAATACGAAGAACATGAAAAACGGGGCTAGAAGTCACTTACTTGGAGCTTGAAAAGATAAAACAAACCCTAGCTATGGAGCATGAGAATTTCGACACCCATAGGAAGAAGATGGACACATTTTTGCTTTCTTTTTCCCTTTTTATTTCATTAATTTACTAAATGACCAAAATGCCCTTATGGCTTTTCTTTAAAATTTTACGCTCCTTAGGCATTTTTGTCCATCATATTAATAAATGGTATAGTTGCTAAATAAGGACTCCCAATAATTCTTCTAATGCTAATTCATCCTTAAAGCTTCTAGAAACCCAATTTTGCAGCTTTTGCAATTTAGTCCTAAAGGACAATTTAACCACTAATTCATAAAAATACCTTCATGAAATTTTCTCACTATCATGCAATCATATCAATAACTTAATAATAATCATGAAATATATTTTTCTACTTCAGATTTGTGGTCTCAAAACCACTATTCCAACTAGGCCCTAATTCGAGCTATTACATTAAGCATGATTGAGTATAGTAATGCCCTGTACCCCGTCCCGGCGTCGGACTTGGGTAAGGGGTGTTACAAATAAGAAAGAAAAATAAAACACACAGATTTTATATAGAAACCCTTTCGAGGGAAACCCAGAGCATAGGAGAAAAAATTCACTAATGTTGAAAATCAAATGATAAAAGAGGAGTTTTAACTATGTGACAGCCCAATTTAGGGCTTAAACAGAATAGTGGTTTCAAAATAAAAAATTTGAAGTAGAAAAATTTATTACGGTTAATTTTTAATATTTACTGTGTGATTGAATGACTGTGTGAAAATCTCATTGCGAAATTTTATCGTTTGGGTGCTCAATTTGATATTTAGGACTAAATTGAAATAGGTGAACAATGGGTGTTCTAGTTCATAAAAGGTACTTGTGAGTAATGGGTTTTTAAAGTAGAGGTCCTTATATGGTAATTAGTCCATTTGTTAAATTGTTGGACAAAAATGGACATGGAATAGGTGAGGTAGGATTTTTTTAGTAAGGGTATTTTGGTCATTTTGTAAATAAAAGAATTAAAAAGGGAAATAAGGCCAAAATTGTGTCCATAATCATCTTCTTTGGCCGAATATAGAAGGAAGACACCATAGCTAGGGTTTTGTCATATTTCAAGCTTGATTGTAAGTGCATCCTAGTCCCGTTTTTAATGTTCTTCGTATTTTTGAAATCCTCGTAGCTCGGTTTACCTATTTCTATCATTATTTTGAGGTAGGTTTTATGTTTAAAAATTTACCCATGAATGATATGCATGTATTTTGATGTTTTGTGAAAGAATATGAATGTTTGGAGTGTAATAAACGTCTTCTACCAAGCGATTTTCGACGAAATCACGTAAAAGGACTAATTTGTAACAAGTTGTGAGATGTGTGTAAATGTATGATTTAGTGAGAATTATGGGCTTCTATTAGAGGGAAAAGGTTCAGCTAGGCTTAAAATGCAAGAAAATTGAATAAAAATTATTTTACGAGCCTAGGGGCAAAATCGTAATTTTGTGAAATTTAGGGGGAAAAAATGTAATTTTGCCATAATGTGATTTTTGGATCAAATTGAATAGTATGAGTATTAAATGAGCTAAATGGGTTATTATTAGATCAAGAAAGACGCGGAATCAACTTAGATCGGGGAAAAGAAAAAGTGGTGGATTAGAGTATAAACTCGTCATAATTTGCACCGAGGTAAGTTTATATGTAAATAATGTATTGTTTTTATTATGTTATGATATTTTATTGTGACATGTGAAATAAGTTTTAGTATTGTACAACTAATTGATATAAACTGTGAATTGTGGTTGATGAATTGAGATTAAATGAGAAAATCTCGATTGAAACTTCAGAATGAAAAAATGTGGTGCTAAGTGGATATACCACGTTTATACATGTAACGTGGTGCTAAGTGGATATGCCACGGTTATACATATAACGTAGTGCTAAGTGAATATGCCACTGTTATACATGTTGATTCAAAAAGTGGTGCTAAGTGCGTATGCCACGAATACATATGTTAACCCAATAATGTGGTGCTATGTGTGTATACCACAAAGTTGAGCATCAATTACAAAAGGTAGAGTTATGTGGTAAAATCACCGGATATTGTTACATTTCGAAGTGTTCATCGGGAGAAACAAGTTTGCTAAATGGAAATTTATGTGGAAAAAAACGTGGAAATAAGTACCAAGATATGAATATATGAGTTTTGAACCATGAGTTAGATAAGTGATTGAATTTTGATAAGATAAATATGGAAATGTGTTATTTTGCAAGTTGATAATAGGGAATTTTAGTGAAAGAGGTGAAATTTGGGATAAACAATTTAAATCAGCAACAGAGGAGTGATTTTGAAATATCACCAAAAATGGTAAAAATTGAATTAGAAGCTGAATGAGATATGGAATCAAACCTTATTGATTCTATTTTCATATAAAAGAAACAAATCAAGTAAAAGAATTCTATATTCTGATTTATTTAAATTTATGTGAGACTGGTTCAGAATGATTTCGTGATCCCTTGTTCTAATTTGGAAAAATCATTAAAATTTGTACAAAAATAATTATGGAACATAATTTATATGGTTAGATTTCTTATGAGTTTATTTTTAGAAGAAACAAACGTGAACATCTTTTGAATTCTTTGTAAAGAGAAATTGAAATGTTAGTGAAGAGTGGTCAGGACTGTCAGGCAGCAAAATAGGGGAGGCTTTAATGAATAAACTGTATTAATTGGCCATATAAAAAATTCTGATATTTTTATGGTAAGAAGAAATATGAGTCTAGTTTTTGGGAAAATTAACGGATCTTAATTTGGATCTTCGTAGCTCTAGATAAAAATAATTTAGTGACTAGGACTTTAATGGACAGCTTGTACTAAATTTAAGTAAATAGTAAATTCATGTGTGATTAAGATTGTATAATTGTGGAAATATATTTTGGTATTTATAAATGCCATAAATAGTTATTATTTTTATTATTTACATATTACTTACTAAGCTATAAGCTTACTTTGTTTTCTTTTTCTTTCTTGTCTTATTTTATAGTGTAATCAAGTTTGTTTGTGACTTGGAAAAATTGTCGGAGGCTTACCAACACTATCCATCATTCCTTTTGGTATTTTGTAAACATATTTTGGAACTATGGCATGTATAGAAGACTTGAGTATTTTGTTGTATATTATAGTAATATTACTTGAAATATTGATCTCTAATATTTGATATATCACTTGTATTATGCTATCGATGTGATTTAATACAAGTAAGTTACTGGTTTATGATATATATGAACTCAGTGACTAAAAGATGAATGAATAGTTGAAGGGTTTTAATTTAAATGATCATTTTATGACTCGGTTTATTATGATTTCATGTGTGCTATTCTGGTAATACCTTGTATCCTATTCCGGTGTTAACACGGGTAATGGGTGTTACAGACTGCATCTATTAAGGTTGAAAAACCCTATTCTAATCAAAGTCAAATAGAGGAAGCATAGTTCTATACGGATTCTTTAAGAAGAATTTGAATCACACAACTCTAACATTTGTAAAGATACAAAAAGGATTTTCAAATTAAAAATTAGCAATATCAAAAATTAAATTAAAAGATTTCACTTCTACATCTAAAGGATGAAAACTATGGTTATTGAAAATAGATAGAACCGATCGAATCGAGAATCATTCAGGAGTTAGGGAAGGAATCAATTAGTTTAGAAACCGATGTAAACCACTGTTAAACCACACACTATCAACTAGAAGAACCAGTTAAAAAACTTATTAAACCAATTTTTTATGTTTTGGACCAAAAATCCTTGACCAAAACCCAAAATAAAATCTTTTTTCTCAAATCCTTTGAAGCCTTTTTTAAAAGATATTTATGGCTCATTTGGTTACTAATGTAATAACATGAAAAAAAAAATTATTTAGTATTTTTGTATTACAGTAATAACATGCAAAAAAATTATTTAGTATTTGTGTATTATAGTAGGTAGATATAAAATAAAAAAAATATTAGTACAAATTTAAACTTGAAATTAAAAATATAAGTAATAACTCTTGTAAAAAGAATGAGACTTTTCTAAAATAAACGAAAATTTTTTTTTCTTTATACTAAAAATAAATTATAAATATTACTAATTAAATTAATTTATTACTAACCCATGCGTTTAAGGAGAGTGAATAGCTACTCTTTTTACCCTCTCTCTCAAATAAAATGAACAACACTGAAATTCAAACGAAAGACTAGTGAAAGTTTGAGATAAACGAAAATAGGTTGAAAGTGAGGGATAATAATAAATGTTTAGGGTTTTTTTGTTTTATCTTATTTTCTGTTATGGGCTTAAAATAGACGGGCTTGTGATATATAAAGTGAAAATTTGATCCAAATTTAGTTGACGTGTGATTTTTTAAGGGTAAATATTCGTGATTTTTTTAAATTTTATCAGTTGAGTTATAAATTTATCACATGTTTTATTTTTAAATTTTTTGTTATTCCTTACATATATTTGATATCACCTTAAACCTTGTTTATAAATTTTTTTTAAATTTTAGCGACAATATAAAATATTTTTCTTCTTTTAAAAGTGTTTTTTAATTATTGGTTTTGATATTATTAAAAAATTACACCAATAAATAAAAAATGAAACAAATTAGACCCGAAAACATTTATATTCACACGATTTTCTTTATTCGATAAACCGATAAATGTGGGTGGAGGGAAAGTGATTGGGAGCTGACACGATTCACGTGCAGGAAAACATTCTTCAACGTCAGCAGAAACCGATGTTTCTGACCGGTCTATTATAAACTTAATAAAAATATATATTTTAAATATTAAAAACAGGTCATATTTATTTATTAATAAAATCCTTAAATCCAGCTGGTTCAGACTAAACCGAACAGATGATATGACCATTAGAAAGGCCTGATGCATCCCCCAAGGTTTTTGGGGCCAAACTTTCTGAGTCAACTATCTCATGCAAGCTATTCCCCACCAACCTGGCCCCAAATCCAACCTATTTTAGTTTCTTTCTAAAGAACTTAGTATTTAGGTAATAAGGTATGAAAATTAAAATAATTATAAAGTATACTCAGAATAAAAAGGAACAAATTTCACAAGTATTTTTTTTATATTTTTAAATATAATTGAAGTTATCCATTATATTGTATCTTTTAAAAATGAATTAAGGTTGAAGTTGTGAAACTTTGATAAGTGATGTTGGAATTTCGTGTAGGTGTGAATTTTTTTAAATTTATGTATATCTTTAAATATATATATATATATATATGTATAAATGTGATGCGATTCTCTATAATAGTTGGTGGGGCAAAGGTGTCACGTGAAGTCCAGGTGTGATCAACATTATTGGCCCCTCCTATTTGCCACCTCTTATCAGAAGAAGACGATGGTCCAATGATCCATAAACGCAGAGCGCTACCCTTCCCTTATCACCTATCCTATCACCCCTTTCGATTCTTTTTATCATTTACATGAAAACAAAGTTCTAAGTTTACCCTGTGAATCAGAGTTGCCCTTTCCAACCAACAAAAAATGTGACACTTACTTATAGGATTAAACCAACATCAATGGATACAAATATTTTGCATAAATTGAAAATCTTACAAGCATGAAGTAGAAAAACCAAATATTGAAATTAATATGAGTCAATTTCAGAAATTATAAAATAGCAACGTCACCTCCATCCACTTTCAGGTACGACACAGAGCTGAGCTGCCCCCAACTTGGCTGCCAACTTGCAAGCCTCTTTTCTATCTTTAACAATTATGTGCTGCATTTTTCTTTCTTTCTTTTTTGTTTATGGGGTTTTTCTATTCAACACATTAAAAGGCCATTGCCATTGATTTTCTTTCTTTCTTTTTTAATTGCATGTTGAATTTTTATATATATTGTCTTTTTAAAGTTTATATATTTAAATAAAATAATTAAAATAAAATTACATAAAATTCAGACGACAACTATGTATGGTAAATTATATAAATGATATCTTTTGGCAAAATTATTCAATTAATTTACTCTTCCTATCAACAAAATAAAAGAACGATGATTGTTAACATCCAAGTGATAAGGTTCAAACCCTTTTAATGTAATTTTTCCTTGCTCAAATTTCAACTTAACTTTGTAGCAAGAAGTAAGTAAAAACATATATATAGTTTATTTTTTATTTAATGATTTGATATGGTGCTAACTCATTTTATTCGTTTAACAAATTTTTTAAAATTATAAATATATATAATTAATGAAAATTTTCATTTAAGTCACTGAAATTTAAAAATTTTCATTTAAGTCACTGTGCTGTTATTTTTTTAAAAGTCCAGCTAGCGAGCTCTAAGCAATAATTCAAAGATTTGTACGGTGTATCAATATTCATTGATGAGTAAATGAATATACCTTAGATCCAAGT
The DNA here is from genome assembly GCA_020496765.1 of Gossypium stocksii. Classification (NCBI taxonomy): domain Eukaryota; kingdom Viridiplantae; phylum Streptophyta; class Magnoliopsida; order Malvales; family Malvaceae; genus Gossypium; species Gossypium stocksii. The sequence continues at coordinate 39,207,020 of CM035626.1, forward strand.
CAATCTAGAGGTTAGTACCGAAAATTGAAAAATAAATTGTTTGGACTTTAATTTGTAGATTTATGACATTTAAAGCCATTTTAATTGGTGTAAGCGATGTAAACAAAAAATGTCATATAATAACGATTTCAACAGCCTGATGATATAAATAAAAATTTTTGAATAATTTAATACTTATTTTATAAATTTTAAAAATTAAATAATTAAAATATAACCTCATTAATAATTTAATAAGGATTAGTTTACCCAAAAAAAAACAGGAAGAAGTGCTTGGACCCGCGATAAAAGCTGTGGGTTTTCTAATTGAATAATATCCATTAATTTAAAATCAATGTATATGTATTGGGTCTGCATCAGCACCCAGAAGCTTGGAGTTTGCGGTGGTTAGCTAAATTCAATAAAGGGGAGGGAGGCGGTGGTGAAATCCGCGTCACACCTTTGCATTCCATTTTCTTGTTTGATTCTAGACAGTGGTACTTTATTTTACATTATTATATAAAACATTTTATTTAAATATATAACTTTTATTCTAATATTTTACTATATAATAAGATTAAAATCTGCTCCTGGTGTAAGTATTTTTCGTTTATTAAAATCTAGTCATTTTATTTTTATTTCAAGGTATTTTTATTCTTTTAGATTTAATTATTAATATTAATATATATTTTAAATTTATTAGTATGATATTTTAAAAATTATATAATAAAATTAATTATATTATAATAATCAAGATAAAATTTAATGGTATTAACAATTGTACTTATATTTTTAAATTGGATAAAAAATTAAAATATAGTGTAAAACTAAATATCAAACATATAAAGATTAAATGGACTTGTAGCCAATTTTAACCTATGGGATAAATATATGATTTTTATATCCATTGATGTTTAATTATTTATTAAGCCAATGATTTCTTCTTTGGTTAACATAAGATTCATCGATTGCACTCGGAATATAATATTATTATTTTCATTCTTCTTTTAAAACAAAAAAGAAACAAAGAAGAAAAACGTAATTAACACACATCCTTGATATGGAATTTTTTATTATGTAAAACTATATTTATAAAAACATATGAATTGAATAAATATGACTTCGATTGAAATGGAAATTTTGAACCACTGATGTTTTAGGTTGAAGTTTAATTATTTATGAATTTAATTTAAGTGTAAATTATTTTTCTATAAATTTTATGTAAAAATAAAATACTATTATGATTTTTTTATTTTTTTTTTACATTTTAAGTAGAAAATCTTTATAGTGAATTGCTACCCAATTAGTAAAGAAATTAAACCCACTTTCAACTTCACAATCATTTCGTTTGATTTCATCTTTTTATCCTTATTAGAGTGTTTAATGAGATCATTGATCCATTTCAGCAATACACTATTCAGTTTTACTATGTTCATAATTTTATTTTCTAGAGGAAAGTTTTATTTAACTCATCTTCATATTTAGTGGTTTTTATGATAAAATGTGATTGCTGATCTCACCTAGGTATTATAATTATGAGGGGTGTGGTCGTTGCTTACCTCATCCACTAAATAATGAGGTTGGGGTTTCGATCCTTGCTCATAAGAATAGAGCATATTTCATGGTCAGTCGTTTACATCTTTGAAAAACACCCCCATCGAGGGGATTAGTCACTTCTTTCAATGATGGATATCTGTAACAATCCATTTTCAGTGGTTTCAAGACCACAATTCTGACGTGTGCATCCTTAAATATTATTCATTTACTATTTACAAAGTTATTTGAGTGTTGTAATAAAGTTTGGTTTGGTAATTTTGATGTTTAAATAGTTAGTTAAGAAAACAAAAAAATATTAAATCGTAAAAGCTACAAAAGTTGATCGCTATTAGTTTATATGTGCTAAATGATTATAAAATCATGATTGAAGGGTTTTATGAGGTAATTAGCCCATATTAATTATGGTGGACGATGGAATGAATGATTTATTATCAAATTATATGTTACTTTAATATTAAAATTAGATTAAAATAAGTTAAAACATAAAAAATAAAGATGACCACTTTCACTTCATCTTTTTCACCCTCACCACCGTTTCACTATTGAAGAAATAAGCCAAGCTTTCAGTCAAGCTTCGTACTTCTTGCATGGTAGGTTTTTCAAGATCATATTTAGTAATTTTTATATTTTTGAGATCGTTGTAGCTTGATCTAGATAATCCAAGGATTATTTTGAAATGCCGTTAAAGTTTTAAAAAGTTACCATTGATGTTCTCGAAGCTTTTTAGATGTTAATGGTTGAGTTTGAAGTTTGATGTTGAAATAGGGTTTAGGGTTTAGCTTTTTATGTTTTGGTTCTTCTTTCTAACCCAAATGTTCTTTTCTTCTTTGTTAAGCAAGAGCTAAGATTTCGTTTAATCAGTAGACGAATCAACCTTCTAGTAAGTCTTATAGCTCTGTATGTTACAATTGTTGAGGAGTAAGGATTTAAGAATAGTAGGGTGTGAATGGAAGGCCTTACTTGGGGGTCACATGTAGTTGAAATATTAGTAAACTATTTGTATATAGGGATTCTAATGGAATTTCATGGTATTTTAAGTAGATGTTGTTGGATTGGGAAGGACAATTGAAATAGAAACCCTAGGTTGAGGGAAAGGTAAGTCTCTAGTGAGTTTCTAAACCTGACTTCTGCACGATATATTATGATGATTTCTTGTAAAGTCAATGTTTATATAGTTGCGCATATCCTTTTGAGATGTTGTATGTATGTATGTATGTATGTATGTATGTATGTGCTCTCTGTGAAGCATTTGTGTGTATGTATTGAAGTGTACAATGCACTTCATGAATATGAAGATGTAAGATAAGCATGCATAGGAAATCATGTGTTAGGAAGTATGATTCTTTTAAGATTATGAGTGAAATTTGTGTAAATGTGTTCATTATGTTATTTGAGTGATGCATGACCAAGTATGGTTAGCGATAAAGGGGTTCGTGTGGAGTGTCGGGAAAGTATATGATAGATAATGAACCCAGCGATAGAGCTTTATCGGGAAAGTATGTTATGTATGTATGTATGCATGTATGTATGTATGTATGTATGTGCTCTCTGTAAAGCATTTGTGTGTATGTATTGAAGTGTACAATGCACTTCATGAATATAAAGATGTAAGATAAGTATGCATGGGAAATCATGTGTTAGGAAGTATGATTCTGTTAAGATTATGAGTGAAATTTGTGTTAATGTGTCCATTATGTTATTTGAGTGATGCATGACCAAGTATGGTTAGTGGTAAGGGGGTTCGGATGGAGTGTTGGGAAAGTATATGATAGATAATGAACCCAGCGATAGAGCTTTGATGACGTTTGACGATACAGTAAACACGAACGCCAGTATGGTGAAATGTAGTTTGTCGAGATAGTAAACATGAGGCCCACTAGGACAGTAAAAATTAGAAAAGGTTAGTGTGGCAAATATGTGTAAAGACCATGGTGATGGCACATTTTGAGAATGGTGGATGAGTCACATTTGTCTACTTAGGCTTTTGTATGTCCCAGGGTGATGATGGGCAAACCATAGGTGATGATGAGTTCAGGCAAATCTATATCATCGAACACAATAGTTTATGTGGTGCATTGGTGGCAAACCAAACCGAGCCTTTGTGGTGAATTGTTTGGGAAGCCTTTTTGGCAAGTCATCTGGGAAGCCTTTGTGATGAGCCATCTGTAAAGCCCTTGTGGCAAATTATTTGGGAAATCTTTGTGGTGAGTCCTTTGTAAAGCCTTTGTGACGAATTGTTTAGGAAACCTTTGTGCGAGTCATTTGTAAAGCCTTTGTGGCGAATTTTTTGGGAAAGCTTTGTGGCAAGTCACCTAGAAAGCCTTTGTTGTGAGTCATCTAGGAAGCCTATAAGGTGAATTTCGGAATGCTAAATTGCGAGTTGTTAGTTCACCTTTGTAGAAAAATCTGGGTATGTTCTTGAGGCATTTTTTGAAAGAGATCTCAGTCGTGTACTTGACTGATGAATCTGTTCTAGTGAATCGTCAGGATAGAGACCTTGGTATACCCAAAATTTTGGATGGTATATGTGTCCGCGCATCCTGGAAATTCTCACGTTATGTATTAGAGTCATCTGGATTTCTATTGTGTAATCAGAAATATGGTATTTATTGAACCAAGTTCATTTGGCTGGATCAAATCAAAGGCATGGTGTGACTGGCAACCTTATAATATGCTAAAGCCAATATAAGAATCCGTCACGAATAGTGTCTATGGGTATATCATTCTGAGAAATGTATCCAATTTCTATCTTCAAACAATTGTGAAATGGGATTCACTGTAAGATAGGAAGTCTGTAATCAGCCAATCAAGTGGAACATGTACACGGTGTCAAGTTAAAGGTTGGTGTATAGTTATTCGCTAGAAATCAGAAAAGTTGTAAGACCTTATACCCGGCCTACTCGCCAAGCCCGAATATCAAGATGCCATACCACCGTCTCATGTCATATTCATAGTAAACTGTCACGTTATTAAGAAATCATCCTCTTTATCAGTGATCTTATAAATTTTTAGTCAAACATATATCAACCATCATTAAAACATGCCAAACATACTTTAATTAAACTTATAGTAATAATGGAACAAGCATTAGAATCATTTAGCAAAATTTCCAAGACAATCATGTAGGTATCGATACTAGAACATGGGTATCGATATTTTCCTAGTATGGTATTGATACCGTTTACAAAATCGGTACCAAATTAGTATTTTGTTTCTCGTCTAAAATTAAAGTCTCAAAAAATATCGTTACCTTTGCAAAAGTATTGTTAAAATTACCCTGAGTATCGATACTCATGAATATCAATACCAATTTACGATTCTGACTTCCTGCACATTTCAAAAATCATGGAGGTATCGATATTAAAACCCAAATATCGATACCTCTACTCCAGTCATAAAAAATACAATAATTTCAAACATATAACTCATACCAATTAGTTGTAAGAGTATGCCCAAAGATCAATCACGAGATGGTTGTAATAACATACTTGATTTATCATGTTTATTAATATAAGGCTTTGCCATTATTATTTCAGTTTCTTTTCTGTGTACATAAATAAACTGTTTTATAATAATATCCTGAGAATAATATGATTATTCTTAAAAGATCCTTAGTCAAGTATTATTGTTGGCTAGGACAATAATAATGCATTAAGACTAACATGTAGTTTATTGATGATAAAGAGTTGTTATTGATATGGAGTGTCAGAATCAATGCATGAATATGTTTGTTAGATAACAACATATTAGACTGACCTGCTATGAGAATGTTTCTTGGATTATTATGTAATTGTCACAATATTACTCATAGTGATTAATATGTATATGATCCTCATACTTGAGATCATCATCATCCCAACATCTTGAGTTGTATATTTTGATATAGTCAAACGAACACCATAACTGGTTGTTCTATAAAGACTGATGTTGTATATACCACAATCTATGTAGAGGGATATGGTTGATCAATATAGGATAAGTCCCTCCTACATAATGGGAGTAATATCTCAGGCCACTTGATTGAGTGAGAATAGAAATGCATGGCCATGCTCAAATAAGTTGATATGAGATGTCATATTTATTTGTGTATCATAGTCTACTCAAGGTATCAAGAAACATGGGATGGACTATGCAAGTGTGACTATTCCATGACTTGTGTCCTTTCCAAAGATGTAGGACTTAAGGATTAATGCATGAAAGGTTAATCACAAAAGGTTATGTCGAATCATGACTTCTTGTAACTTAGGTAGCAATGATGCATTGCTAGATGCCACTCATTGTTTGTAATATTAGAATTGTTCTAATATTACTACTAACGTTACAAGAACCTATAGGGTCACACCCTATGGTTGAAATGAACGGAGTAAAGCATAGTTGGTATTGTATTTTGATTGTCACATGAATTAAATTAATTATAGAATTAATAAGCAATCAAATTGTTGAACATACTATACGTACAATGATGTTGTACACATAATCAGAACATAATTTCATTAGTATATGAATTTGGTTCGTATATAAGTTTAAATAAATATAGTTTACCGAAATCTTTATTATGGTTATTGTAATTATAATTTTCGGTTAAACAATATTATATTTATTTTAATAATGATTATTATGTTCGGTGTAATTTATAATGAATCAAACTTTGTTATAAAGATATACCAATTAAAAGGGTGTTATATATGGCAAGGGTAAAAACCCTAAAGATAGTATATATAAATAAGCCCGAAACTATGCTAAAGAGACTAGCAGCCGTCAAGCATAATAATCACTGAAAAGAGTTTTCTGGGATTTTTACCGTTCATTGTCAATCGAGTGGACTACGTAGAGGCCGACATTGGAAAAGGTTGCGGCTTGGTTCGATAGTGATTCAGGATTCCCGTTGCCTAGGCGTCGCTGTCTACTCAGATTGAAGTTTCGGTAATTTCGAAACCTTTTATCACCCCGATTCGTTCCTTACACATGGATCCATGATTTGGATCGCTAGAAGATTTTGTTTATTTTATTTTTCCGCTGCGCCTTGGAGGCACCGACGTTCCAATATTAGTGTCTAATCATCATGCTATCATATCATCATCAAACAAACATCAAAAAGACTATAATCACAGTTTCAAACATCGAGAATAAGTCTAAGCAATAATTAACATATCACGATTCAAACCTTTAAATCTTAAGAATAATAAACTATGGAAACATCCAATATATCATGGCAAAATTCATGCAACAATTCTACCACATTGCCTTTCTTTTCCCAAAACATAAACAGATTAATAATACCTACGAAATAAAGCTAATGTCTTGCTTTGATCACCCCTCAGAAACTACACCACTCACATTGACACTTAACTACTTCGCAAGGGTTTTAAGAAAGGAGTGGGTGAGCTTAACAAGCTCAGTGAATGCTCATAACAACCACAATGCAAAATATTCATCAAGCATCAATAAAACAACCATATAGCATAACTTCAACAATTCCAACTCTATTGTCATATTATACTTGTGCATTATTACTAGTTTTTTTTCATAGTAAACATATTCACTTGTAAGCATATATCACAATATTCATATAATTACATAACATCCATGCACATATCGCAATATTGATATAATTACATAACATCCAAGCATATACCGCAATACTTATATAATCACATAACATCCAAGCATATGTCGCAATACTCAAAAACATGTTATAGATAAATTGCATAATGGTCACATGTCATATAAACACATATCACATACATACATATTCATAATTTAAGATAATTTGACACTTGAGCTATAAAACATAAAAGTGAGCTCTATCATCATTCATTGGATACACGGATCTCTAACACACCATATAGACTCATAAAGTCAAACATGTCCCAAAGGTGAACCATAAAGCTAACACTTATTATTTCCCCTCACATGTCTTGTTGGATGGAGCTTATCTCACATTCCCTTATCCCTCCAACTTGCCCTAGGGCCTCAACGCCCAAAATCACTTTGCGTATAGGTGAGTACTCACAATCCTATGACATGCCAACTATATCTAACGATCTCATAAGGTCAAAAGGCCAAAATATCCACAATTACACATTTTAATTTCCAATTTAATGCACAATATCTTTGTTCATATTCATCAATTTACATCACAACTTGTACACAATGCTTGCTTATCGAAATCACATTTAATTGCACTTTAAGTGCCACAATAATGCTCATTAAGCCATCACATATCAGACCATATATATGTGCATTAAAATCAGTACACCATATATCACATACAAATATTATCACATATTAACTATCATAATAATATCACATTCCACAATTCAACACATATATACTTACCGAAATTTCGCTCGCTTTCACTATATGTTTTCATCATTAGCATATCATTATCATTATCATTATCATTTGGCATGTATATCATGCCCACAACACAATTCACAATAATCATCACACATTTCTTATAACACAATATCTCATCATAATAATCAATCCACAATTATTCATATAATCACATAATTTGCCAAAATAAGACAAGGGAAATAGAAAGCTTGCACTTGGAACTTAGGACAAGGGTTTAGGCTATTCCTAAGCTCCCAATTAACACTATGAATCATGTCTACTAGTAATGATTCCAAACCCTCATCTATTACGCTTTCACTGGAAACCTGAAAGCTTAAACTAGTTTTTTCTTGCATTTTGTGTAACACCCCTATCCTGTAACCGTAGCCGGAATAGGTAAGGGGCATTACCTGACATGTAACATAGTTAGGAACGATAAAAATTTTAAACTTTTATCAAACATCATATCAATTCAATAATATCAATCATTAATATGCATAACGTGCTTAAAACAAACATATAAAACCCTAAGTGTACAATAGGGGTCAATTTGATAACGTATAAAAGATATAGGAAGACTTAAGAAAATTTTTTAAATAGGGTCACACGACCGTGTACCCAGGCTGTGTGCCTCACACGGTCACCAGACACGCCCATGTGTCCAGGCCATGTGAAAACAGGGCATACATACTGACTTGGCCACACGACTACCAGACATGCCCGTGTGTCCAGTCTGTGTGTCATACACGGCCAATAGACATGTCCGTGTATCTAGGTCGTGTAACTCTCTGTCCTTTTTAATTAAGTGTAGGGCTCACACGGTCGAGACACACGCCCATGTGCTCAAGCTGTGTGGCAGAAAAATAAGCTTGGTTTAAGCCACATTTCCCATACATTTCTCTTGTACCTACATGCATCAATTTACATCAAATTTACATACTAAATAAGTAACCATTTTAGCCAATTCAAGTCACATATAGGCCATTTCATAATCAACCAAATCAATGACATATATAACACAAGCATGTACCCACTTTTCATGTATCCATTTCAAGTCAAACATCTATAATTCATATCTCATTCTCATTCATCTCAAACTTAGCAATATCATACAAATTCAATTATGAAACTTACCATTTCTACTCAACATCATTCAAGCCAATACAATCAATGCTCAAACATCATCTATCACACTTATAACATTATAAGCATATTGAAAACACATCATAATGAACTTTCATATTAAACTAAACAATTTCTAACTCAACCCATGTAACACCCCATACCCAGCCTAGAAGTTAGGCCCGAGTCCAGCGTGCCACATTGAAGTGTTTTTCGAAAACCATGTTTTCAAAGAAACCCTTCTTAAAGAAACTTGTTGCAAACTAAAACTTGTGTTTGTTTATTTTCAAAACGTTATTACCTTTAAAATATTATTTGTTGCGAAAGCTTAATTTAGTTAGTTGCGGAAGATGTAGTGTTCGAAAATAGTTAACATTTTGGAAAACCGCGATTCACCTCTAGCAGATATAATTCAAAGTAAATAAAAACCTTAAAATAAAAATCCAGAAATTATAAAAGGCCTTATTACAAACCAAACCCAAAATAAAGTACTTGAGAGTAAATAATCAAAACAAAAAACATAAGCAGTGTGTGGCCTTCTCCGAGTCCCTCGCAGCTCCGATTCGTCTAAGGCTGGGGATTACCTGAAAGGTTAATAAACGGGGTGAGTTTACGAAAACTCAGTGTGTAGTCCCATACTATAAATACGAACAGTCAGTCATGTAAAAGAATTAAAAAGTTTGCCCTACCATAGTTCCAGTATCAATTGGGCCTTAGCCCACTATAACAGATTGCACCAGATGGGCCTTAGCCTATTATAGAATCAGAAACATTATCAGAACTAGAATCAAAATGAGAATTAGAATCATAATCAAAATCAAAATCAGAATCAGAGTCGGTATCAATATCAGAATCAGAATCGAAATCAGGATCAAAATCAGAATCAGTATTAATTAACAGAATCAGAATCAGAATCAGAATGTGAATGCAATCCCAACCCAGTCTAGCCATCACACCACCCGTACCAACCATATACACCATGTGGGGAGAAAACTCGACCCACCCATCCACTACACACCACAGAATTTGCAGCAGAGCTGCCAGAGCAGATAATGTGACTAAGTCACCAGATACAAATATTGTGGCATAGCCACCAGAAACAGATATTTGTGGCAAAGCCACTTAACAAAATACGTGGCACAAAGCCATTGGTAACGTGTCTATAATTGGCACAAAGCCTGTGATATTGGCATAAAGCCTTCGGTAATGGCACAAAGCCCATAATAACGACACGAAGCCCACAATATTGATACGAAGCCCACAATAATAGCACATAGCCTTCGGTTACATGATCGGCACTCAACCATCGATCTGTCCATAGTCGTCTTGGGCGACCCGTGTGACCTTATCAAATTAGTACGAATATACGACTCTTAAGCCTTCGGTGGATTCGCATTCGTCAAGCAACCATGTGATCCTAACAGATCAGATCTTCCTCCATACAAAATCCCAACCCATGCAACATGTCATGTATGCAGAATGTCATGCCCATATTTGAATCAAACAATCACAGTCAAGTCATTCATATCACCAACATATATTCACAATCAAATCCGTCAAACACACAGTCCAAGTCAGCACTTGCCCACGAGGGCAAAATGGTCATTTAATACCCTAGGGGCAAAATGGTAATTTTACCCCACAGGGGTATCTCGGTAATTCTACCCTACAAGGGTATTTCGATAATTCTACCCTACAGGGATATTTAGGTAATTCTACCCTACATGGGGTATTTCGGTAATTCTACCCTACAGGGGTATTTCAGTAATTCTACCCTAAAGGGGTATTTCGGTAATTCTACCCTACAGGGGTATTTCGGTAATTCTACCCTAAAGGGGTATTTTGGTAATTCCACAAATCAATGGTAAAACGATAATTTTACAAATTAGGGGTAAAATGGTAAATTTACAAATCAACGGTAAAATGGTAATTTTACAAATCAAGGGTAACATGGTAATTTTACAAGTCAGGAGTAAAATGGTAATTTTACAAGTCAGGGGTAAAATGGTAATTTTACAAATCAGGGGTAAAACGGTAATTTTACAAATCAGGGATATTACAATAGTTCTACCCTATAAGGGTATTTTAGTAATTTTGTAAACCAAGGGTATTTCAATAATTTTGTAAATCAAGGGTATTTCTATAATTTTGTAAATCAAGGCTATTTTAGTAATTTTGTAAATTAAGGCTATTTTAGTAATTTGGTAATTTGAGGGTACTTTGGTAATTTTACAAGTCGAGGGTATTTCAGTAATTTTGTAAATCGAGGATAAAAAGGTAATTCTGTAAATCAGGGGTACTTTGGTAATTTTACAAGTCGAGGGTATTTCAATAATTTTACAAATCTAGCCACAGATATGAGATTCACCTAATCTAGTCCAATATTTACTACACAATCAAGCAACTTATCCAATTGGGCCTGTAGGCCCATTGGGCCCACATGGCCCTTTTCGGCCTATCGCGGCCCGAAGTAGCCGTCTTACCGCTAGAGTAGTGAGAAATACACACCTGATAGGAGACTGGAGTTAATCCGCGCTCCAAGCACTCTTAGCCGACGCCCAACCCAAACGAGCATGCCATAAAGCGAAAGGGATCAGCCAAGAAAGGTACCTTTACTCTTCTCATGGTTCTCTCTATTTAAAGCCAGCTTCGTATCCACTCTTATGTTAGCTTCCCAATGTGGGATCCCTCCATCATCAGAGTTTAAATTCAACACCAACTCTTGCCGCCCCCTGTTAGCAAAATAAATGCTCTTTGATTGCCATGAGTTTCGAACCCTAGACCTCCTTGCCAACTCTATGATGCCACCTTCCTGCCTCTTATGTGGCGTTACTTTGCCACTAGACCACAAGGCTTTTTGTTGCACAATTTCTCCAACAATATTCTTAAGGCCTACCTACTACACCCAGGGTTTAATTCACCTTAAACCAAAATTTTTTGCTAGAGTCCAGGTTTGTACCGAGGACTTCTCCAACACTTCTCAGCACATTTAACCACTGAAACAAGCCTTCATTAACCGAATTTACATACACAATAAAATATTATAAGCTGCCTTCAACCGCTCCTATGCTCAAGGCTTAAAACTTCTAGGCCCAAATTTAGGGTGTTACAACCCATATCACATAGCTTGATCAAGTACCAAAATTCATACCATATTCACTAGTATAAGTGACCAAAAGATTCAACTTAAAAACTAGCCTATAAATGCCATATTTACATCATTTACAATAGTTCCAAAAGTACCAAATGTTGCTTGGATAGTGCGATAGCAATCTCCGACTTTGTCCAAAATCGAGCTAGCTTCCGAAATCTATAAAACAAGGGAAAATAAACGAAGTAAGCTCAAAAGCTTAGTAAGCCGTATAATATAGAATTAAACTTACCAAATTGTCAATAAGCATATAAAGCAATTAAAAACCAACTCATTTGCTCACATTTCCTATTCACATCATTCAACCACATGTTAGTTACTTATAAATCATATATTCATCCATTCAGAGGATGAAACCAAGCCTATAGCATCCATGTAACATTCCCATCCTTGTATCTTATCACATATCAACTTTCATTTACAAGATTCATACATACCATGTAACCTTTCATCTATACAAATCATATATCTCAATAAGCATATAAAACATGTAAATCATATAGTTCATGTAACATATATCATATAACCATGTATTTCTTGTAACATATATTCCATGTAACTTGTAATTCATAACACATAATTCATATACATCTTATATCTCTTATAACATGTATTCCTTATAATTCATATCGGTATAATGCCCGTTAAACCTTCAAAAACATCAAGGGATACTCTGGTGATACACACTAAGTGTATAATTGGTACTCCGTCAATTTATTATGGATGCTCTTTTTAGCCAGAATCGGTATGCTTCTCCTGAGCCGGTAAGCTATAAGCTCAAACGAGTTGAGCGATAAGCTCCATAGGGCTGAAACAGTAAGCCCAAAGGCTGAACAGTAAGCTTATACGAGCTATGGTGAGTCTGCAACGAATGCATGAGCTCGACCAAACGGTAACCCTAGTGACATGTCACTTGTATCCTACGACTTTCTACGGTTCAAACGGGACTTGGTACTTAATCAAAGCATATAACCAATAGGCATTTTAATTCAATAATTCATTTATACATTATACAAATATTTGATTCAACAATTAAAAATATATAAACAATTCAATTCTAATTATACGAACTTACCTCCTAATAGCTCGTAAATCAGATATATACTGGTCTACCTTTCGTTTCCCCCGATCAAGTTTTGGTATTTATTTGTCTTGATCTATATGAATTCAAATTTAATCCATTTATTCATAAAATTATTCAATTCAATCCATAAACATATAAATTTGGCAAATTACATATTTTCCCTATACTTTTAACTACTTTGCAATTTAGTCCTTTATTCACAAAATGGAAAATTTGCACAATTAGGCCAAAGCCCAACTTAGCCGAATTCTCTATAGCACAGTCCATATTTTCTTTTATTTCACATTTCTAGCCATAAAATTTCTATCTTTTTCAATTTAATCCCTATTGCTCTTTTTTCTCAAAAATCACTTTATAAAACTTGTATATCTATTAACAACCTTTCATAATCAATCAAGAAACATCAAAATATATATGTATTCAAAAATGGCATATTTTAAAATCATCAATAATTTTAGAAATTGAGGTACGGGCTAGCTATATCGAGCTGCAACGAGCTCAAAAACATAGAAATCATTAAAAATCGATAAAAAATCGTACCTTAATTAAAGTTAGAAGCTTAGCCGAATGTAACCTAATGAAATAGCTTTTTATTTCTTTCTCAAATCGGTGAAGATGATGAAAATGAAGCCATATTATGTTTTTGTTTTAATTAATAATAGTTTAATAAGCATTTTACTATTTTAACCTTACTTATAAACATATTAAACATATATATTAATGTCCATTAATGTCCATTGACTAAAACAATGGTCTATTAACCATTTAAGGCTACTAGATTCAAAAGCCAAGGCAATTTGATACTTTTAACAAGTAACATGTCAGTTTTATCTTTTATACAATTTAGTCATTTTTACCGAATTAACTATTTAAACGGTAAAATTCCTTTATAAAATTTTCACACAATAATTCTATCATGCTGTAAACATTAATAAAATAATAAAATAAATATTTTGACTCAGTTAGGTGGTCTTGAAACCACCTGTTCCGATCATACTCAAAATTGGGTTGTTACACTTTGCCTTGCTCGAAGAAGGTTCTAACTGTTCTGACGCTTTACACATAATAACCTTACAATATACACAATCAATATTCAGCCAAAGGCTCACTTATACCTACCAAAAATGCAAGTCTAAGCTATATTCCTCATGAAATTGAAAATTTGACTACCAAACTTGAAACTCAAATATCTTCCTCTATACTTAATATTTTCACCTAAAACTGATTTTGTTCATCTAATTATTCACCTACGACTAATTCTCAACCTTTAAACTACACAAAACTACTCAATTCATAGTATTGACTTTTTTCGACATGTTTTATGGCTATTTTTTGAAAATTCATTAAAACTCAAGAACTCTTGAATGAAACTTCAAAACAAGTTTAGAAACCCTTAATCATGTCAAAACTAATTGAAAAATACTTTGAAACCACATTTTTACTCAAAAACTTGAAACCCACCATTAACGACTCAGTTTTTGCTTTGATTTAAAACATGCGATTTAATGGCTAAAAATTCCATTTAAAAGTCCATGTATCATTTAAAACTAATTAGGAATTGAATTGTTGCCTTAGACGATGAAAAATTAAGCGTTTGATCGAAAACCTGAAAAACTTACAAGCTTGATAATGGAGAAAAATATGGTGTTTTTGGGTGTTTTTCTTGATATTTAATCGATGTTTAATGTTGGGAAAGTGAAAGAAATCAAGAGTACGGAGTTTGAAAATCAAAATTGATTGTAAAGTACTTAGAGAAGAAAGGGACGACAATAACAATAAAAAGGGAAAAAGACTAATGTGAAATTTATAGTGGGGGTGATATTAGGGTGATTTTTAAAATTTGGTTTAATTGCCTCTTAAAAACTCAAAATTTGAATTTGTTACAAATTAGTGCAATTTTCAAAATTAAAGGTCTTTAAAATTTTTTTTCAAAAATTGATATAATTTTTTAAAAACCATAGTAAAAAACATTATCGATAAACCATGTCACAGAATTTCAAATACACTAAGGCTTAAATCTCTAAAATACCCCTAAAACTCCTAGGCCCTATTTTGGGTTGCTATAAATGTATCATCTAAATTCTGAAAGAAAGTCTAGAATTTTTAAATCGAGAAATTCAATATCATCATTTAAAGGTAAAAATGGTTGAGATTTACTAAGTTCTGTTGAACTTACATGCTTTTATTTGTAATGTAGGTTTTTGGATTGGAACCAATGCGTCAAGAGGGACCAAGTAAGGAATGCACCAGGGTGGCAGTTCGAATAGTGATATTATTAATACAGAGATGCACTCTTGGGAACGTGACAAATAGTGTTCTATACCATGAATGTGCCTGTATCATCAAAGATGTAAGTTGTAATGTTTGTTATTGGTTTTAAAGGGCTGATATAATCAACAAATGTTTCTTCAAATCTTTTGACTTAGAAAAGATTTTAAATAAATAAGTACATCTAGTATGGTTTTTTCTAGTTGCAAAATTTTTGTTAAGTATGTAAGTATTGTGACGAAGTTGGTTGATTGCTACCATTCCCTCTGGAACTTCTCCCAATCATCGCCCTTAAAATTGTAAACATTGAAGTTTAGGGATTCAGTGGTGACCTTTTGTAGGCAGTTGAAGTTCACCTGACTCAGGTTGAGAGGACCCACAAAAACTTAGGTGTGAAGGACCAAGTTGGATCATTGAATGGGCAATGGGTTCGACTTAGTGTCCTCTTGGTACTTTTTTAAAGCTTCCTCATTGGTTTGGCATAGATGCTCCAACATTGGTAAATGTCATTGGTTTTAATAATTGAATTTCTCCTTCCAAGAAGACTCTCTAGCCTTTAGTCAACTATTTTCCTCCTCTATTTTCTTAATTTAGATATCTAAATTATTATATTTGGCTTTCCATGATGAGATGTAGGAGTTGAGTTCTTTAATCTGGCTCATAGCTTCTTGATGAGTTTGGCGTAGTTGAGCCAAAGACTGTTCGCCAGAATGTACGGTTTCATCCAAGCCCGCTAGTTTAATGTTGTTTTGGTTGCAAGAATCCTGAAGGGCCTAGCACATAAGCCCATACTCAACAGCTAGAACTTACTAGCACTGAGAGTGGGGGAAGATGAGGATTTGATGAGAGGGAAGAAAGGGAAGCCTCTTTTACCTATTGAGGCAAGTTTTTATTTTGTTAATGGATAGCGTTGAGAGAGAAGGGATATTTCTATGGTTTTATTAGGTCACGCCATGGGAAGAGTTGACTAGCTTTGCTAGATGGAGTGGTTATAGGTAGGGATCTAATAAGGGCTTCTGGCTAACCTTGGCGTGTTGTCTCCAGCGTGAATATGACCACAAGAGTATCCAAGACGTGGATTGTAGAGTCTAAAGAGTTGGTAGACTCTACTGGTGCAACGAAAAGATGAGGAAAACTAGGAACAAAAGTAGTGATGGCTCTTAAGGGAGCAGGCTCTTTCCTAAGTCTGCGATGAACTAGTTGTAGGCAGTCACTACCCTCGGTATCCTAGGTGCTTCCCTCTACCCTCGTCCTTTTTTTTAGACCTATTAGCCATTGTTCTTGGTGGGGTGGTAGTAACTCCTTTATTTTTGCGCACTAAGTCTAACAAGGCTAAGTTGTTCATATTGGTTGTTGGAGTTGGCAGAGAAGTACCAGATGTATAAGAAGAAAAAAAACCCTGCAACAACAATAGGAGAGTCAGCCTAGCTAGGATAAAGAGTGGAACACGTACCATAACTCATAATATTCCAGTGGCGTGGATGTAGTCCCAATGTCTTATATAAATATAAGAGAGGATCCTTCATCCTATCCACTAGAATCCGTGCCAAATCATCGTTGGTGTTGTAAGGTTATACCACCTCAACTGAAGGGACATTATGTGAATCCGCCTAAAGAAGGAGGCCATTCGCCTGATGCCCATTTGGACTCAACCCTTGTGGGTAGTATTGGAAAACATTCCGGACAGTAACAATCTCCTCCAATTCCAAGGTATGCCCATTCCTTAACTTCTTAAATTGCTTCCAAGCAATTTCAGAATTGACATGTTGGTTTTGTAAGTAGATATCCTTCTAGTGTATGGACCATAAAATGGTAAAGCCAAAATTGATTTCAAGCTTGCATGTGATCCTCATGAAGTTTTCTTTTGTTGAGATAGAGGTTTGAGGTCCAATTCTTGATGATGGGCTTATAACCCTGACGTGTACTAAAGTAGGCCATCCCAGCTAAGGCACCCTACCTTTTGATCTTCACTTGATAAATCTTTTGGATAACACTGAGAAGAGGCAACTGTTGTGCAAACAAAAATTAATGAACTAAGCCACCAATGTCCATTAGGAAAGGGAAAAGAGTTGCCCTGGTGCAATACCATATTCATTGGATTAGTTCAAAGTCATTTGGATTGATTAGACCCTCTCCATAACTGGTCAAATAGCAACAAAGATATTCGTCGGATTCTCTTTACCTTTCCCTAGATTTTTGTGGGAAATCAGAAAAATTTGGGTTAGTAAGCATCGTCACTTGTCAAAGTCCACAGTAGGGGGACAAAGAGTTTATATCTAGTAAAGGAGAAGGCATTCTAGATCACTTTGCTTTCTACTTTACGTTATGGTTCTTCTTTTAACCTAAACTTTGTCTTTTTCTTCGATAAGATAAAGTTAAGACATCGTTTGATCAATGGATGATTCAACCTTCTGGTAAGTCTTAAAGCCATGTATGCTATGATTGTTAATGAGTAAGGATGATGAAAGGTGTAAGAACAATAGGGTGTGAGTGAAAGGCCCTGCATGGGGGTTGTATGTAGTTGAATTGTTAGTAAACTACCTGTAAATGGGGATTCTAATGAAAATTCCACGATATTATAAATAGTTGCTACTGGATAGGGAAGGACAACTGAAATAGAAACTTCAGGTCGAATTAAAGGTGAGTTTGTAGACTCGACTCCCGTACAATATATTATGATAATTCCTTGGATGCTCATATAGATGTGTATATCTCCTTGAGAAGTTGTATATATGTGTAAACTCTAAATTATATAGGGTTTTTCTAGTCATTTTTATCACCTTTTTACTTATTAATAATACTAATCCCGAGTATTTGTTAATTAATTAAGTGACTTTTTTTTATATTTCGATGATAGGGATAAATTTATAAATAATGCAAATAAAAGCTTTATTGTATTAATTATGTGAAAAATTTAAATTATTTCATGTTAATTATTGATGCGTTATATTTTAGTATGCAAGGAACCATGGAGATGATATAATATGGAGCTTAATATAAAGTTGCATGAACATGAGCTATTTATTTCCTATGTTGGACGACAAAACCATGCTAAATGGGTCATCAAGGTGTTACTTTGACCCAGTAAAAAAGATAATACATGATGGACAAGATTGACAAGCTTAGTGTGTCATGAAACCGTCCAACAATGAGGAATCTAGCCAAAATTTGTCACAAGCATATTGGGCAGCCAAAAATAAACTTTTGGGATATTTATTTCAAGGTCCCTACATTTGGAGAATCATTGGAAATCACCACACAAAGATTGCACTTGAAATTGTCCAGCCCATGCCTAAATTTAGCATGATTCTATGCTCAAATCAAGCAACCACTATGCATCTGCTTCCACTATATGTGGCCAACCAAGCAATGGGGAAAATGAAGGGATTCCAACCCCTATTTTTAGTAAACTTTGCCATCTATTTCAAGTATAATTACCCTACCCATTCCCCATAATAAACATCCATCATCCCTCATTTCATAAGCATTTTGTTGCGTGTAAATAACTAATGCAATTGTGCAAGTGTACACGTCATTCAAGTAATAAAGTGATAAGTAAGTATCGTCTCCATAGGGATCAAAAATTGGTAAGAGATTGATTAAGTTATTATAATCCTATTAGCTATACTAAATAGTAGGAAATATTCTTAAATTGAATAAGATGTTGGTATAAAGAATGAATGTAATTTGATACTAAAAACAAAGAATTGATATGGAAAATAAAATGTTGTGGCAAATTATAGAGAAAAACAAGAGTAATTCTGTTGTTGAATGAATAAGGCTGGAATTATTTTGGTGAAATGCTCATATATCAATAATGTCATGGAAAAATATTATCTAATCAACTACTCAGAGAGTTACTACTGTAACCTGCCTCTTCCGATAGCTAGATTGTAAGCTAAAAATCTAAGTTACTGTATGTCTACAAAACTCTAGATTAATAACCACAATGAACGTTCTTCTCTTCACAACTCGCAACATCTATGTCTAGAGTGCTACGAATATTCTGTCGAATATTTGCTTGCGTCAAATGATTCTAGATCCAATATATTTAACCTTTTAAGAATTAAAAATACATCTATTAACATAGTATACAATCAACTATGTCTAGAGCTTGCATGTATGTATTTAACATAAGCATCAATCGAATGAAATAGTGACATAGACAATCTCAAATCACGAGTATTAAGATGATAAAACAAACACCCACATAACTCCAACCCAAAAAAGATTTAGTTCATGGGTGGAAAAGTTAACACCAAATTAAAATCATTCATCAACATTAAAGCAAGTTTGAATCATAGAAATCAGGAAAACCAAAAGCAGAACTACAGGATTTCTTGCCACACTCCAGCTTCTCTTTTATCTTCTGATTGTATGTGAACCTAGGTCAAATTTCTCTTCCCTTTCTTCACAGCTATATTCTGGTCTCTGTAGCTACTACCTCTTTTTATCTCTGGAATTCTCCAATTGAGTTTTTTTTATGTGCAGAGAAAGGACTACTATGACCAATCTCTTTCTCACACAAATTCTCATCCTCTTTTTTCTTCTTCTCTCTCTTTCTTTTAGTAGGTAGACTCGTCCCACCTCAGCACACTTTTTTCATTCCTCTTTTTAGGTTGTATTTTCTGGCACATGCACAGCTTGCTGAGAATGACGTGGATAAAGTGCTGAGTCATCTTCCCAGAATTGCCATGGCAATTCTGGTAGCAATCAATTTCACCATTTGCCACGGTAATATTTCACTTCCTTTATTTTCCCTCTTCATCTTCTTGCTCTTCGTACACCTGTGTTTACACAAAACCACACCTTTCCTTCCCAAGTGATAAAAGGAACAAATAATGACCATTATATCAAAATCCAAGCTTTGTTATGCAATGTTCTAAAAAATATCCTAAAAATTAAAATGTATGCACTTAATTACAACTAATTAATTCTATTTAGAGGACTTAAATATAACTATTTTCAAGAGTTATCACACCCCAAACCTGAATTATTGCTTGTCCTCAAGCAAATGATGTTTGAATATGCATGAATACATGTAATTGCCAAAACAATTAGTTACCAAATGTACTGCCAAACCATAGTAAGCATATTGTGTACCTTTATTCTTAGCAATCTTTTACTGAAACAAAGAAAAAATTGCTTATAGTTGTTGTAAACCTATTTACATTATCCTCAATGCATGAACATGACAAAGTAAAATTAATAAAAGCTACATGAATGCAGGAAACAAATAAAAATGAAAATGAATGACCATGAAAATATAAAAATAAAAGCTTGGAGGGGAAAGAAGTTACTTCACTTGGGTTGTGTGGATTTCCTTGTAGCTTTCTTGTAACGTTGCGGTTTATCTTAGAGGGAGAAGATAGAGGTGTGCCAATTGGCCAAGGCATTTCCTCGCCAACCAATTTTTGTGCAGTAAGCATAGTAATTAGGAAGGTGGTGTTCATTTTGTGACAAAGGAACCTTGACTCTTTGGCAGAGTGTAGTGATCTGTGAGGGGAAATTTAATGTACCAACATTCTTTTGGGCATAGCGATGAATCTCACAAAAGATAAATTTTCGAACATTAATCTTTCGGCCCACCATTAGGGAGTAGATAAGCAATAATCGATCCTTAGAGATTGTAGCATTATGAGTAGAAAGAATGAGACAAGTTTTTAAGAAATGGTACCAAAACTTGCTTTGAGGCTTCAATGAGATTTTGTTGATGGTGTAACAATCATTTCTTGATATTGACCATTATGTTCCCTCCACACAAACATCAATTAGTACCTGGGCTAAACGCTTTAGGGACATTGTCTTCACAAAGTTAGCATGCTCGTCAAGACCTTCAGATAATCCATATTGAGCATTGATAAAGTCTTCATCAAATAGAACTGGTACACCACGCATGTATATAAACGCATTGTTAGGAAAGTTAATATGGGCATCAAACTGTTTCACTACCTTTGGGAGGACATCATCAAGATGGAGACAGAAGATTCTCCACCTATGCTTTTCGACAACTAATGAAACAACCTTTGTATATCCCATGAAGGGAGCATCCTGAAAAAGGAATCCTTTTTCCATGTAGAATGGTCATTTGGAAATATTTTTATGGTTTTTCTCCTTAACAAGTTTACTAAAGAAGGTGCGTAGAGAGGCAGAGGTTGAAGTAGAATCCTTTTGAGAAGCCATTGAAGAGAATATAGATAGTTGAAAAATGAAAAAGGTGAGATTTGATTTCAGTTATGAATGAAACAAAGAGTAAAAGCAGAAAACAAAACGAGATGAAAATGTAGGAGAAAATTGAATCGACTAGGCTAAAATATGGGGAAGAAGAAATTGTGACATGTGCGATAAGACTGGCTTCAATTATGTGCTAACAAGGCAAAACAATTGACAATTAGCGAGAAAAAGAAATGAAATTAGTGCAAATTGGGAGGATTAAAATAATTTGGGCTAATGGCTCCAAGTTGTACTTATTCTGGCCCAAAAATAAACCTGTAACAAATAGGAAAAAATTAAAAGAGTTAGTGAATAACAAAATAAGAAAACTTAAATTAAAATTAAATGAAGAAAAATAAAATTTAGTAGAGAAATTTTAATTATTTTGAAGAGAAATGAAATTTTTGTCACGCATTTTAGGAGCTCCAAAATAATGTTTTAGGCATTGACCATTGACTTTGAAAGTGGATCCTGTTTTTCCATCTTTAACATCGACAGCTCTATGAGGATAAATATGCTTGACCTCAAATGGTCTAGACCATCTCAACTTTAATTTGCTAGGAAATAGTTTAAGTTTGGAATTGAAAAGCAAGACTTGTTGTCCAGGTACAAATTGTGGTGGTAAAAATTTTCTTATCATGCCAGCGCTTTATCTTTTCTTTGTACAATCTCACATTCTCATAATCTTGATCTCGAAATTTATCAATCTCATTAAGCTCCAATAGGTGATGAGTAGCAGTAGCAACCCAGTCCATGTTTAGTTTCTTAATTGCCCAAAATGCTTTGTGTTCGAGCTCAACTGGCAAATGGCATGGTTTACCATAGACAAACTTAAATGGTGACATTCCCAATGGTGTTTTGAAAGCTATGCAATAAGCCACAAGGCTTCATCCAACCTCACTAAACAATCCTTGCTGTTAGGATTGACAACTTTCTCCAGGATCTACTTGATTTCTCTGTTAGAAATTTTAGCTTGTCCATTTATTTGCGGGTGATATGCCGTGGCAAATTTATGTTTAACCCCATATTTGTTCAGAATGCTGGCAACTAATCTGTAGTCAAAATGTGAGCCTTCATCACTAATTAAAGCAATAGGGGTACCAAACTTGGTAAAAATATTTGTATGCAGGAATCTTAGAACTTATTTGGCATCATTACTAGTTAAGACCACAACTTCAACCTATTTGGAGACATAATCCACAACGACAAAAATATAGATTTTTCCCTGGGAATGGTGGAAATGGACCTATGAAATAAATTCCCCAAACATCAAATAATTCCACCTCTAAAATATTTTGTAGAGCATCTCTTGTCTTCTACATAAGTTACCAGTTTTTTGACAGCGATCACAGTTTTTACAGTACTCATTAGCATCTTTAAACATGGTGGGCTAATAAAAACCAAATTAGAGAACCTTTGCAGCAATTCTCATGCCTCCAAAATGTCCACCATAAGGTGTAGAATGACAGTGATGCAGGATACTTTGAAATTCATCATTTGGAATGCATCTTCGAATTACTTGACCTACACACTGCTTGAATAGAAATGGCTCATCCCAGTAATATTGCTTGACATCATGAAGGAATTTCCTTTGCCCTTAATGATTGAGTGCAGGTGGCATCAACCCATTGACTAGAAGCTTAACAATAGTAGCATACCAAGGAAATGCTATAGCCAACAATATCTGCTCATCTGAGAATTCGTCTTTAACCATTTAATCCTCAGCATACTCATTCCCTGCTTCCAATCATGACAAGTGATCAGCCACTTGATTTTTAGTGTCTTTCCTATCTTTGATTTCCAAATCAAATTCTTGTAGCAACAATATCCATCTAATGAGTCTAGGTTTGGCCTCTTTTTTTGACACCAAGTATTTGAAAGCAAAATGGTCTGTATAAACTATGACTTTGGTGCCCACTAAATAAGCTCTGAATTTTTCAAAGGCAAACACCATTGCTAAAAATTCTTTCTCCATGGTAGTGTAATTGATCATGCATCTATCAGCGTGCGACTGGCATAATATATAGCATGAAACATCTTGGCTTTTCCTTGCCTTAACACTACTCCGATAGCAAAGTCACTTGCATCAGACATTAGTTCAAATGGTAGAGTCCAGTATAGTGCAGTGACTATAGGTGCTATAGTTAATCGTTCCTTTAACTATTCGAACGCCTTTGGGCATAACTTATAAAAATGAAATGGTTTATTTTGCTCGAACAATTGCCATAGAGGCTTTGGCATCTTAGAAAAATTCTTAATGAGGCAATGGTAAAATCCAGCATGACCGGTGAAGCTTTTGATTCCTTTCACTGAAGTGGGTGGTGTTGTAACACTCCTTATCCGTGTTAACACCAAAACAGGATATGAGGTATTACAAGAGTAGCACACATGTAATCATAATAAACCGAGTCATAAAATGATTATCTAAATTAAAACCCTTTAACTATTCATTCATCCCCTAGACATTGAATTTATATATATCATAAACTTGTACTTAACTAATTTTAAACCATCTCGATAGCAAAATATGAGTGATATATCAAATATTAGAGATCAATATTTCTAGTAATATTACTATAATATACAAAAAAAAATCCAAGTCTTCTATACATGCCATAGTTCCAAAATATGTTTACAAAATACCAAAGGAAGTATGGATAGTGTTGGTGAGCTTCCGACAACTTTTCCTAGTTACGAACAAACTTGATTACACTATAAAATAAGATAAGAAAGAAAAAGAAACAAAGTAAGCTTATAGCTTAGTAAGTAATATGTAAATAATAAAAGTAATAAACTATTAATGGCATTTATAAATCCTAAAATATGATTCCACAATTATAAAACCTTAATCTCACATGAAATTGCCATTTACTTAAATTCAGCATAAGCTATCCATTTGAGTCCCAGTCATTAAATTATTTTTATCCAGAGCTACACAGCTCCAAATTAAGATCCGTTAATTTTCCCAGAAACTAAACTCATATGTTTTCTTACCATAAAAAGTTCATAATTTTTTGTATGGCCAATTAATACAATTTATTCATTAAATCCTCCCCTATTTCACTACCCGATAGTCCTAACCACACTTCACTAAAGTTTCAATTTCTCTTTATACAAAATTCAGAAGATGTTCAAGTTTGTTTCTTCTAAAAATATACTCAATAAGGAATACAACCATATAAATTATGTTCCATAATTATTTTTGTACGAATTTTAATGATTTTTCCAAATTAGAACAGAGGATCACAAAATCAATCTGAACCAGTCTTACAAAAATTTAAATAACTCAGAATATAGAATTCTTTTACTTTCCCTATTTCTTTTATATGAAAATAGACTCAATAAGATTTAATTCCATATCTCATTCTAATTCAATTTCTACCATTTTTGGTGATTTTTCAAAGTCACATCTCTGCTGCTGTTTTAAGCTATTTATCCCAAATTTTACCTCTTTCACTAAAGTTCCTTATCATCAACTTGCAAAATAACACTTTTCCATATTTATCTTATCAAGGTTCAATCACTTATCTAACTCATGGTTCAAAACACTTATATTCATATCCCGATATTTATTTACACATTTTTTGCATAAATTTCCTTTTAACAAACTTGTTTCTCTTGTTGAACACTTCGGAATGTAACAATATCTGGTGGTTTTAGCCCATAACTCCACCCTCTGTAATTGATGCCCAACTTCGTGGTATACGCACATAGCACTACATTATTAGGCTAACATATGTATTCGTGGCATACGCACTTAGCACCACTTTTCAAATCAACATGTATAACCGTGGCATATACACTTAGCACCACATTAATAAAACAACATGTGTAACCATTGCATATCCACTTAGCACCACGTTTTTCCATTTCGAAGGTTCAATCGAGATTTTCCCTATTTAATCCCAATTCTTCAACGACAATTCACTGTTTATATCCATTAATTTTACCATACTAAAACTTATTTCACATGTCACACAATAAAATATCTTAACATAAATAAAACAATACATTATTTACATATAAACTTACCTTGGTGCAAAAATATAGAAGTTTTGCAATTTAGTCCACAATCTTTTCCTTTCCTCGATCAAGGTCGATTCCATGTCTTTCCTGATCTAAAATAATACATTTAGCTTATTTAATACTCACATTTATCAAAACAGTCCTTAGCTCTAACTTTGGCAAAATTACGATTTCACCCATAAACTTTTGCATATTTACACTTTTGCCCCAAAGCTCGGAAATTAAACTTTTTCCCAAATTCTTATGTTTTAGAACACGCTGATCATTTATTTACT
This sequence comes from Gossypium stocksii, assembly GCA_020496765.1. Lineage (NCBI taxonomy): Eukaryota > Viridiplantae > Streptophyta > Magnoliopsida > Malvales > Malvaceae > Gossypium > Gossypium stocksii. The sequence goes on from CM035626.1 coordinate 39,233,031, forward strand.
AACAGAAACATCAAATTCTCACTCTAACATATACTTATGAACATTAGGTATTTTTACCTATTATGTTGTTTTACTCGTTTTCACTTAAAACTGAGTGGCACAAGTTGTTCAACATAATTTATAACCTCATATTCTATCATAAAACATCAAAATAAAAGCATTTCACCTATGGGTATTTTTCCAAATATGAACCCTAGGTTAAATTGTTGCTAAAATAAGCTAAATCAAGTTACCAAGACTCTAGAAACGTAAAGAACATTAAAAACGGGGCTAGAACGGACTTACTATGAAGCTTGGAAGAGGAACAAACCTTAGCCATGGTGATCCTTGCTACATTCAGTCATGGAAAAAAATGAAGAAGATGATAACTTTTTTTTTTCATGTTATTTTGTCTTTATTCATTAATTAAAGCATTTTACCAAAATGCCCTTAGATACCTTACTTACTAACCATGTCTATTTTTGTCCATGAAAACCTAATGGTATAATTACCATATAAGGACCTCTACTTTTAAAACCCATTACTCACAAGTACCTTTATGAACTAGAACACACATTTTTCACCTATTTCAATTTAGTCCTAAATACCAACTTGAGCACCCAAACGATAAAAGTTCGCAACAAAATTTTCACACAGTCATTCCATCATACAGTAAATATTAAAAATTAATCAAAATAAATTTTTATACTTCAGATTTGTGGTTTTGAAACCACTATTCCGTTTAGGCCCTAAATTGAGCTGCCACATGTTGCAACTTTTCAATGAATTTTATTTTTGCTTTGTCGATGACAATTACTTACTGTGAAATTTTGTGGCCCAAAACAATGCCTTCACAAACCTTAAAGTGGCATTTTTCCTAATTCAACACCAGATTTGTTTCTTGACATTAGCAACGTACTGACTCCAAATTTTTTAAGCAATCTTCAAAAGTGTCGCCAAACACGGAGAAATCATCCATGAATACTTCAAGGAATTTTTCCACCATGTTAGAAAATATTGCTCTCATGAAACACTGGAATGTTGCCGAGGCATTACATAACACAAATGGCATTCTTCTGAAAGCAAATGTTCCATAAGGACAGGTGAACGTAGTTTTTTCTCGATCAGTAAGAGATATGGCAATTTGGTTGTACCCTGAGTAGCCATCTAAAAAATAGTAGAAGGCTTTCCCTGCTAGTCTGTCCAGCATCTGATCTATAAAAGGCAAATGGAAATAGTCCTTCTTTATTGCTTTGTTGAGATTTTGATAACCCATACAAACTCTCTAACCTGTGATAGTACATGTGGGAATGAGTTCGTTGTTATCATTTCTGACTACTGTGACTCCTCCTTTCTTAGGTACACACTGAATAGGGCTCATGTTAGGATAATCTTATTCTTAACTACTTCCTTCATGTTAGGATATAATCTCATTTACTATTCAATAGATTTGTCATGGCAATCTTCAAGTATTAATTTGTGCATGCAGATTGCTGGGCTAATTCTTTTGATATATGTAATTGACCATCCTAAAGCTTTCTTGGATTTCTTTAAGATCTCCAATAATTGCATATCTTGTTCTATTGTAAGCTCGGTAGAAATAACCACAAGCAGTGTATCATTTTCTCCCAAATAAGCGTACTTCAAATATACTAGTAATTACTTCAAATCTAGCACCGATGGATCTTCTATTGAAGAACGAGGAGGGTTAAAACAACAACTTGACAAATTTGATGATTTAAAGCTCCTTCTGCATCCATTTTGAAATTGCTAAGTTTCCATCAGTTCTTCAAATTTTTTAGTCAAATCTATTTCATTTAATTTGAAAGAGTCTGCCTCAGAATTGTTGTGCATATGTCTTATAAATTCTTCCTGAATTACAATGTCAATAAATTCTACAACATGACATTCTTCATCTAGGCCTGCATTCTTTAAAGCATCAAACACATTAAAAGTCAATTGCTGATCATTAATGCTTATGGTTAGCTCACCTTTCTGTACATCAATCAATGTTCTACCAGTTGCTAAGAAAGGTCGTCCAAGTATTATAGGTACCTTTTTATCTGCTTCACATTCCAGAATAATAAAATCTGCTGGAAAGATGAACTTGTCAACTTTTACTAGTACATATTCAATTTTACCTTCTGGATGGACATATGATCTATCAGCTAGTTATAGTGTGCCTATAGTAGGTCTTTCCTTTCCTATCCCAAGTTTCTTGAAAACAGACATAGGCATTAGACTAATACTTGCACCTAAATCACATAATGTTTTGCCTACATAATGGTTTCCAATCGAAAGGTATAGTGAAACTCCCTGGATCTTTTATTTTATGGTAGTTTGTTCTTCGGCATTGTTGTGCACCTTTCAGTAAGTGATACAGTTTCAAACTCCTCTAACCTTCTCTTCTTGGATAGGATATCTTTCATGAATTTCACATAGTTAGGAAATTATTTTAATGTTTCCACCAAAGGTATATTGTTGTGTAATTGTTTCAAGACCTTTCAAAATTTCTTGAATTGAGCACCTTGTTTCAACTTTTGGAAACATTGGGGAAAAGGTGGCGATGGCCTTCCTTCCATTTGTTGAGGTTGCCTTGACATGGCATTTGTATTTTCTCAACAAGATGAATTTGCTTCTGTATGCTTTTGTCTACAGCCATCTTTTGTACTTTGTCTCACTTCTAGTTCAAAAGTTGTGCTTCTAGGAACTTTGGAACTTTCCTCATCAGACAAGGCATTATTCATAACTCCTAGCAGCTGAATGCCACTCCTGAGTGTTATGTCTTTACATTGTTCTTTTCCTTGAGATCTAGAACTTTCTGTGTCACTAGGCAATGCCCTCTGTTGTCTGGCACTTGATTCTTTAGAGCTCTTAAAAAAGCTACTTGGCTCTGAATAATTGCATCATTCTTTGTCTTATATTCTTTTAATAAAGCTCCCATAGCTGATGTTGAAGATGGTGAACTTTGTTGCACATTTTACAGTGACATTGGTTGATTGTGGCCAAGCGGTACACTAGCCATATTCTGTCTAATAGCAATGCTAGCATTTCCCATTCCCTATTTACTCAAACTAAAATTTGGATGTTGCCTCCACCCTGGATTGTAGGTGTTTGAGTAGGTTGTTGTTGCTACAATTAAAATTTCCCATGTAATACTTAGAGGCTAGATTGGATGAGCATTCATCAAAAACATGATCTCCTCCATAGTATAAACATGCTAGTTCTACAACCTTCATCTCTTACACTACAGAGGGTCTTTTTAGAGTTTTAATCATATTTGTTAAAAATGATACCTGAGCTATTAATGATGTAATCGCATCAAGTTCCATTGCTCCAACAAGTCTTCTACTAGTACCAACTTTGGTAGTGGGGTACTGATAATCATTATTTGCTATTCTTTTTAGAAATTTGCATGCTTCATAGTAGGATTTGTCGAATAATGTCCCATTAGCAGATGCATCCACCACCATTCGCGTATGAGCATTTAATTCATTGTAGAACATTTCTATTTGTGTCCAATGTTGAAAACTATGCATCAAGCATTGTCTAATTAATTCTTTGCAACACTCCCATGCTTCATATAATGTCTCATCTTCAGATTGCCTGAACGATGTAATGTCATTACTCAGCTTGGCATTCATGTTGGAAGGATTGTACCTCAGCAGAAATCTCTAACACAGTTCATTCAAAGATGCCATCGTACCTGATGGTAATCCATTCAACCATGATCTGGCACGATCTCGCAATGAAAAAGGGAATAATTTTAATCTAAGGGCATCTTTAGGAAACCTTGCTGCCTGAATGAGTCACAAACTTCAAGAAAAAGTCTCAAGTGCAATTCGGGATCTTTAGTTGGTAAACCACTAAACTGCCCTACTGTCTGTAGCATCTGAAACATTACTGGTTTTAATTCAAAGTGTTGAGCTTAAATATGTGGCCTAACAATTCCTGGACATAAATCACCCAAATTAGGCACTACATGTTCTCTAATGGATCTATCTCTGTCATCTAAGATTCGAGAATATCAGCATTCCTTTCATTCTTGAGTACCAGATCTTCTTTGATTGGATCATTTATAATACTCCTCATTTCTCTTAATGCTTTCCTTATTCGCCTTAATGTCTTTTCAATCTAAGGATCAAAACAGTATTCTGTATCCTTTTGAATACTTCTTCTCATGTGCTAGTACAAAACTTGAAAAATCAAATAAAATACTAATTAACTGTTCTAACAAAAATAACAAGAACAATAACAAATCAACTTTTCACCAATGCTACCGATCCCCGGCAACGATGCCAAAAATTTTTTGTGTGTAAGTAACTAATGTAATTATGCAAGTGTACATGTCATTCAAGTAATAAAGTGATAAGTAAGTATCGTCTCCATAGGGATCAGAAATTGGTAAGAGATTGATTAAGTTATTATAATCCTATTAACTGTACTAAATAGCAGGAAATACTCTTAAGTTGAATAAGATGTTCGTATAATGAATGAATGTAATTTAATGCTAAAAATAGAGAATTGATATGGCAAATAAAATGTAGTGGAAAATTTAAAAGAAAAGTAAGAGTAATTCTATTGTTGAATGAATAGGGCTAGAATTATTTTGGTGAAATGCTTATATCCAAATAATGTCATGGCAAAATATTGTCTAATCAACTGCTCAGAGAGTAACTATTGTAACCTGCCTCTTTCAATAGCTAGATTTTAAGCTAAAAATCTAAGTTACTCTATGTCTATGGAACTCTATATTAATAACCACAATGAACGTTCTTCTCTGCACAACTCACAACATCTATGCCTAGAGTACTACGAATATTCTGTCGAATATTCATTTGCGTCAAATGGTTCTAGATCCAGTATATTTAACCTTTTAGAATTAAAAATACATATATTAACATAGCATACAATCAACTATATCTAGAGCTTGCATGCATGTATTTCAAATAAGCATAAATCGAATGAAATAGTGACATAGACAATCTCAAATCATGAGCATTAAAGATAATAAAACATTCACCCAAATAACTCTAACCCAGAAAAGATTTAGTTCATGGGTGGAGAAGTTAAAACCAAATTAAAGTCATTCATCAACATTAAAACAAATTTGAATCATAGAAATCAGGAAAACTAAAGGCGTTCTTACAGGATTTCTCACCACACTCCAACCTCTGTTTTAGCTTCCAATTGTATGTGAACTTAGGTTAGATGTCTCTTCCCTTTCTTCATGTCAGTATTCTACTCTCTGTAGCTGCTACCCTTTCTTTCTCTGGAATTCTCCAATGAAATTTTTTCTATGTGTAGAGAGAGGATTACTGTCACCAGTCTCTTTCTATCACAAATTCTCCTCCCATTTTTTCTTCTCTCTCGTCTTCTTTTTGTTGGGTAGATTCAGCCTACCTCTGCACACTTTTTCTAGAATTGCCATGGCAATTCTGTTGGCAATCTTACTTAACATGAATTCTAAGAAACCTTTAGTTTAATATGATTAATAAAATTCATGTTTTACTAAGTAAAAGATTTTGAGAGGACTTATTTGGTTTCAAAACTCATGAAAGATTGAGTTGCCATGGAATATTTTCTAAACACTCTTAAACATAAGGAAAATGAACTAAGTTGAAATATGTAATTATCCTAGCCTATTCATGTTATTGATTGTTGAATTGTGTCTTTACTGCTAAATTCATTTGATACATATCATTTCATACTTGGCATTTAGATTAAATTGCATTAGGGATCATCTTGCATTTAGATAGCTTAATCATTATCACTAAAAATATTGTGTTTTTATCACCGAATAGTTACCTTATTAACATATATAGTCCCTGTGGGGACGATAACTCTTATACTTACTTATTACTTGATAGCGAATGTATACACTTGCATAAACCAAGTGTTACAAGTTTTTGGCGTCATTTTTGGAGATTATTGCCTTAATCATTTTTTGTGAAATTATTCTTTGCAATTTGGTTTTTATTTTATTTTAATTTCTAACTTTACTAATTAGTTCTTTAATTTTTTTGTATTCTTTATTTGTTTTATGATTTTTTTTTCAGGTCTTTATGAGCATAGATCGAATCATTACTCCTTGTAGACCCTAAAATCGAGCAGGCCTTTAGACAAAAGAAGATGAGAAAGATTAGCCTAAAGACAAGTCGTAGAAATAGACCCTGAGAATCAAAATGATGTTTAAGGGAATGGAGCCGCTAATGCTCAAAATCCAATCTTTATTGCTGATGATAGGGATCGACCCATAAGATAGTATGTCGCGCCACTTTTTAACAAACTAAATCTTGGAATTAGGAGACCGGAGATCGAGGCATCACAATTTGAATTAAAGCCTATGATGTTTCAAATGCTTCAAACAATAGGCCAATTTAGTGGAATGCCCACAGAAGATCCACATATTCATCTTCGATTATTTATAGAGGTGAGCGATTCCTTCAAGATAGCCAGTGTAACTGAAGACACACTAAGGTTGAAGTTGTTTCCATACTTGTTGCGAGATCGAGCATGAGCATGGATTAATTCGTTGCCATCCAACTGAATTTCTACTGGGCAAGAATTTGGTGAACACTTTTTGGTAAATTATGTTCCACTTAGCAAAAATGCTAAGTTGTGGAATAAGATCACCACTTTTTAATAGATAGATGATGAGTCCCTATATGAGGCATGAGAGAGATTCAATGAGTTACTTCATAGATACCCTTACCATGGGATTTCGCATTGCAACCAGTTGGAAACATTTTGTAATGGTTTCAACGCACACACAAGGTTAGTGGTAGATGCTTTTGCGAATTGTACTCTTTTATCAAAATCAAATAATAAGGATTATGAGATCATTGAGAGAATATGCAGTAACAATTACCAGTGGTCGACAAATCAAACAACTTCAGGAAGACAAGTAGCCGGAGTACATGAAGAAGTTGCCCTTGCCTCACTCTCAGCTCAGGTATCATCTATCTCTTCAATGTTGAAACAATTTACTACTGAAAATTTAAATCATGTTGCAACTCAGCCACTAATCCATTACCAATGAGGTGGACAAAAAAACAATTACATGCAACATAAATCAAATCAACTTCTTGGTTTCAATTAACAAGTTCAAAAACAACCACAAGTAGAACCATTTGGAGAATTTGTTGAAGGCATACATTACTAAAAATAATGCCTTGATAAAGGCCAAGCAAGAACATTGGAGAATTTGGAAAATCAAGTGGGATAATTAGGTAATGAGCTAAGGAGCAAACCCCAAGGTGCTGTACCAAGCAACATAGAAAATCCTCTACCAAATGAGTCTTCTAATCTTGAGAACTTATTAAAAGCATACATGGCGAAGAATGATACAACTTTGAGAAATTTGGAGAACCAGATAGGATAGTTAGCCAATGAACTTTGAAATAGACTACAAAGAGCTTTGCCTAGTGACATGGAGAACCTAAGAAAATCAGGCAAGGAGAATTGCAAAATGGTCACTTTACGAAGAGGAAAGATTTGGAACCCAATAAAGTTAAGGATGTCGATGAACCTCCCATGAACGAGGAAATTCAAACAACAGTTGAAATTCCTAGACTAGAGAAGCCAAATTCTACAAATTCTGAAGAGGTAAAATCTAAACTTATGAATTCTGTTAAGCTAACCCCTTCCTTAGATTCAGATATTGTAACACCCCTTACCCATATTCACGTGGTAACAAGGTACGAGGCATTACCAGATTTAAACATAAACACACATACAATTTCGAGCCATAAGTTTCCATCCAAATTTAAAACTTTTCACATTCTTTCACATTGTCCCTAAAATGAGCCTACGAGGCCCAAAACATACTTTGGAAGCAGTTCAGGACTAAACTGAGAACTTCTAAAAATTTGGCAAACTTATAAAAATTTTGCCCTAAACAGGGGTTACATGCCCGTGTGAATATGGGACACGCCCGTATAGGTAGGCCATGGGGTCACACACACACACGTGTCTTTACCCCATGTAACTATTTGTTTATGACATCATGCACCAAAAGAAGTCACAAGGCCAAGTCACACGCCCGTGTGCAAGGCTGTGTGGCGAATTTAATTTTGGCAAAATAGGTGCAGACTTCACACGCCCTAGACACATGCCCAAGTCCCAGGAACGTATCATCCACACGGTCGAGACACACAGTCGTGTCTCTACCCGTGTGCTCCATACTGAGCATTCTGTTTCTCAAAACTAAGGTGCAGGGGGACACATGGCCTATCAACACGCCCATGGGCTGACCATGTGTCACACACGGCCTCGACACACGCCCGTGTGTCTACCCGTGTGGACAAAACTAAGTCTATTTACTAAGCCGTTTGCCACCCTCAACTTCACACACATACTTGTACATCTCATTAGCATTTAACATGGCATTAATTGGAAATTAAACATCCACAAAACATGACTCAAACATGGTATTCCCACAACACCAAAGGCATTAACTCATGCATGCATATATAAATACGTTTACAACCCAATTAGCCAGTATAAGCCAAATCTCATGACCAAATTGTAACATCCTAATTTTGGGCCTAGTCGGAATAGTGGTTTCGAGACCACAAATTCAAAGTAGAAGAATTTGTTTTATGATTTTTTTGAGGTCTCTAACATGTTGGCATGATTATGTGAAAGTTTCATGAAGAAATTTTGTGAGTAAGTGTCCAATTTGACTTTTAAGACTAAATTGCAAAAGTTACAAAATAAGAAATTCTAGAAACTTTAAGTATGGAATTGCATTGGAATCTTAATTAGAGGTCTTTAAATAGCAATGTTCCCAATTTCTATATTTTTGGACAAAAATGGACATGGAAGGGTAAAATTTTAAAGAAAGGCTAAAAGGGCAATTTGGTCATTTGGTTAATAAAAGAATAAAAAGGGAAAATGGAGTCAAGATTGGTGTCCATCTTTCTCACCTTGGCCGAAAATCACAAGGAGACCATAGCTAGGGTTTCTTCAACTTTCAAGCTTGATATTACGTGCATCCTAGCCCCCTTTTTAATGCTCTTTACATTTTTGAAGTCCTCGTAACCTGATTTTCCTATTTCTACCATTTATTTGAGCTAGGGTTGATGTTCAAAAATTTACCCATGTGTGACACGCATGTGTTTTGATTTCATGGTAGGTTATGAAAGTTTCGTGTGTAATAAATGAGTTTTACTAAGTGATTTTCGATGAAAACGTTCAAAAGGACCTATTCATAAAAGTTGTAAAATAGGCAATAAAAATATGATTTGAAAGAAAATGTTGGCTGTTATAAGCATGATATAGGTTTGGCTACGCTTCGGTAACAAAGAAAACAAGTACATTTCGTTCTACGAGCCTAGGGACTAATTCGTAAATATGTGAAAGTTTAAGGGCAAAACTATAATTTTGCCAAAGTATGATTTTTGGACTATTTTGAACAATGTGGTAATTAAATGAGTGAAATTTTCTAGTATAGAATAAGAAAAACAGTGTCCGGACCTAAACCGAGGAAGGAACAAGGTTGTAAACTAAATCAAATAGGTAACCATATTTTGGTACCGAGGTAAGTTTGTGTGTAAATAATGCAATGTTATATTATTATGTATTTAATGCTTTAATATTGCATGAATTGTATAATTTTTTTTTTGTGAATTTGACTAATGATGACTTGATGATGATTCGACCAAGATTTGATACTCGAAATCTCGGTTGAACCTTAGGAATAGATATGATACAAATGTCATGAAATTTGGGTTATTGAGATCCTGTATAAGACCATATTAGGAATATGGCTTTGGCATGTGATTTCATGTAAGACCACGTCTGGGACATGGCTTCAAAATGAGACTTCGTATAAGACCATATCTGGGATATGGCATTGGCATCTTACTATGCGTATGAGATTTCCTGAGTATCCTTTAGTGTTCCAAGCAGTTCAACGGGTAAATCTAAGATAATGTCAAAGAAATGACAAGGTATGATCATGTTGAATGGGTACATGTATGTACACAAAGCTCATAAATAATGAGATTATGAATCAATAAGACCTCGGTAAGAAGTGAATGAATGAATTATTAACATGAGTTTTATCATACATTATGTAAATGACATGATTTTAAATGTATCTATGATACTTGATGACATTGTGACAAATGATACTATGATATGTGTATAATAATGCATGGTTAATGTTGTTATTTATTTACATGCAAACTTACAAAGCACTATGCTTACTCCCCTTTCTTTTTCCATTTTCTTATAGTATTGCCAAGCTAGCTCAAGGATCGAAGGACGTTGGAGACTTGATCACACTATCATTTGGAACATTTGAGTATAGCTAGTTTCAACCTTTTGAGTATGGCATGTATAGAGACTTGGTTATTTTGTTATGTGTCATATTTGATTTGGCCAAACATGTTGGCTTATTTTGATGAATGTTCATTTTGTATAAGGCCATGAAAAATTGGCTAATGTTGCTTATAAGTTTAATCACATGATGAGGCATTTTATAGATGTAGTAATTTGCATGATTGGGATGATGAGTATGTCTTGGTTTGAGTGTGATAGAATTGGCATGAGAATGATGTGTTGGTGTCTTGGTTGTGGATATTATGGTTGCCTTAGAATGCTCTGATTTGAGCCTATGGATTGGTGTTGGAGTGTATGAATTTCAGGGTGGCAAATGGCTTGGTAAATAGCCTTATTTTTTACCACACGGGTAGATACACGGTCAGCCCAATGGGCATGTGAATAGGCTATGTGTCCCCTGCACCTTAGCTTTGAGAAACAGAATTCCCAGTATGGAGCACACGGGCAGAGACACGGGTGTGTGTCTCAGCAGTGTGGACGGCACGGCCTAGAAAACAGGCATGTGCCTAGGGCGTGTGCAGTCTGCACCTTAAATGCAAAAATTAAATTCACCACTTGGCCGTGTGACCTTATTTTGCTGCTGACATCATAAATAGAGAGTTACACGGGTTGAGGACATGGGTGTGTTCTGAGCCACACAGGCATGTGTGTCCACACGACCTACCCACACGGGCGTGTGACTCTCCAAAAACATGAAAAAAATTTTTAAATGTTCCAAGGTTTCCGCTTTAGTCCCAAACCACTCCCGATGTATGTTTTAGGCCTCATGGGCCTGTATAAGGGACGATATGCTTGTGTATGAATGATTTTAAATGGAATGAAATTTTCTGGCTTAGAAATGTACGTTTGGTTATGTTAAGTCTGGTAATGCCTCGTACCCTGTCCCGGTGTCGGACTCGGGTAAGGGGAGTTACACAAATACAAATGAATCATTTGACCATTATAAACCGATACACTTGGTTAATCAATAATAACTCATATAACAAAGTAATCTAGTCCCTATACATTCCATAGACTTAAAATGCTCGAAAACATTGATACCAAATTATTAGCTTGATAGTGTAATAGAATCTTCGACGATCTCTAACTCGAGCCAACCTGATGACACTATAAAACATGGGAAAGGAAAGGGGAGTAAGCTATAAAGCTTAGTAAGTTTATATGCAACTAATAAGCATCCTACAATTTATTTTCCAAGACTAACAATATAACTACAAGATAATATATAACTTATTCAATCACATTGTCTATTCTATCAATTTGCAAGCATATTTTAACAAATCTTGTCATTAATCTAGCAATCAAAAGCTCTCCATTATAGCAAACTACCACAATTATCCAATCATTCCTAACCTCACATTATACATACACATTAATTATGATTATTCACTTTTCGAATATATATATTTTAACATCTTTCAGCTGATCAAAGCACATATTTTCCCATCATCGTTTTAATAGGCAATTATATCAATCATTCCTTTTTCTCATATCTGATAATTCATAATTTGTACAAATAAACTATGCTATATCATAACTTAATTTGACCCGAAGGCCAATTTCATGATCATCAACCAAATTCACCATGTATTTATACATCACAAGCATGGATCAATATTCACAAGCTTTCATAAAACAATTTTGTAGCGATAACATTACTCAAACATCACCTTACAAATAGTTCACCACTTAATGAATTCAATACTTATAAGTTTTACGTACATACCTATACCATATCGTAACATTATCACACACTTTCACCTCTTTGATATTCCCGTTGAACGCTCGGAATACTAACGGATACTTGGAAAGCTTGCACATACGTGCCACATATATGTAGCCAAAGCTACCTATGATCACATTTTACATATATGCTCGTTCTCGAGCTAGTCGCCGGTCTGCTCACACAAGCTGACGGTTGTGACGTAGCTACTCAGTGCTGCTCACACAAGTTGACAGGTATCCGCAGCATATACAGGACTACCTAGCCACTGGTAGAAGTACAAGACTAACACCTAGACATCACATAATCACATGATTGCACACATAGGTTCCTAGTGACATGTCACTTGTATCCTATTCTATTCCTAAGGTTCAACTGGGATTTTCCTCACTTATCAAAACTTTGTCGATTTTAACCAATAAGTCAATCATAGGTAAATCATACAATTTACACAATATTAAAACATTAAAACATAATAGAATGATGCATTATTTACATATAAACTTACCTCGATACTAAAAATGGTGAAAAGGAGCTAACTGTCAAATACTTGTTTTTCCCTCATTCTAGGTCGAATCTCGTTTTTCATGATCTATAATATCAAATTTAATGTGACCCAAAAATCATATTATGGCAAAGTTACTTTTTTGCCCCTAAAGTTTGACATATTTACATTTTTGCCCCTAAGCTCAAAAAATGAAATGTACTCAATTTTTTTACTACCCATGCATAGCTGAACCTCTTTTATACTTATAGAAGCCCATATTTTTCATTAAATCTGATTTTTAACACATATTTCATAACTTTTACAAATAGGTCCTTTTATGCATTTTTACCTAAAATCACTTAGTAAAAGTCGTCTCTCTAACCATAAACATGTATTTTCTACCATTAAACACAAAAATAAACATATATTCATCATGGGTAAAAACCCTAGACTTTAACCATATCTAAAATTAGAGGTAGAAATAGATAGATCTTGTTATGAGGATTTCAAAAACGTAAAAATCATTAAAAACAGGACTAGAACGGACTTACTATGGAGCTTGGAAACCTTGAACAAAACCCTAGCCATGGTGGTCTTCAAAAATTAGGCCAAGGGGTTGAAGATGAGAAAAATTTGGCTTTTATTTTGTTTATTTAATCATTTAATCACTAAATGACCAAAATGCCCTTAACTTAAAAATATTCTGTTTCACCTATTTCATGTCCATTTTTGTCCAACCAATTAACCAATGGTCTTATTACCATTGAAGGACCTCCAATTTAAAATTTCATAGCAATTTGACACCCTTAGCTTCTAGAACTCAAGTTTTGCACTTATAATTTAGTCATTTTGACTAAATTAAGTGCCCAAACGTCAAAATTTTCGAATAAGATTTTCACGAAATCATTCCGTGAAATTGTAGACCATAAAAATATAATAAAATTAAATTTTTCCTCATCAGATTTGTGGTCTCGAAACCACTGTTCCAACTAGGCCCAAAATCAGGCTATTACAACTCTGCACCCTTAGGGATTTTCGTCCCCGAAAATCCTAACAGAAGAAATTGCTTTCAACTTTCATGAATCACTTCTACTAATTTCTCAGAATCACAACTCAAATCAACCTCGTATCTTTTTCCATAATTCGGATATAGCCCTCGGATTTCAATCCGAAATAATGGGGACTGGCACTCTATGAGAGCTAACAACCTCAGAAACATGTAACTCAGTCGATTTGTTAAATGAGAAACCTGATCACCAAAACATCTATTTCAAATAACCACGCATTTTGATTACTCCCAGAATGAACCAGTAAGCTACTAGTGAACCTCGTACAAAAATTTCCTACATAAGCTTTGAATTCATCTACACATAATTTCTATTTTAGAATAATAACATCAGTCATCTGGTTAGACCTAAAATTCAAAATAAAAAATCGAGTCATACTGAACTCGTTTAATTTACCACTCACTATCACATTCCTGAGATTCTCAATCTTGCAAAGAAGACATCGCTTTAGGTTTTCAATTTAGTTAGATTCAGATTCCCATCAAATAAAATTAATCATGTAACCAACACTCACAAAATGAATAAAGGTTTTTCATTCTGCAACTATATCTACTTTCCAAAAGTTAATCGTTAACTATTCACAATCTTTCAATAGTCCAAGCCATCAATGTTGTCTTAACTTCATTTTTTTTTTTTGTAACATTAGATACCTTATACTCTTGGAATCAAGTAGCACATGACATTTTTTGTCAAACAAACAATGCCATCAATTTCTCAACACAGACATACTAGCGGCCGAATCTAAGTTTCTCGTCAAACAATTCTTTTCATGAGACTTTAACCGTCTGAAAATATGAACTGTCGCTTTACATTCTTGTAATAAAACACATTCCAATTCATTCAATCGTGCATCATTGAAAAATCATAAATTCATTATTCAATTCAAATTGAACTCAGAACCAGAGCTTCGGTTAATAATATGTTAAATTGTTTTTCAACCTTGCTAACATGAACAGATGATCCAAACTTTTATAAATGTGATAACCATATCATTTAGAACAGCTTTAACTCATAATAGCATCATCAAATTAGAACAAATCTAATAGGTATATCTCGGTATCGTACTCTCTAAAATATCAATCCTTTATTCAGACTGTCCATCGATATACTCGTGAATGCACAAAATTTATTACCATAACTGAGGATACTTTAACTAAATGTAACTCAAATCACATTTCAACTGACCAGCTCACCCTGATAAAACAACTGAGTCGATTTTGACTATCAAATAATAACATAACAAGATGCTCCTTTCTTCACGCTATTTAAACAACTCAAACACACAATCTTTCAAAATTCTCTTATCATGCAAATCAAAGACCTTTACAATCGCATTAGCTCAAAGTAACAAGGATATCCCGATTGAATGCATTGACTTTAATTAACTTACTTGAGGAAAGAAATCCATCATACAGATTGGCGTTTTGTGATTTCACCACTTATACCTTTGCCAATGTCAATTCCTTACATGAAAACTAGAGTAATCCAGATACCAGAATCACCATGTTTCTATGATCGAACCAAAAGCATAATCATAATAAACATAGTTATCACAAGCTGAAGAACACAATTAAAGATAAGCCATGGTTGATAATTCACGAAATAAGAATGATAGAAAAACTGAGATAAAGAAATCCAAGATACGACACCATATTGGATGTCCGAAAACACAACTCACAAGAAGATAAGAAAGATCTTAATAATTCCTTAGGGAAAGTCAGAAGAAAAACACTACTTACCGACTCTAGACTTCCATCATAATAGAGATAATATATTTCTCACATATTGTAACACCCCAAACTCGGCCTAGACGTTACGGCCAAGTCTGGTATGTCACATTGAAGTGTTTTTCGAAAACCATGTTTTCATTGAAAACCCTTCTTAATGTTTAGAAACTTTTACCGTTAAACTTGTATAAAACCTTAGCTTTATTTTTCCAAAATGTGGTTCATTGTAATAATCAAAGCATTGTAAACAACCTTGTAAAATCTTATGGGAAATTTTGAAAACTCGTAAATCTTTGTAGCGGCGAAAAACATGTTATTTAAAAACAGTTAAGTATCGAAAAATCAAACCTTCTTTGTTATGGCTTAAAGTGAATGGATACTACGCACCAGGTAGGATTCAAACGAAGAGGAGGTGAGTCATTTAGAGTGCTTAAGTACCAAACTCTTTCTAGATCCAATCCTAAACATGCACACATCCATTGCCACACTTTAAGCTAATGACTTGTCCATGATCCATAAATTAAGTTTAAGTTTATTTAAGATATTCATTTATGAAAACGTTTACATTGCGAAAACTTTGCTCGGTTATCATGATATTTTAAAAACAAGTAACTTTTATAAAAACGAGCCTTAGAGCTAACCGATTTCAAAACGATTTAATCAATACCATACTTAAGCTAAAAACAAATTAAAAATAATTAAAAAGGCCTTATTACAAACCCAAAATCAGAATAAAAATAATTAAGATTAAATTGAAATAATTAACTTAATTAAAAACCATCAGTCCAGTCCATGTGGCCACTCTGAATCGCTCCTAGCTCCAAGTCCACCAATCTAAGTCTCACCTGTAAGGATGGAAGGAAAAGATGCGTTTGGAAAACTCAGTGTGCAACAAAGCCCTTTTCAGAGCCCACATCAACACAAGCATACTGGGCCTAAGCCCTGATTCAATCTCATCTGTCATTGGCCCGAAGCCTTTTCATATATCGGTTACTAGGCCTTAGCCCTTTTTCATATATAAACTCACTGGCCTGAAACCTTATTCTGTAAACGGTATGGCCCACTGGCCCATTTCAATAACATATGTAAATTTCAATGCATGTATGCAAACCCATATCCATATGTGGGGAAACTATCAACCCACCCAACCGCTACTCTCCACCTGTACCAACCAAGCTCTCCATGTGGGGAATAACTCAACCCACCCAACCAAACTCTCCACTGGCAGCATAGCTGCTTTATCATATAACTGGAGGCCTAGCCTCTTTTAATAACTGGGGCAAAGCCCTTTTCGGTAAACTGGGGCAAAGCCCTTTAGCACTTCCTCCATTCATATAAAACCCAACCCATGCATGAATGAATATATCATGGCATATCATATGCATATCATGGCATATCATGTACAAAACAGTATCACATGCATCTTAATCATAACATAACCCTAGGGGTATAATGGTCATTTTCACCTAGGGCAAAATAGTTGTTTTAGCATTTTAAGGGTAATTTAGTAATTTTATCAACTATTAGGGTTTACATGCTCATTATCAATTATCAACAATTCCAAGTGTTTAAACAGTGATTCTAGCCCATTTTAGCAAAACCGAGTTATTAGGCCCAAAACCACTAATGGGCCCTACGTAGCCGATTTAGTCATCTAAGCCCATTTAGCCTATATTCCATAATGGTATTAACTATCTTAATGTGTAATTTATTCAGAATCCATTTTCTACCAAACTTATCCAAATGGGCCCGAAAGCCTATTGGGCCCGATTTTAGCCACTCGAGGCCCAACTTATCGTGATGCACAAAATCGTGCCCTTACCTGTTCCTACGATCCTGATCATCGAACTTAACGTATCTAACTAACCTATGAGCATTCACATACTCATGAGTTCTCGAAATGCCAGAATTTTGGCATTTCGGCTCTTTGGCATATATTGAGTTAAGCTACTAAAGAGGGTTCGTTACACACCAGATTAATGTCGAATCTTTGACGAGATCCCTACACGTAAAGCCTACAATCAGTTATTAATAAATTAGTCTAACAATTGACTATATCAACCCACTATACACTTTACCATATTCGGCCATAGCCTAAAATAATCCCTAGCATTACCTTTGTTGACTTCCAACCATTAGAGCCAGATGCTCCCCAAGTAACACTCTACAATACTCCTTGACGAATCGCCCTTACGCCTTACTAAACACATACGAAACAAAGAATGAGACTTTAGGAGCCTTAATCCCCTAACGTTAACTACCCAAAAAGGTTTCGGCTTTTCCTTCAATTATGAATTAATGAGTGAACAAGGTTTGTACACTTACCACAACGTTATTCTGCCAAAAAAGTGCTCCTAGATAATGATCTAATCCCGATCCATAATAACTCCAATCACGAACACGAGAATAGCCACATTTACGCTCTACAGTCGGCTTTTGAAACACCACAAGTCATGAAGGTTTCGACTAGAAGAAAAGATGGAGATTCGACTTCTAGAGGATTTGGATTATGGACTTTTGAGAAGGATTGATGAAGAAAAGAGAATGAGAAACTAGAAATAATAGAAGAGAGGAGATGACGGTATAGGTTCGGTTTGAAAGAAATTATCAAAGGGGAGAGATGAGATAAAGGAAAAATAAGAAAGAAAAATAAGAAGAAAGAAGGGTAGAAGATTTTCGTGAAAAAAAGGAACAACCCAAAAATAAAATAAAATGAAAACCGATTGAAAAGAAGAAACAAATTCGGCTAACACTTTCTCTTCAAGTAAAACAAATTCCTTTACCTAAGCTTCCCATCCATTTTAAATTCCCTTAATTGCTCCTTGAATTTTGCTACCACCAGATTTAAATTCCATCCAAAACAAATTTGAATTGCTTTCAATTTCTTCATTGATTTTAGCTAAAAAAAACAAAAACAAAGTTTGAGTGGAACTCAAACTTTTCCACCGATTAATAGCAGCCCCCACCGCTTGAATCTGCTGCTAGGAAGCACTCCAATCCCACACGACTCTTCCTGCGCGTGCCCAGCAAAAACAGCATCCTCCTGCGCGCGCCCCAGCTTGAATCTGGGACCTCTAGGGTACCCAGCATGTTGTTGACCACTGGGACGGGCTTTTGATTTCAATAATATACCGTCACATTTAATTCTAAGCCATACCTGCTGAAGTCCCACTCATTTAAAAATAAAATCTAAAACCTACCTGCGCCTGGACTTGAACCTGTGCCCCTGTGAAGTGCCTAACGCACTGCTGCCGTTGCGCCACAAGCGTTTCTGTGGCAAATCTCGATCGCAACTATACTTAAAGCCTCCTTAACACCAATTTGACTTCTAAAATAAAAGCAGTTATGCGTGCACCGTGCCTTGAACCCAGGCACACCTCCATACTTCCAGCACCTCTTCCACTGGACCGAGCTTCCCTTTGTGTTACCTTTTAACCCCAACAAATTATAAGGCTTCCTTGCGTCGTTCCCTGATACCTAAAAAAATAAAACTCTTTTGCACATGCTGGGAGTCAAACCCCAGCCCTCTTCCTGCTGCCTTAGCACGCCTAACCACTGGGCCAGATACGCTTCTTCATGCCCAATCTTGCCCAATTTATTTTTAAGGCCTTATTGCCCAGTTCCCCTAAAAAGCAAAAACTAATTTTCTTCTAGAGTTTTGGATTGAACCCAAAATTTTTCCCGTACTATAAATCATTCAAAATTTATTCGCACACTAAATTAACAACAATAATATCATACATATTTTTAAATAAAAAAATAATAATGATAACAATAATAATTTTATAAATATGTTTGGTTTTTTTATCTAATAAATAAAAATTTCAAATACAATAATAATTTTATCACAAAATAATAATTATAATTTTCATAGAAATTTTAAAACATTAATAATAATAACAGAAATATTTTATCAATAATAATAGTAATAATAATATATAATTTTCATAAATATCAGTAATAGTAAATACAGAAAAAATTTTCTAATAATAATTTAATTTAATCAATTTTTTTAAAACAATAATATTTAAAACTTCTCAATTTATTCAGGTTTCCTTTTATCCGAACCCAGACTCAAAGCCCAATTCTTCTAGGCCCAAATTCAGGGTGTTACACATATATAAAACAAAACCATAATCAGTAGAAACATAAGAATAGTCTCACATAAATTTCTACCATTGACTTCATTCCAACATATTAGAATAGAATTTCAAAAAGATAAAGAAATGCCGATCATAAACCAACCAGACTAACAAAACTTTCGTCTAACATTATAGTTAGCTAGCATTCTCACAATATAGGAACTCCATCAGAAACTGAACAATCACCTATATCTCTGAGGATAAAAGATTCTATAGAACATCCAGAAGAGATCATTAAAATCTATTCAACTATAACTGATACACACAGACATATTTACAACTCAAATATAATTTCTCTGACTAATTCTATCATCATGAACCCCGTATTATTTCATTCACTAATGAAAAACAGTTCGGGAGAAACTCCTACAAACACATTCTTTAGATCTCATACTTGAATGAGTTCATTAGCTGAGAGTAACTTTTTCTTTAACCGTGACATTGCTTAATCTGAATAATCTTTAGAGCAATCTGGTATCTCTTCCAGAACTATATTCATTTGCCAAACTATTCTCAACTCTGACTACGTTCTAGTTATTCCGCTATCGAACTCTTTAGTCTCGCACTTGTGAGTTCATTAAAAAATCTCGTGAAATCTTATTACAAAATACCCAATTGGTAAGGGGGTGAGATCATAAAGCATGTAATTAATTCTTATAAATACACACATATGACTTAGCATTTATCATCCACATAATATCGTTACAATCACTTAATTCACTTCAAGCAAATTAACATACATATTCATGTTACATGAACTTTCCGATTATTTTATTCAAACAAGTGCACATAAACACATATTCCATCAATTTGAGTAAATTACTTATCACATTCACTTAATCAAATAAGTTAGGCACATAACATCATATGGATATCGAACAAACATGGGTGAGCTTTTCACGATATAAACTTTCATTTCATTTCACTTTCCATATTAGAATTTGGTATAAACATTGCTAAACTCTCATAGCCATTTCTTACCAGATCATAACCTTACCAAAAAAGTATTACTAAACAACACATACTAACTCATCGTTATTCTTCCATCCAATTGCCATATGGACTTCGTATGTACCTGTATTACTTACTTTACATGTACTTTCATTCTTGTTTCAACTAAGCCCGTTGAACCATTCGAAATCATTAAGGATACTCAGAAGGCATACATAGGTCGTACAATGCCATATCCCAGATATGGTCTTACATGCAATCCAATATCGACGCCAATAGCCCAGCTATGGTCTTACACGAAAACTCACATAGAGGCCATGTCCCAGACATGGTCTAACACGAAATCTCATACCGAAGCCATGTCCTAGACATGGTCTTACATGAAATCTCGTATCGAGGCCATGTCCCAAACATGGTCTTACACGTACTACCATACCGATGCCACATCCTAGATATGGTCTTACAGGGAATCACGTTTCGATAAACTTGATGTTATGACCCTTGTATTTGTAATGTTCCTAGGGTTCTTATTGGACTTCCACACTTATCGAATTATCGTTGAACTCGTTCATACAATTAAACATCATCCACATGGTCAATTATGCAATTTATGCAACATTGAAGTATTTATAAATAAATTATCGATGCACTATTTACACATAAAATACAATTTGATTTTTATATCACAACTATAATCATAGTTTCATATCAAGTATTTAAAACAAAACGTCATATCATTTTTTTAATTTAACATTCTATCCGCTTCATAAAATTCCTACAATCCATCAAAACTCAACGTTCAACCGGAACGATGACATTTCACCCATATTTCCTAACTTATGGTTATTTCATTTTGTACTTAATCACATACATATCATGAACTTTTATTCTTACCTTTCTAAGTTTCGTCTCATCACAAACACATTTTCAAACATCTTCATATCACTTTCGGCCTTATCAAAAGTAGCTCGGTTGGAAAGCATTTCTGTCTCAACAAAACAATTTCATCAGGATCGGGAGATATCACACTATTACAGGTAGTAATATGACATGTATAGCTAGACTCAAATATACCATGTTAGTCTGAGAGTCGACTAAACCATAGATCTAATACCACTAAATGTAACACCCCTTACCTGTATTCACGCCGGAACATGGTTCGAGGTATTACCAGACTTAAACACAATCACACATACAATTTTAAGCCATAAGTTTCCATCCAAATTTAAAAATTTTCACATTCTTTCACATTATCCCTAAAATAAGTCTACGAGGCCCAACACATACTTTGGAAGCAGTTCAGGACTAAATCGAGAACTTCCAAAAATTTTGCAAACTTATAAAAATTTTGCCCTAAATAGGGGTCACACGCCTATGTGAATATGGGACACGCCCGTGTAGGTAGGCTGTGTGGTCACACACGCTAGTGTCCTTACCTCGTGTAACTCTCTGTTTATGACGTCATACACTAAAGGAAGTCACACGGCCAAGCCACACGAAATCATTCTATGAAATTGTAGACTATAAAAATATAATAAAAATAAAATTTTCCTCTTTGGATTTGTGGTCCTGAAACCACTGTACCGACTAGTCCCAAAATCGGGCTGTTACAAATATATTACCTCAGAAGAGCTGTCCAGTCCAATCCAAAGTTTCACAACCTCCATATCCTCAAAGACTCTAGCAACATAAGCAACAACATGATACTTAATTTAAGAGAATGTTAGATATGTTGAAACAGCTACGTATCATTATTCCATTGGTGGAAGCTTCGGAGCAAATGTCGAACTATGCGAAAGCTATGAAGGAATTTCTGTCTAAGAAGAGAAGGCTCGGGGAATTTAAGATTGTAGCCTTGACTTCAGAATGTAGCTTATTTTTTCAGAAGAAGTTGCCTTCTAAGTTGAAGGATCTAGGAAGTTTCACTATATCTTGCAATATTGGAGAATTCTATTATGGTATGGCTTTATGCGATTTGGGATCGAGTATCAACATGATGCCTACGTCTATGTTTAGATGATTAGGTATTGGTAAGGCCAGACCGACTACAGTTACACTCCAACTAGCTGATCAATCTTTGGCATACTTAGAAGGAAAGATCGAGGATGTATTTGTATGTGTTGATAAATCCATATTTCCTATTGAAATTATTATCTTAGATTTTGAAGCAATTAAAAAAAAATACCAATCATCCTAGGAAGGCCTTTCTTAGCAATCGACAAGATGATAATTGATGTACAGAAAGGTGAACTCACCATATGAGTTCAAGATGAATAGGTGACCTTTAATATACTTAAGGTCATAATATCTATTGATGAGGTTGAAGATTATTCTGCTGTCTCCAAGGAAGATCCGATGGCTCCTGCAAAATTAAAATACAATGATCAATTGGAAGGTATTACATCTGATTCTCCACACTAGAGCCATTAGAGCCATGAGAGCCATCATCACATGAGTACAAGCAACCCAAGCCATCAAGAGAAGAGCCACCCGAGTTAGATTTAATGATTTTGAAAATGTCATTAGATACTGAAAAGAGTTCTATCGAGGGACAGAAGAGATTTATCTAATCTTAAGTATTTGATCCTGGGAAACTCAATTCTCAATGGGAAAAAGCAAGGATCATGGATCCCATCTATGACATTTGTGGGTGAGGCTTGTACCAAAGAAAGAAGGTACAATGGAAAATGAGCTGATTTTGTTAAGAATCATCATAGGTAGGCAGATTTTGTATGAATGACAGAAAGTCAAGCAATACAAAATAGAAAGACCATTTCCTATGCTATTCTTTAATCAAATATTAAATATAATTGCTGGGCAATAATATCTCTTCTTTTCAAATGGATACGATTGGTATGATAAATGGTTGTTTGACATCGCCTTTGTCAGGGACAATCATCAATAACATTGAGGGAGTTCTTTTCACTCTCTCTGTTGTTAATTTATTTTTAGTTCTTTTTTCTCTATTTTGAATAAATAACATGTTTAGAAATTTTTTTCTTAAATTAGTAGTTCCAATTAATTTTGTCTAAGGAGATTTGAACTTAAGCAAGACCATTTGTGACCCCTTCAACCTTTCCTGGGAACTTAATTTGATGTAATTTTTCTAGAAGAAATTTTCTAAGTAGCCAAAAAAATTTTAATTTTAATTTTAATTTTAAGTTTAAGTTTATTTTCATTTTTATTTTTCAATAAGAGGGTCAAGTTGCCTAAGGTTTAATCAATTTATTTCTATCAAACTTTATTTCAGTATAGGTAATAAAATTTTTGTAGTTTTGGGCTCGAGGATAGAATAGTGTTAAGGAGAAAAATATCCAACACTTGTTGCCCCTTCGCCATGTTGCAATATTCTCGAAAAAAATGGGATGACAAAAATTAATAAAAAGGGGAGGAATTTCTTTTATTTCTTTTTCTTAGTGTTATTTTTAGGATATATTTATTTACTTAGGAATATTTATGTTTTATGCATAAAATAAATTGAACAAATTACAAACATGAATAAATTAAGCACAATGTCTCTTCTCTAATAAAAAGTGAAGTGATGTGGTAATGAGAATGAAGATATCTAGGATGGATTGTTGAGAAAGACTTGGTACTTAATTAGTCTTCATGACTTACCTCTCTTTCTTACAACCCTACCTAGTGTTTAGTTTTAATTCAATACTTTGTTTTCGCAATGAGGATATTGCTTCTTTTTAAAGGGGGATAAGTTAATGATTGCATAAATTTTTAAAATTTTAAAGTATGTTTCAATCTTTTCATATAAGTATGCTAAAATAAAATGATGTTTAGAGAAGATTTTTGTTCATAAGTTAGTTTAAATGTGCGCATGATTTTTGATTTTATCTAAGTTTATTTTTATGTTATCTTGACTTATGGAATGCTTGTACGTTCTTAGATCTTATATAGTTGTTTGCCATGAAAATCAAATTCCCTTAAAAACAGACATGCATGAAGGTTTATGTTCTTAGAATTGACTTAGTAACTTTCTTGAGGCGAAATCCTAAAAGACATAAGAATCTAAACATGATTTAGGCAAATTTTCTGTAACACCCCAAACCCGGTCTAGACGTTATGGCTGAATCTGACGATGTCACATGGAATGGGATTTGAAATCGAAGTTGACAAGTTTAAAACCATTTCAGTTTATTAACATTTGTTATCTCGAAAGCGCTTACTAATTAGTTTATCTTAAAACGTATCTTTATAGTGAAAGCTTTAGAAAACATTTTTATTGAAGGAAACCGTTCGTTTTCAATAAAACCGACTTTTCTATAAGTTTGCGATTAAGAAACTACTTAAGCAATTAAAATCCAAAAATAAGGAAAATAGTCCAAAAAAGTCCAAAATTACATAAAATATCCCCAAATATAATAAAGCAAAAATAACATAAAATCAAAAATGAATCTAAGTCAGTTTAACAAACGTGTGGCCACCCCCGAGTCCTCTGCCGCACTGATCTGTCTAAGTCTGGGGATTACCTGTACGCATTAAACAGAAGGGGGTGAGTTTACGTAAACTCAGTGTGTAATCCCCAAAAAAAACCTATAACAGTAAATCATAGAAAACAGTCAAACACGGTCTGGGCTCAGCCCTTTTCCAGTATCAATAGTAGTTTGGGCCTTGGCCCTTCTCAGTTCTAATATCAGATATGCGTTAGGGCCGTAGCCCATCACAATAATAGTCATGTATGCAGGAATCACGAAACGAAATCCTACGCACTAGCCTCTAATACACCATCTGTAACACCCCAAACACGGCCCAGACGTTATGGCCAAATTTGGTGTGTCACATCAACGATGGATTGAAACGCATACTTTAGTTGTTACGATTAGGGTGAGTTTGCAAAACTGTTATTTAGAAGTTCGGAAAGAAAACCAGGTTTTGAATTTGTGACAGTCTTACCCATTTTCGTCTTAGAGTTTGTTTTATTCCAAGGCCTTGTTTGACTTTAAGTTATCCATTTGATACGTGTGTTATATTTTAAAAATGTTGTTTAGTTTTATACAAAAACCCGAGCAGCCTAAGTCTATCCATTTTAAGCAAGTTAAAAATAAAGAAATAAAAACCCAAATAAAAATACTTAGAAGCGGCCTTATTACAAAACAAAAACCAAAAAGAGAAAATTATAACTAAAATACTGAAAATAGAATAACTTAAAATAAATTAACCAAAATGCAGTCCACATGGCCACTCCGAATCCCTCCAGCTCCAAGTCCACTAGCTTAAGGCTCACCTGCATAGATGAAAGGGAAGGGGTGAGTTTGTAAAACTTAATGTGCAAAGTAAACCCAACCAGAGCCCAAATCAGTGAAGCTTTACTGGGCCTAAGCCCTATCTAGATACAGTCTTAACTGGGCCCTAGCCCTCTTCAGTAATCAGTTTAGTTGGGCCTTAGCCCTATTCAGTAATCAGTGCGGCCCTTATGCCCATTACAGTAACAGAATAGAAATTATGCATGTATACAAAACCCAGCCCAGATCTAGCCCTACACACCACCCCTACCAGCCCTACACACCATGTGGGGAATAACTCAACCCACCCAGCCCTACACACCACAGTCGTAGCATAGCTGCTTCATCAGACAACGCGGCAAAGCTACTAACAATAAAACGAGGCAAAGCACCTATTAGTAAACGTCGCATTGCCACTTAGTACTTCATCAAAAACAGAAACCCATGCAACAGAATAACATGTCATGGCATACAGTGACCAGATAAAGTACAACATGCATTTCAGTCAATTTAACCCTAGGGGTATAATGGTCATTTTGCACCTAGGGGTAAAATAGTAAATTTTCACCCTTAAGGGGTATTTCAGTAAATTTACCAGTTCTTAGAGTTTTTATGCTTATTACACTTATTAATAGTCCAATTTCATCTAAGTATCTTATCTAGCCTATTTACCAACCTTAGAGCTAACGGGCCCTAAAACCTCTAATGGGCCCTACAATGTCCATTTTCTATTCTGGCCCACAAAGCCCAAATTTTAAGTCTGATTTAACAGTTTTATCAATCAGTTTATCAGAATATGCTTACCGCTCGTTTTTACCCTTATGGGCCCATAAGCCCATTGTGCCCAAATTTAGCCCCTAGAGGCGCAAATTCACCAAGGCGCACGAAATCATGCACACAACCTCCTTACCATTCGCGATAACCGTTTTTACCGTTTTAACCGACCCGCGAGCACTCGCACGCTCACAAGCCCATGAAATGCCAATATTTTGGCATTTCAGCTTTTTGACTTTTACCGATTTAGTCTACTAATGGGTGTTCGTTTACACACCTGATTTGCAATAGACTTTGATGAGCTCTCCCACATGATTATCCTACAATTGATCACTAAAATATTAGGCTATGAATCGATGATAACTAACGTAACAACCACTTACCATATTCGGCCAACATCTCTTTAGGCCCTAGAACCCTTACCTTTGCCGAACTAATGACTAGATCGAGATTTAGTTGCTCCAACAATTCTAGCCTCCAATACCCCTTGATGAATAGCACAAGGTGACTTGTGCTTACACTTTCGGCTTCTAGAATAAAGGAAGGAGGAGAGTAACGGAAGAGAACCCTAAAGACTTACATAGTCGGCATACACTCACCTAATGTGTCGAACTAAGCCCCAAGAAAGGCCCCAAAATCAATCGACTAAACCCTCTAAACTCCCTTTTGCCAAAAATGCCCAAAACCTATTATGCTCCTCCAAGATCTCCATATTCGGCCATCACGTGCTCTCATTCAAAAATTCCTAGATTTTCCTCCCCCTCCTTATCCCCTCTGGCTCAATCTCATGAGCACTTCAAACTCTGTCCAACAAAGTTTCACTTGAAGTGCATCACATGTCTTGCACATGTATAAAAATAAAATACCACACTGCTTACCATGAGACTTAAACCTTGGCCCCTTACACAGCTTCCACACGCCACTTTCCTAGGCTTTCAGTGGCGCCACATTGCCACTTTACCAAAGGCTCACTTGTGTCTTAAATTACTCACTTTTTCTTAAAAGCCCACATACTCAAGAATCCTTGTCTTTAAGTCCAAAATTTAAAAATTCTACCGGGTTTAACTTAAGCTTGGGCCTTCTAAAGGCCCACCAACACACCCAAACATAACTTAGCATAACCAGATCAACAAAATATAAAGTTCACATAAAATTGCAAAAATCCCAAAAATCCTTAAAATTAGGGCGTTACAACTCTACCCCCTTAAAGAAATTTCGGCCTCGAAATTTACCTGATCTAAATAGGTGAGGGTATTGTTGATGCATCGCCTTTTCTGGCTCTCACGTTGCTTCTTCTCTGCCATGATTGCGCCGTAGCACCTTTACTAAAGGAACTGACTTCTTTCTTAACACTTTAACCTCTCGATCTAGTATTTGCACAGGTTCTTCTTCAAAAGTCAAGTCGATCTTCACATCAATCTCTTCCACTGGTACAACATGAGAAGGATCTGACTGATACCGTTTTAGCATGGATACATGAAAAATGTCATGGATTCAGTCTAACTCCTGCGGTAACTCCAGCTGGTAAGCTACTGGCCCTACCAGTTTAAGAACTCGATAAGGCCCGAAAAACCGCAGACTCAACTTACCCTTCTTACCAAACCTTAATATCTTTTTCCAAGGCGAGACCTTCAAGAAGTCCATATCCCCTACTGAGTACTCAATCTCCTTACGCTTTAAGTTAGCATAAGATTTCTGCCTATCAGATGCTTCCTTTAACCGATCTCTGATCAACTTAACCTTGTCCTCAGTGTCTGCCACCAACTCTGGCCTAAGAACCTGACGTTCTCCCAACTCCGTCCAACAAGTAGGCGTACGACACCTTCTTCCATATAGTGCCTCATATAGAGCCATTTGAATACTTGCCTGATAACTGTTGTTATAAGCAAACTCCACCAATGGCAAGTAATCTCCCAACTACCTCGGTAGTTGATAACGCAACCCCTCAACATGTCCTCCAGAACCTGAATAACCCTTTCCAACTGTCCATCTGTCTAGGGGTGAAAAGTAGTGCTAAAATCTAATCGCGTACCCAACGCCTCATGCAACTTCTACCAGAATTGAGATGTAAATCAAGGATCCCAATCAAAAATTATCGAAACTGGTACCCTATGCAGTCGCACTATCTCTGCTACATACAACTTGGCCAACTTCTGAAGTGAGTAGTCGGTTCGGACAGGTATGGAATGAGTAGATTTCATTAACCTATCCACAATTACCCGTACTGAGTCCGTCTTGTAGGTGTCAAAGGTAGTCCACCCACAAAATCCATGGTTACCCTCTCCCACTTCCAAAGTGGAATCTTCACTGGCTGCAGAAGTCCAAAAGGCAGTTGGTGCTTAGCCTTAACTTGCTGGCATGTCAGACATTTCCCCACAAATTCAATCACTTCTCGCTTAAGTCCAGGCCACCAGTACAAGTCTCGCAAGTCTGGGTACAACTTATTTCCTCTAGGATGCATGGCATAAGGTTCACCATGAGCCTCTTTCAGAATTGACTGCCTCAAGTTAGAGTCCTTTGGGATACAAACTTGTCCCCGAAAGCACAGAACTCCTTCACCATTCAGTCCAAAATCTAAAGTCCTATCATTCTCAGCTTGCTAAAATCGAGGAGTTAGTGACTCATCCTCTAACTGTTTCTCCTTAATATGCTTAACCCAAGTTCGTCTCAATTGTAACTCCGCTAACAGGCTACCATCGTCATACAGACTCAGACGAGCAAACATTGCTCTCAACTCAGTTACAACCCTTCGACTCAGTGCATCCACCACCACATTTGCCTTGCCTGGGTGATACTCAATCGAACAATCATAATCCTTAAGCAACTCTATCCATCTTCATTGCCTAAGATTCAACTCCTTCTGAGTCAACAAATACTTGAGACTATTATGGTTTGTGTATATAATACACTTTTCTCAGTACAGGTACTCCGTCCAGATCTTTAATGCAAAGATAATCGCTGCCAACTCCAGATTATGCATAGGGTAATTCGCTTCATGAGGCTTAAGCTGTCGCGAAGCATAAGTGACCACCTTACCCTCTTGTATCAGTATACACTGTGAAATCCTTCCCAGATTCTGGCTGAATCAATATTGGCGCTTCAGTCAAAACCTTCTTCAACTTATCAAAAGCCTCTTGCTACTTCTCAGTCCACACAAATGATACTCCTTTCCTCAGAAGTTTCGTTAACGGTGCAGCTATCAGAGAGAATCCTTCTACAAACCTTCTATAGTACCCTACTAAACCCAGAAAAATCTAAATTTTCGATATCGACCTCGGTGGCTTCCACTCCAAAACTGCCTCAATTTTCTGAGAATCCACCCTAATCCCCTCAGCAGAGATAACGTGACCCAGAAATGTCACTTCTCGCAACCAAAATTCACATTTACTGAACTTTGCATAGAGTTGCTTCTCTCTCAACACTTGCAGAACAAGACGGAGATGCTCATCATGCTTCTCCTCAGTTTCTGAATACACCAGAATATCGTCGATAAAGACGACTATGAATCGATCCAAGTAAGGTTGGAATACTCAATTCATCAGATCCACGAAAGCCACAGGTGTATTCGTCAGTCCAAACGGCATTACCAGAAACTCGTAATGACCATACTGAGTTCTGAATACTATCGTATGAATATCTACCTCCTTGACCCTTAACTGATGATATCCATATCAAAGACCGATCTTGGAAAATACCGAAGCTCCTCTAAGCTGGTCAAACAGATCATCGATCCTTGGCAGAGGATACTTATTCTTTATCGTTAGTTTGTTCAACTGGCGATAATTGATGCACATACGCATCGTCCCATCCTTCTTCTTCACAAATAGTACTGGTGCTCCCCATGGAGACACACTAGGCCTAATGAAACCTCTGTCCAACAACTCCTGGATTTGTGCTTTCAACTCCACTAACTCCTTCGGTGCCATCCTGTAAGGTGCGATGGACACTAGAGCCGTTCCAGGCAACAAGTCAATTCCAAGCTCGACTTCATGATTCGGAGGCAATCTAGAAAGCTCCTCAGGAAAAACATCTTGAAACTCCTAAACAGTTCTAACCTTCTCTACTGTCAAACCCTCAGCTTCTGTCTGGCTCACAAATGCCAAATACGCCTCGCAACCTTTACGAATTAACTTCTCAGCCCTCAAGGCCGAAACAACATTGGACAAGTAGTCCCTTCGGTCCCCTATAACCATCACCTCCTTATCCTCCATAGTCCTTAATACCATCCGCTTAGCCATAGAATCCAAAGTCGCCTTATGCTTAGCAAGCCAGTCTATCCCCAAGATGAGATCGAATTCTCCAAACGATAGCTCCATTAAGTCCCTAGAGAAAATCCTACCTGGAGTGTCTAAAGGCACATTTCTATAGAGTTTGTCTACCCTAACCGAGTGACCTAGTGGACTTATTACAGTTACCCCACTCACAATTTCCTCAGCTGGCATATTTCCCGAAGATAAAGACCCAGCTTTTACACTACCTCGGCCACGTCCACGGCCTCGTCCACGAGCTGCCTTCATACTCATATCGACTTATTTGATTACGAATTTTATGAAATTAGTTTAGTATTCTAGTGTTTATTACAAATATCTTATGCACAGATAGTGTTTCAGAGTTTGTTTTCGCGGAATCGTAGCCTAGCTACAGTCTCCATCTTCTAGGGTTTAGTTTCCCTACTATCTCAGTCTCTATAGTTTCAGTATAGCTCTAACTACAGTATTATAGTAGAGTCTCATTACTATCTACAGTCATATTTCAGTACAGTACAATATAGGAAAAAGAAATACTTACAGAATTGGTGCCGGGTATTCAGTGTGCCATTCTTCAGAAACTAGATTTTAGAAAGCCTAATTTTATGTAGAAACTAAACATTGTTTTTAAAATGAAACCTTAGGTGTTTAGTAAAATATGGATATCTTCAAGAAAATCGATTGTAAAAGGGTTTCCTTGAGAAATTTCCCAAAACCAATTTGAAAATACCTTTTTGGGCCTTTATTTAAAATCGTGAGAAAAAATTTTTAGACTCGTTCCACAGCTGAGTTGTTCCAACTGGGCTCTGATACCACTAAATGTAACACCCCAAACTCAGCCCAAACATTATGGCCAAATTTGGTGTGTCACATCAACGATGGATTGAAACGCCTACTTTAGTTGTTACGATTAGGGTGAGTTTGCCAAACCGTTATTTAGAAGTTCGGAAAGAAAACCAGGTTTTGAATTTGTGAAAGTCTTATCCATTTTCGTCTTAGAGTTTATTTTATTCTAAGGCGTTGTTTGACTTTAAGTTATCCATTTGATACGTGTGTTATATTTTGAAAATGTTGTTTAGTTTTATACAAAAACCGACGCAGTCGAAGTCTATCCATTTTAAGCAAGTTAAAAATAAAGAAATAAAAACCCAAATTAAAATACTTAGAAGCGGCCTTATTACAAAACAAAAATCGAAAAGAGAAAATTATAACTAAAATACTGAAAATAGAATAACTTAAAATAAATTAATCAAAATGCAGTCCACATGGCCACTCCGAATCCCTCCAGCTCCAAGTCCACTAGCTTAAGGCTCACCTGCATAGATGGAATGGAAGGGGTGAGTTTGGAAAACTCTGTGTAAAGTAAACCCAACCAGAGCCCAAATCAGTAAAGCTTTACTGGGCCTAAGCCCTATCAAATAAAGTCTTAACTGGGCCCTAGCCCTCTTCAGTAATCAATTTAGTTGGCCCTTAGCCCTATTCAGTAATCAGTGCAGCCCTTACGCCCATTACAGTAACAGAACAGAAATTATGCATGTATGCAAAACCCAGCCCAAATCCAGCCTTACACACCACCCTTACCAGCCCTACACACCATGTGGGGAATAACTCAACCCACCCAGCCCTAGACACCACAGTCGCAGCATAGCTGCTTAATCAGATAACATGGCCAAGCCATTAACAATAAAACGAGGCAAAGCACCTATTAGTAAACGTCGCATTGCCACTTAGTACTTCCTCCATCAAAAACACAAACCCATGCAACAGAATAACATGTCATGGTATACAGTGAACATATAAAGTACAACATGCATTTCAGTCAATTTAACCCTAGGGGTATAATGGTCATTTTGCACCTAGGGGTAAAATAGTAAATTTTCACCCTTAAGGGGTATTTCAGTAAATTTACCAGTTCTTAGGGTTTTTATGCTTATTACACTTATTAACAGTCCAATTTCATCTAAGTATCTTATATAGCCCATTTACCAACCTTAGAGCTAACGGGCCTTAAAACCCCTAATGGGCCCTACGGTGTCCATTTTCTATTCTGGCCCACAAAGCCCAAATTTTAAGTCCGATTTAACAGTTTTATCAATTAGTTTATCAGAATATGCTTATCACTCGTTTTTACCCTTATGGGCCCATAAGGCCATCGTGCCCAAATTCAGCCCTCGAGGCCCAAATTCACCAAGGCGCACGAAATCGCACACACAACCTCCTTACCATTTGCGATAACCATTTTTACCTTTTTAACTGATCCACGAGCGCTCGCACGCTTGCAAGCCCATGAAATGCCAAAATTTTGGCATTTCAGCTTTTCGGCTTTTACCGATTTAGTCTACTAGTGGGTGTTCGTTTACACACCTAATTTGCAATAGACATTGACGAGCTCTCCCACACTATTATCCTACAATTGATCACTAAAATATTGGACTATGAATCGATGATAACTACTGTAACAACCACTTACCATATTCGGCCAACATCTCTTTAGGCCCTAGAGTCCTTACCTTCGCCGAACTAACGACTAGATCGAGATCTAGTTGCTCCAACGATTCTAGCCTCCAATACCCCTTGATGAATAGCCTTCAAACCACACCAACACATAACAAACCGAATGGCAAATCTCAATAAAGCCCTATTCGTCAGCCACCCCATGCTCTTAGTGGTTTTCGGCTTCTCTTGAACCACAAATTAGTTAAATGAAAAGGGAATCTGAGTACTTACCGAAGGTCTACCTGACAAAGAATGCTTACAGTCCTTTTCTAGCCCAGATCTGATGCAGATATAACCCGAAGACACGAGCAGAGAATGAATCTAAATGATTTCAGCTTTTGGATCTATCCTAGTGTAAGACTGTTTCGGTTTAAGAGAAAAGAAAAAGAATAAATGAAGAGAAGTTCCAGAAGTAAAAGAAACAATCGGCAGAGACAAAGATGAGAGGTTCAAGATTCAGTTTTGTAGAAAGGTAACAGAGGAAGAAGAAGAAGTAGTTTTGATCAAATAGGTAATCGGCAATGGTGGGTTTGGTTTCGGCTTTTGTGGAAGTCGACTACTAGGCTTCGAGAAGAGAGAAGAAAAGAAAGAAGTAGGTTCAGCCTAAGAAGAGAGGTGATGAAGTGAATTCGGCTTAGAGAAAGAAGAAGTAAAGAAAAAAGGTGAAAGAAAAGAGGAGAGGGTTTGGTTATGGACAAATCGGCACAAGGTGACTTGTGTTTACACTTTTGGCTTCTAGAACAAAAGGATAAGGAGAGTAACGGAAAAGAACCCTAAAGACTTACCTAGTCGGCATACACTTACCTAATGTGCCAAACTAAGACCCCAAGAAAGACCCTAAAAAGTAATTGGCTAAACCCTCCAAACTCCCATTTGCCGAAAATACCCAAAACCGATTATGCTCCTCCAAGATCCCCATATTTGGCCATCACATGTTCCCATTCAAAAATTCCTAGATTTTCCTCCTCCTTATCCCCTCTGGCTCAATCTCATGAGCATCTCAAACTCTGTCCAACAGAGTTTCACTTGGAGTCCATCACATGTCTTACACATGTATAAAAATAAAATACCACACTGCTTACCATGAAACTTGAACCTTGGCCCCTTGCACAGCTTCCACACGCCACTTTCCTAGGTTTTAAGTGGTGCCACATTGCCACTTTACCAAAGGCTCACTTGTGTCTTAAATTACTCACTTTTTCTTAAAAGCCCACATACTCAAGACCCCTTCTCTTTAAGTCCAAAATTTAAAAATTCTATTGGGTTTTAACTTAAGCTTGGGCCTTCTAAAGGCCCACTAACACACCCAAACATAACTTAGCAGAACTAGACCAACAAAATTTAAAGTTCACATAAAATTGCAAAAATCCCGAAAATCCTAAAAATTAGGGCGTTACACCATCTCTGTCCATCCCTACACTTACAAGTTGCACCGAATGTGGTACATATCAATATAATGCAGCTGAGCTGCTAGTCAATAGGCTTAAGAGCCTCTCAATATATTTTGCAGCTGAGCTGCCAGTCAATAGGCTTAAAGCCTTTCAGTACACTTCCTCCAATATCATTATCCTAACCCCATGTAATGCAACATACAATAAATGATATGTTATTTTCATGATTATCAGTACATACATTCAGATCAGTATACATGCATAATAATAACATGCTCAGTACATAAATCACACAATTAGTTTCAGACATTTAGGGTCTAAGTAGTGCTTACTGACCCTACAGTAGGTTCACAGGCGACTTGGGCGACCCATGCAGCCTTAGAATTTGATTCAGTAAAAACGGGCCCACACGCCCGTGTGGGCCCAAACACCTATATGGCCCACAGGGCCGAAATTGGCCTTGGCCATATGGATCACACGGCTTGGCCCAAAATCCCACACGCCCGTATGGACTACCTGTATGGACCCACACGCCAGTGTGCCCTACACGGCCCAATTCAGTCCAGCCCGTGTGTCGCATACAGCCTAGCTGGCCATCACACGACCGTGTCCTTCACACACGACTCGGCCTCATCGATCATATGCCCGTGTGAGGGAACACGGCCTACTACATGGGTGACCACATGCCAGTGTGGCGTCGACAGTGAGGTTTTTGACTTTCTCTAAAACCTTGTTTTCTGCATAATCAAGTACACACTTAGTATCGTTTCGCTAGAAAAACACTCCTGAACATTCCAGAACGTATACTCGACTAACTAAAGCCCAATTTCAGTCACTTAAACTGATACTATACCAATTTATCAAGAACAAGTATTTCCAAATATTCCAACAACCCCTACATTAAACGTGCAATAACGAAATCGCACCTCCTTGATACTGATTAAAAATCCACAGCTACTTAAAGACCTCCTAAACACGAAATAAAACTCCAATAAATAATGATTTCAACAACCACCATGAAAACCGCATTCATAAAACTTCCCTAATGTATGAAACCAATATTACACACCAAAGGATAATGGTTGTAAAATCAAAAAAGAGAAGTGGGGTAAAAACCAAATGGTTTTCAGCTAAGGAAGGCAAAGAAAATAGAAAACAAAAGAGAAAGAAAGTTGGAGAGAATAATGTCAAAATGAGGGAGTAAATTTTGGGGAAAAGAGAAAAGAACTTTGGATGAACTGAAAATAAACCAAAAAGATTTGATAGGATCTCAAAATCCCTTAATTATCTCCCTTTACTTCCACTACTCAGAGTTCTACCTCAACACAACTTCTAGCCGAAATTAGGAGTAAAAATAATGCCTACACCAAGACTCGAACATAGGACCTCCTTCACCCCAACACCCCTCTTAACCACCAGACCAGCAAGCCCATTTTTTTATAAACTTACCAACAATTACTTAAAAACCTATTGGCCAAGGTTAAGGCTTTGTTCATAAAAATGCCAAAATTTTCCCAAGTCATGGCTTGAACTTAAGACCTCCCACACATAACTAGAACACTTAACCACTGAAGCAGACATATATTTGTGTCATAAATATGCAAAATCAAAAATTAAAATTTTGGAGTGTTACAATTCTACCCCCTAAAAGAAAATTTCATCCTTGAAATTTAACTGATCAAAATAGATAAGGATACTGCTGATGCATCGCATCCTCAGGCTCCTACGTGGCCTCCTCTATGCTATGATTACACCATAAAACCTTAACTACTGGAATAGATTTCCTCCTTAAAACCCTTACGTCACGATCCAAAATCTGAACCGACTCCTCCTTTAACGATAAATCTGGCCTAACCTCAATCTCCTCACTAGGGACAATGTGAGAAGGATCAGAGCGATAGTGCCTCAACATAGAGACGTGGAACACGTCATGGATCCAATCCAACTTCAGAGGTAGCTCCAATTGATAAGCAACTGGTCCCAGTCGCTTCAGAATATGGTAAGTCCAATGAACCTAGGGCTCAGCTTGCCCTTTCGACTGAATCTTAGAATCTTCTTCCATAGCGAAACCTTAAGGAATACAAAGTCTCCCATAGAATACTCAATATCCTTTCTCTTTAAAACTGCGTAGGAATTCTGCTTATCTGAAGCTTCTTTCAGACAATCTCGAATCAGTCTAACCTTATCCTCTGTCTTAGAAACCAACTTAGGACCCAAAACACGTTGCTCGCCCAACTCAATCCAACATAATGGAGTGCGACACTTACGACCATATAAAGCTTAGTAAGGTGCCATCTGAATGCTAGACTAAAAGCTATTTTCATAGGCAACCTCTGCTAGTGGTAGATAATCTACCCAACTGCCTCAGAAATCAATTACATAACTTCTCAACATATCCTCCAGTATCTAAATCACCTTCTCAGATTGACCATCGGTCTAAGGATGGAACACAGTACTGAAGTCCAACTTTTAACCCAAAGCCTCCTGCAACGTTCTCCAAAACTGTGACGTAAGGCTAGGATCCCTGTCAGGGATGATTGAAACCGGTACTCCATGCAATCTCACTATATTAGAAATATAAAGCTTCGCCAATTTCTGCAGAGAATAATTAGTACGATCGGTATGAAATGGGTAGACTTGTCAATCAATTCTATAACACCCTTTACCTGAACGCACGCTGGAACAGGGTACAAGGCATTACCGGACTTAAATACAAACACACATACAATTTCGAGCCATAAAGGTTGAGTCCAATTTAAAAATTTTCAAACATATTCATAACGTCCATATTACGGGCCTGCAAGCCCTTAAACATACATTGGAGGTGATTAGGGACCAAATAGAGAACTTTAGAGCACTTAGAAAATTTTTCACCAAAACAGGGTCACACGCCTGTGTGACTTGGGACATGCCCGTGTAGACAGGTTGTGTGGTCACACACGCCCGTGTCCCACCCCGTGTGAAAAAAATTGAGTATTCTGTTTCTGACGTCATCAACCATTTAGGGTCACACGACCAAGTCACACACCCGTGTGCTAGGCCGTGTGGCAAAATGGACTTTCAACTAACTTAGGCCAACATTTTTGGACAAATCAAATGTGACACATAATAAAATGACCAAGTCCTTACACATGCCATACTTCCAAAACGATCACAAATATCAAATATCCAAAATAACAATTCTGATAGTGTGATGCGAGCCTCCAACAAGTCCCAATTCCGAGCTAGCTTGGTGACACTATAAAAAAAGAGGAAAAGAAAGGAGGGGTAAGCTGTATAGCTCAGTAAGTTTATATGCAAATTGTAAGAGTATGCCCAAAGATCAATCACGAGATGGTTGTAATAACATACTTGATTTATCATGTTTATTAATATAAGTCGTTGCCACTATTATTTTAGTTTCTTTTCTGTGTGCATAAATAAATTGTTTTATAATAATGTCCTGAGAATAATATGATTATTCTTAAAAGATCCTTAGTCAAGTATTATTGTTGGCTAGGACAACAATAATGCATTAAGACTAACATGTAGTTGATTGATGATAAAGAGTTGTCATTGATATGGAGTGTCAGAATCAATGCATGAATATGTGTGTTAGAGAACAACATATTGGACTGACCCGCTATGAGTATGTTTCTTGGATTATTATGTAATTGTCACAACATTACTCATAGTGATTAATATGTATATGATCCTCATACTTGAGATCATCATTATCCCAACATCGTGAGTTGTATATTTTGATATAGTCAAAGGAACACCAAAACTAGTTGTTCTATAAAGACTGATGTTGGATATACCACAATCTATGTAGAGGGATATGGTTGATCAATATAGGATAAGTCCCTCCTACATAATGGGAGTAATATCTTAGGCCACTTGATTGAGTGAGACTAGAAATGCATGGCCATACTCAAATAAGTTGATATGAGATGTCATACTCACTTGTGTATCATAGTCTACACAAGGCATGAAGACACATGGGATGGACTATGCAAGTGTGACTATTCCATGACTTGTGCCCATTCCAGAGATAAAGGACTTAAGGATTAATGCATGAAAGGTTAATCACAAGAAAAGGTTATGTCGAATCATGACTTCTTGGAACTTAGGTAGCAATGATGCATTGCTAGATGCCACTCATTGTTTGTAATAGTAGAATGGTTCTAGTATTACTACTAATGTTACAAGAACCTACAGGGTCACACCCTATGGTTGAAATGAATGGAATAAAACATAGTTGGTATTGTGTTTGGTTGTCACATGAATTAAATTAATTGTAGAATTAATTTAACTAGGCAATCAAATATCGAACATATTATATGTACAAGGATGTTGTACACATAAGGAGAGCATAATTCTATTAATATATGAATTTGGTTTGCATATAAATTTAAATGAATATAGTTTACCGAAATATTTACTATAATTAATGTAATTATAATTTTCGGTTAAAACATTATTATATTTATTTGTTATGATTATTATGTTCGAATTAAAACTTAATGAATTAAGAATTCATTATATACATACCAATTAAGAAGGGGTTTATATATAGAAAGGGAGGAAAAAACCCTAAAAAGAGAATAAATATAAAACCCTATTTTTTACTACAAGGTCTAGCAGTCGTCAAAGCAAAATACCTCTGAAAATAGTTTTGGGGATTTCTCTCGTTCATTGTCAACTGGGTGGATCAAGTGTAGGCCGGGATTATAAGGATTGCGGCTTGGATTCGA
Organism: Gossypium stocksii; assembly: GCA_020496765.1. NCBI lineage: Eukaryota > Viridiplantae > Streptophyta > Magnoliopsida > Malvales > Malvaceae > Gossypium > Gossypium stocksii. Next base: position 39,272,335 of record CM035626.1, read on the forward strand.
TAGCAAAATAGTATTCTCGTAGCCGAGGAGTCGCTGTCTACTCAGATTGAAGTTTCGGTAATTTTGAAACCTTTTATCACCCCGATTCGTTCCTTACACATGGATCCATGGTTTGGATCGCCAGAATATTTTTTGTCCCGCTGCACCTTGGAGGCACCGGCGTTCCAACACAAATAAATAGCATCTTAACCATGCAAATTTACATAAGGAGAGTTAATACATTTACCCTTGAGCTCATATATGTTAAGCTTACTCGAGCACAACTTACCACAATATCACCACTTATAATGTTCATACTTACAAATTTCTCATGCACTCCTCTACACATCATCATACAAGCACAAACATATTTTCATATCTTTTGTTATTCCCATTAAACACATCAGAATACTAATGAATACTCAAAAAACTTGCACAATAGTACCACACGTATGTAGCCAAAGCAACCACTTATCACATTTCACATATCTGCTCATTCTCGAGCTAGTCACGGGTCTACTCGCACAAGCTGACAGTCGAAAGGTAGCTACTCAGTACTGCTTACACAAGCTGGCAGGTATACATGACACATGCAGGATTACCTAGCCACTGGTAGTCGTACAAGACTAGCACTCGGACATCACATAATCACATAATCACACTTAAGGCCCTACTGACATGTCACTTGTATCCCATTTTATTCCTAAGATTCAACTGGATATCACTTTCACACTTATCGCTTATCGAAACTTTGTCGATTATGTCACATATCATCATTCACACATTTTATAAAACATTAGAACATCAAAACATAATAAAATGATGCGTTATTTGCATACAAACTTACCTCGGTACAAAAATAGCAAATTTTGTGGTTTAGTCCACAACTTTGCCCTTTCCCCGATCTAGGTCAATTTCTCATCTTTCTTGATCTATAATGACACATTTAACTCATTTAATTATCACCTTATTCAAGTTGAACAAAAAATCACATTAAATAAAAATACATTTTTGCCCCTAACTTTTCACTTATTTACACTTCAGTCCCTAGACTCGAAAAATGAAATGTGCTCATTTTCTTTGTTATCCAAGCCTAGTCAAAATATTTTCCTACTCATACGAGCAAATATTTTTCATTTAATCACACTTTCTACACACATTTTTCAACTTTTACAAATAGGTCCTTTTTAATAGTTTCATAAAAAATCACCTAGTAAATGTTGTTTATATAACACCAAACATTTATTTTCTATCACTATACATCAAAATACTTGCATGTCACACATGGGTAAATTTTTTAACATGAACCCTAGCTCAAATTAATGGTAGAAATAGGTAGATCGAGTGATAATGACTTCAAAAACATAAAGAGCATTAAAAACGGGGCTAGGATATACTTACTTTCAAGCTTGGCATTGAAGAAACCCTAGCTATGGCTCCCTTGTGATTTTCGGCCAAGGTAGGAGAAGATGGACACAAATTTTGACTTATTTTTCCCTTTTTATTCTTTTATTAACCAAATGACCAAAATGCCCTTTAGGCCTTCAAAATTTTACCCTTCCATGTCTATTTTTGTCCAATATAATGGTCTAATTACTAAATAAGGACCTCTAATTTACAAATTCATTTCAATTAAGCACCCAATGCTTCTAGAACACCTATTTTGCACTTTTTGCAATTTAGTACTAATAGCCAAATTAGACCCTATATCGATAAAATTTCTTTACGATATTTTCACACATGCATTCAATCACATTATAAACTTTAAAACTTCATCGCAATAAATTTTTCTACTTCAAATTCGTGGTCCTAAAATCACTATTCTGACTTAGCCCTAATTCGGGCTGTTACAGATCTACGATAACCCGTACTGAATCCTTCTTGGTGGGTGTTAGGGGCAACCCACTAACGAAGTTCATGGTTACTCGCTCCCATTTCCATAGAGGAATCTTAACTGCCTGTAGCAATCCCAAAGGCAACTGATGCTCAGCCTTAACTTGTCAACATGTCAAACATCTAGCCACAAGATCAATAACCTCCCTTTTCAGTCCTGACCACTAGTACAACTCACGGAGGTCTCGGTACATCCTATTTCCGCTAGGATGCATAGCATAAGGGCTACTATGCACCTCTCTCAGTATGGACTGTCTCAAATCAAGGTCATTCGGTACACAGATCCGTCCATGAAAAGAAAACACACCTCAGAGTTCAACCTAAAATCTGCAATGTTACCACTCTCAATCTGTCAGAACCGAGGACCCAAAGACTCGTCCTCCAACTGCTTACCCTTAATTTTCTCAATCCATGTCGGCTTAACCTAAAGCTCAGCTAATAAGCTCCCATGATCTAACAAGCTTAGGCGAGCAAACATTGTCGTCAAATTAGTCATAGCTCTACGGCTCAGTGCATTGGCCACCATATTGGCCTTACTAGGGTGGTATTTAATGGATCCTTAAATAGTTCAATCCATCTACGCTACCTAAGATTTAGCTCCTTCTGAGTGAGAAGATACTTGAGGCTCTTGTGACCAGTGTAGATGATATACTTGGCACCATACAGATAATGCCTCCAGATTTTTAGTTCAAAGACTATGGCGGCTAACTCCAAGTCATGCGTCAGATAATTCGCCTCATGAGTCTTAAGCTGATGAGACGCATATGCTACCACCTTACCATCCTGCATCTACATACATCCCAAACCGACATGTGACGCATCAGTAGAAACCGTGAACTCTTTCCTATGTTTAGGCTATATCAAAACAGGAGCCTCAGTCAGTATCGTCTTGAGCTTCTCAAAGCTCTCTTACTATCTATCAGTCTAGTCAAACAGTAGACCCTTACGTAGCAGCTTAGTTAAGGGTGCTGCAATCAGTGAAAAGCCCTCCACAAATCGCCGATAATAACCTACCAGTCCCAGAAAACTACGGATCTCTGACACATTCTTAGGCTGTTTCCACTCCAACACAGCCTCAATCTTTCGAGGATCAACTCAAATCCTCTCTACAAAAACTACATGACCCAGAAACGTTGCCTCACGTAACTAAAACTCGCACTTGCTAAACTTAGCATAGAGCTGCTTCTCTTTCAAAGTCTGAAGAATAACTCTAAGGTGCTCATCATGCTCGTCAGTCCTCGAGTAAACCAGTATGTCATTGATGAACACCACCACAAACTGATCCAGATAGGGCTGAAATACTCAGTTCATCAAATCCATAAAGCTGCCAGTGCATTAGTCAGTCCAAATGGCACCACTAGGAACTTGCAGTGACTATAGCGAGTCCTAAACTCTGTCTTATGTGCCTTAGCCTCCTTAACCATTAACTATGACACTCAGATCGAAGGTCAATCTTAGAGAAAATTGAAGCTCCTCAAAACTGGTGAAACAAGTCAATAATTCTCGGAGTGGGTTCTTGTTGTTAATGGTCAACTTGTTTAATTGCCGAAAGTTAATGCATATCTTCATGGATCCATCCTTCTTGTTAACAAATAGTACTGGTGCTCCCCACGGAGACACACTAGGGCGGATGAACCCATAATCTAGTAGCACCTGAATTTGAGCCTTAAGCTCCACAAGCTCCTTCGGTGCCATTCGATAGGAAGCGATAGATATAGGAGCTGTACCAGAAAGGAGCTCAATCCCAAACTCCACTTCACCATTCGGGGGTAAACCCAGTAGCTCCTCAGGAAAAATGTCCAAAAAATCCTTTACAATTTTGATGTCCTTAATTGTAGAGCCCCTAGAATAAAAAATGCTTACATAGGCCCAAAATGCCTCACACCCCTTACGAGCCAACTTCTCCGCCACAAGTGCAAAGATCACATTAGATGAGTAATTCCAACATTCTCCTACCATGGCTACATCATTATCCTCCTTAGTTCTCAATACAATCCTTTTAGTCACACAATCCAAGCTGACACGGTGCTTGACTAACTAGTCCATCCCCAAAAATAGATCGAACTCCCCAAATGAAAGTGCCATTAGATCAGCTAGAAAGATTGTCCCTTGAACCTCTCAAGGGATGTTTCTAAACAGCTTGTTAACCAGTGTAGACTATCCCAACGGACTCAGCGCAGTCACCTCACTAGAAGTATTCTCACTCAGAATCTCCAAATTTTTAGACACAGTATTAGCTACATAGGAATATATGGAACCCATGTCTATCAGTGCAAAGTAAGGTACATCAAAAATTAAGAACGCACCCATAATGACGTCTGGAGCATCTCCATTCTCTCAGCGACGTGTAGCGTATACAAGAGCAAGCTGCCTCACCTCAACTTGACCAGCACCTCGGGTCGGCACTCTCTGTCCACGGCCCATACCATTACTACCCGTAGCCTATCCATAGCCTCTCAGTGACTGCTAAACTACCCTCTGGATTGTGCAGCACTAGTACCCAAAGATTGCATCTGATCGGGCCTCCGCGGACACTCTCTAATGCGATGCTGCATTGACCCACACCTCAAACAGGCACTGTAACAACCTGATTTAGGGCTTAAACAAAATAGTGGTTTTGAAAATCACAAATTTGAAGTAGAAAAGTTTATTGCGATTAAGTTTTAATGTTTACTATGTGATTAAATGCTAGTGTGAAATTTTCGCTAAGAAATTTTATCGATTGGGTGTCCAATTTGATAATTAGGACTAAATTGCAATATGTGAAAAATGTGAGTTCTGGAAGCTAAGGTACTTATTTGTAATGGGTTTTTAAAGTGAAGGTCTTTAAATGGCAATTAGACCATTATATTTCAAGATGCATAAAAATGGACATGGAAGGATAAAATACCAAAGGTTTTAATGAAGGGCATTTTGATTATTTGGTAATAAAAAGAAATAAAAAGGGAAAATGAAGCCAAATTATGTCCATCTTCTTCACCAGGGCCGAATGTAGCATGGAGACACCATGGCTAGGGTTTGTTCATATTTCAAGCTTAATACCAAGCCCCATTTTTCATGTTCTTTATATTTTTGAGATGCTCGTAACTCAGTTTAGCTATTTCTACCATTATTTTGAGCTAGGGTTTGTGTTTAAAAATTTACCCATGGATGACATGCATGTGTTTTGATGTTTAACGGTAGAATATGAATGCTCGGTGTGTAATAAATGACTTAGGGGTAAAAGTGTAAATATGACAAAGTTGAATCTAATTTTTGCCAAAACGTGAATTTGGGTCAATTTGAGTAGCATGATGAATAAATGAGTTAAATGTATTATTATAGATCAAAGAAGACAAGATTCGGGCTTAGAATGGGGGAAGGAAAAGCTTTTGGACTAACAAAATTTGATATTTGGACCGAGGTAAGTTCGTATTGTAAACATAAATGTTTATTTGTTAATTGATGAATGAATTATGAATTTAATTATATTATTTGATGTACAACGAAAATCCAATGTTCAAAACTAGTGAACGCAAAGTTGAATACTTTCGTTCCGTACCAAAAGATGAATTGACAGAGAAGTCCATGGCAGCTAAGTAAAATAAGTCCATGGCATTGTGCTAAGTGAAAGAAGTCCATGGCATCTAAGTGAAATAAGTCCATGGCATTGTGCTAAGTGAAATAAATCCATGGCACCTAAGTGAAATAAGTCCATGGTATTGTGCTAAGTGAAATAAATCCGTGACATCTAAGTGAAATAAGTCTATAGTATTGTGCCAAGTGATATAAATCCATGGCATCTAAGTGAAACAAGTCCATGGCATTGTGTTAAATGTGTATAGCTCAGGAATGAGCCTATGTCACCTTGTGAAATGAAGTAGCATTGGCTACAGGTGTGTCTCTATGGAAAACTTTCGATGTATCCGTTACTACTCCGATGTGTTCAACGGGTAATTTAGATATGAGAATGAGTATCAACTGGTAAGTAAATTATGAGGTAATACCATTATCGACTTGAATGGAAATCGAATCAAGTGATGGATAGGTATTGGTATTGAATTGTGTATTGGTGAAAAAGTGAAATGAAATGAATTGCTATTGAATTGAAATTAAGAAATGAAATTGAAATAATGAACCAAAGATTCATGTCATGAATGAAGCTCAAATTTGATGATATATGATAACAATCAATGAATTACTAGTGTTGAAAAATGGAAATTAATACAAAGAAAACTTGAAAGAGTAAAATTAGCAATAAAACAGTTTTGGACAGCAGCAGTTGTGTGATTTTGAGAAATCACCAAAAAGGATAAAAATTGAATTAGAAGTTAAATAAGGTATGACATTAAATCTTATTGAGTCTATTTTTATACAAAAGAAATTATATAAGCAAAAGAACTTCATATTATGAGATATTTGCATTTTTCTGAGACAAAGTTAGAATTATTTCGGAATCCCCTGTTTTGAGGAAAATCATTAAATATTGTAAAAAATAATTATTGGAGAACATCATCCAAATCTCAAATAATGAGATAATTAATTTTACGGTAAGGAGATACGTTAGTCTAGTTTCAGAGAAAATTAACGGATCTTAATTTTGAGTTCCATAACTCTGGATAAAAATAATTTAGTGACTGTGACACGAGTAAACAGCTTGAGATGAACAGAAGTGAATAGTTAAATTTTATGTAATAGTGATGGTATTATCTTAAGAGCATATAATGAGGATTTTTAAAAACATGTTAATCAATTGTTATTTTTTTTACATATGTACTTACTAAGTTGTATAGCTTACTCCGTTATTTTTTCGTGTTTATAATGTACTCAGGTTAGCTCGGGTTGGAAGTGGCCGAATAACCTATCACACTATCTAGCTTATAATTTAGGCATTGATGATTTTTATACTTAGGATTATGGCATGTAGGGGTCTTGGTCATTTGTATGTGTCATTTCTGGATTTGGCCTAAAATTTTGGCCTATAATATTCGATAGTTCGTTTGTGTAAGACCAATGATGTTGGCTAATATTGGCCACGCTATAGGTTTGCAATGATACATTTTTGTAGATGTGAAAGCTTACATGAATTGGTTAAATGATGTGTGAATATTTGAATGCTTAATAGTGCCATGTTATGTGTTGATAAATTTGGTATAAGTGTGTAAGTGTTTTTGGTTGAAAAAGGGCTTGATAAATAGCCTAACTTTCATCCATAAGGATTGGCACACGGCCTAGCACATGGGCGTGTGACTTGGTCATGTGACCCTAAAAGAAATATGATGTCATAAACAGAGTGTTACATAGGTGGAGGACACAGTCGTGTGTCACCACACGGCCAGCCCAAATCGGCTTGTAACCCGCCAAAACAATAAAATTTTCTAAATGCTCCAAAAGTTTTAAAAGTTCTTGGTTTAGTCTTGGACCATTTCCAAAGATGTTTTGGGCCTCGTAGGCCCATTTTGGGGACTTGTTGCTATAATACAAAAGTTTTAAATTTTAAACGAATATTTATGTCTCAAATTTGTTGATATAATACCCTGTTCTGGCATTGAACACGGGTAAGGGGTGTTACATTTAGTGGTATCAGAGCTATGGTTTAGTCATTCTCAGGCTAACCTAACATGTGTAAAATTCTAGATCTACATGCCATATGTAGACCGTGATAGTGTGATATCTCCTGGCTCTAATGAAATTGTTTTGTTGAGACAGAGGTGCTTTCCAACCGAGTTATTTTTGATAACGCTGAAAATGGTACAAGGATATTCAAAAAATGTGTTGGTAATAAGTTGAAACTGGGAAAGTTATGAATAAGAGTTCATGATATGCATTTGATGATGTACAAAATGAAAAAAACTATAATTTGAGAATTTTGGGTACAATGTCACTGTCCCGGTTGAATGTCGTATTTCGATGAATTATGGTGATTTTAGGCAATAGATAAAATGTTATAAGTGTTGTGAAGTAATGAAAAAGGAATTAAATGAGTAAACCGAGTAGAATGTTGGAAATGAGTACTTTCGTTTAGAGACATGTGATGAATTGATGATAAAAACCATGGGTTGACCATGGCAACATGAGAAAAAAATACGACTATGTGATTTTTGTATAAGACCATAGCTAGGCTATGGCTTCGGTGTGTAATATGTGCATATATGTAGGATCATAGTTGAACTATGACATTGTGCAAAATGCAATACCCAATTTCGTAAGACGTTTTCTAATCTGACCAAGTGTAGTAAGTGAAAGTGTATGAAGATTGAAAGGATAAATTTGCAGTGAACATGAAATTGAGCTTGAATGAATGATTTCATTAAAGAAATATTGTGTATGGCAGGATGTGATAGTGAATTACATGTTATAAATGGATACTTAAAGCTTGATAATTGATGTATGAAACTAATATGGAAATGTGAAATGAAATGAAGGTTTACATTATGACAAGCATTCACGTTTGCTTGGTATTAACATGATGTTGTGTGCCTAACTTGTGTGATTAGGTGAATGCGAAAACAAAAATTCTCAAAATTTACTAAATGTAGATATAAATGCATTTGTTTGAATAAGATAATCGAAAAATTTGTGTAACATGAATATGTGTGTTAATTTGCCTAAAACAAATGGTATAGTTGCTATAATAATATAATAATGATGGATGTTAAGTTATATGCGTGTGTATGTGAGAGTCGAGTTAGAAGCTTTAGGACCGCACCCCTTTATCAATGTGGTATGTTATGATGAAATTTCATGAGATTTCTGTTGAATACGCTCACAAATGAGAGACTAAAGAATTTAGTAGTAGATCAACTAATATGGTGATCAGATAAACGAATGAGTCGGCAAGTAAGGATAGTATCAAAAGGGATATTAAATCATTTTGAAGGTCATTCGAATTATGCAAAGGTTAAGGTTAAAGAAGTCAACTTAGATGAAACCAAAACATACAGGTATGATACCTAAAGAATGTACTAATTGGAAGTTTTTCTGAGTCGGTTTATGATAATGGATGAGATAATGTGAACCTAATGATGACAGAATTAGACATTGAGATAATGTTTCAATTGTATCGATAGCTGAGTATAGTGATTATAGTTGAGTACCTACCTTAGTCTCTTCTGAGTATATTATGTGTTTGATAAATCTCAAAAGTATATGAGGCCATTTATTTTCGAGTGAAACTTTTATTGTAATAGAAAGATAGCTAAAAATACTGGTAGGTGAAGGAATTGTCAACCTGTTTGGATTATGTTCGGCATTGTCCTATCTTTCATCGGTATTTCATTTCTTTTGCTAAAAAAAGATAATGATAGAATTTGTGTGATAATAGTATCTAGTTCCTATTAGTTATTATTCTACTTAGCTTACAAGGAGATTATGTTACTTCCTGTAACACCCCATACCCGGCCCAGACGTGACGGCCAAGTCTAGCATGTCACATCACCTATAACTAACCATGTGACCTAGCTATTAAGATTGGGGCGAGCTTTGTAAAACTACTATTTAAAGTCTTAAGAGAAATTCATTACCAGTTGTTAAGAGATTTATTATAAAATTTAACTTTGTTACTCGTTTGATACGTGTGTTTGATTTTGAAAACATTTGAATAAATTTTAAGAAAACTCGTGCAGCTTTGTACATAGCATTAGAAGTATAGTATAAATAAAAAGTTGAAAACCAAAATATTTAAAGCGGCCTTATTACAACCCAAAACCATAATGAAAATAATTTAAAATAAATACGAAAATAAAGTAAAATAAAATAAAAAATTAATTGATAAATTGTAGTCCATGTGGCCACTCTGAATCCCTTCCAGCTCCAAGTCCACTAGTCTAGGACACTCCTACAAGGATTGAAGAAAAAGGGGTGAGTTTGGAAACTCAGTGTGCAAAGAAAGCCCATCCAGAGCCCAAATTAGCTCTAGCCCACTGGGCCTAAGCCCTATCCAGTCTCAGTATATACTGGGCCGAAGCCCTATTTAAATACAGTAAACTGGGCTTTAGCCCTTTTCAGATAACAGTACGGCCCATAGGCCCATGTCAGTAACAGAACATATATCAATTATGAATGCAAGCCTAAACCCAATCTAAGTCCAACCGCTACACTCCACCCATACCAGCCCTAAACACCATGTAGGGAATAACTCAACCCACCCAGCCTTACACTCCACTGTTGCAGCATAGCTTCTCAGATGACAGTATAACGAGGCAAAGCCCCTTCAGTACGTGGTCAAGCCACTATCAGTATTTCCTTCATCAATAACCTAGTCCCATGAAACAGATAATCATGTAGTGAACAAAAATAGAAAAACATGCATTTCAGTCAGATTTAGCCCTAGGGGTATAACGGTCATTTTGCACCTAGGGGTCACATTGTAATTTTCCACCCAAAAGGGGTATTTCAGTAATTATGCCAGTTTCTAGGGTTTCATGCACATTTTAATCAGTAATAGTCTAACTTTTATCTCAGTAGCTTATTTAACCCATTTTAGCAGATTACAGTCATTGGGCCCTAAAACCCCTAATGGGCCCTACAGTGTCACTTAGCCATATTGGCCCATTTAGCCCAAATTTTAAGTCTAGTTTAACAGTCTTAACCTATAGTATACCAGAACACACTTACCGCTTACTTTTTCCCATATGGGCCCTTAAGCCCATTGGGCCCAATTTTAACCCATCGAGGCCTAAACTTACCAAAGTGCATGAAATTGCACACTCATCCATCTTACCATTTGCGATTACAGATCTCACTATTTCCAACTGACTTACGAGCACTCGCACGCTCAAAAGCCCACGAAATGCCAGAATTTCAGCATTTCAGCTTTTCAGCTTTTGCCGATTCAGACTACAGAAGGGTGTTCGTTTACACACCTGATTTGTGATTTACCGATGAGATCTCCTATGCAATTTCTCCTACAATGGATCACTTAACAAATTAGATCCCAGACTTAATGACAACCAACATAATTCTGCTTACCATAATCAACCAACATCACCTAAGGCCCTTGAGTTCTTACCTTTACCGAAATTTGTGACTAGATCTAGATCTAATCGTTCCAAAGATCCAAGCCCCCTACGCTCCTTGCTAGATAGCCCCTTTCACAACAAGTACATATAGACCCGATTAGAAGAACTACCATTACCTATTACCATAATCGACAGCCTCCTTAAAGTTTTTAGGGACTTCGGCTTTTCTTAAATATCAAGATAACGAATGACAGAGGGGTTTCGATACTTACCAAGAGATCTCTAACCCAGATCTGTTGCAAATCTAACCCCAAGCACCAGCAGAGAGTGGATCTAAAGGATTCGGCTTTTGGATCCATACTAGAGTACACTTGTTCGGTTTAGAAGAATAAAAGATGAAGAGAAGTTTACCAAATACTAGAGAGATGGTCGGCAGAGATGAAAGGTTCACGTTTCAGCTTTTTGAAAGAATTGGGTTAAAAAGTATGGAAGGTTCGGCCAAGAAGAGAATTCAGCTAACTAGGCAAATCGATTTTGGCTTTTGATGGTAATCAGCTATTAGACTTTGAGGAGAGAAGAGAAAGGAAAGAAGTAAGTTTAGCCAAAGAAAAGAGGTGATTAAGTGGTTTCGGTTTAAAGATAAGAGAAGTAAAAAGAAAAGAATGGAAGCAGGGAAGAGATTCAGCTAGGTGAAGAAGTCGGCAATGGAAAGCTTAAGGTTTAGGGTTTCGGTTTTTAGAATAGTAGAAAGAAAAGCATGAACTGAGAGGGCCTTACTACTAAACCTATTCGGCACTTTGGGTAATTGACAAAATCTCGAAGACTAGCTACTTAGGAGAAATCGACACTAATACCCCTAATTGCCAAATACAAAGACCCTCAAAAGCCCTAGCCGACTTTGCATTCCAAGCTTCCCAATTGGCCACACACTCTACTTCAAACTTCCTAAAATCTTTCCCTCTTATCTCACCTGATTCAATCTCATGCACAATTCAAAGTCTTCCTTCAGAGTTCTACTTGAGTTCCATCACATGCTCAGCACATGCACAAAAATAATTAAAACACAATGCTTACCTTGCGGCTCGAACACTGGCCCTTGAACACCTGTCCACACGCCACTTTTTTTAGGCACTTAAGTGGCGCCTCACTCTACCAAGGGCTTACTTGAGTCTTATTTCCCCCTCTTTTTCTTAAAAGCCCATTTAACCAAGTCCCCTTCACTTAAAATCCAAAGTTGATATTTTTGCCGGGTTTTATCTTGGGCTTAGGCCTTTTAAAGGCCCACTAACACACTTAAACACAAATTTAATAACTAAAACACCAAAATTTCAAGATTTCACCACAATCACAAAAATCCCAAAAATCAGGGTGTTACACTTCCGTTATAATTGACTTCAGTGTGGATGATCTATGTTTTCTTCCAGAATTATCCTGAGACCTCATCGAGGTATTTATCATTTGACAGGAGTTGCATTTTTAAATTTCAGTATAGTTTTATAGCGGGAATATTATTTACCTATATGATTGAAATGTTGAGTTTATTTTGGCACTTTAATTTTAAAAATATTTGATGGTTATAGATTTATCAAAGTTCAACATTGTGATGATTAGTTGTGGGAAACGGTTTAGATATACACCGTCTTTCCTAGTTGTAATTGGGTTGACATCGGGAAATGTGTAAATCAAAAAATATTATTGTTAATTAAAGTAGTGTTATGGATGAAACAATCTCGCTTGATAAGCCTAATTAGTGGTATTACTTATTAATAAAGTTAGAAACAGTTGAAACATGGTTAACCGAATCGTCAATTCTGATTTAGCCTGAGTTGTGAAAAAGGTTTATGTTTTTCAGTTAAGTGTTATTGCATGTTCTAAGTATCAATAATAGTAAAATGTAAAGTGATGGTTCATGTTTTTATACAGTTAATACCACATTAAAAAGAACTGTTTGAGTAGTGAATAGAGACAGTTACTTTTATGTTCGTATTGAGAATTTGGTGATATCATTTATTCGACGAAAGATATCACATGTTCTCTTATTTCAAGGATTAAAGTATCGACTGATATAGAAAGATTTGAAGTTGAGATAGTGTAAAAGACTCGAGCTATCGAGAGATCGCGAGTAGTTATTAATTTATCTCTGGAAAAGTCGATGTAATTACAAATGCTGAATGGAAGAATCTTTGTTTATATTGTGAATGGGTTACACGGTTAATTTTAATTGATGAGGATCTAATCTTAGCTATATTGAAAGTTAAAGCGATGTTCTTCCTTGCGAGTTAGAGAGGCTCAGGAATGAGGTAGTAAATGAAATTGCATACAAATGAACCCAGAGCTTATACAGAAGTTTTTGTATAAGGCTCAGAAGTAGCATGTCTATTTATTCAAGGGCAGTGATGTGAGCAGTGATATGTAGTAGATTTTTTGGTGATTGAGTATATAACATGATATTTTTGAATTTATGTTCAGATGTCTATTTGTTAGCAAGTAAGCCGAACATCAAGAGCACTCAGAACTATTGTAGTCAGTGATAATACTAGTGTGCTATAAATAAAATCACTATAGATTTCATATCGGGACTATCTCCATCCTCGAAATGGATGATGTTGCTAGAATGTTAATCATTTGATGAAATTTGCATGAATGTTTCAATAGGTATCGAGTTCTTATTTGACAGATTAACTGAGTATATGTGTTCCTGAGAGAATAATTTAGATCATTGACGATATGCTCCGGCACTGTGTGCTAAAATTCAAAGGTTATTGGAAGGAGATATATGAGGTTAAATCAATTTGTGATTCTGAGAAATTAGTGGAAGTGTTTCATGAGAATTTGAAACAACTTCTTCTGGTAAGATTTTCGAGGACGAAAATCCCTAAACGGGGGAGATTTGTAACAGCCCAATTTAGGGCCTAAATAGAATAGTGGTTTTGAAAACCACAAATCTAAAGTAGAAAAATTTATTGTGATTAAGTAGAAAAATTTAAGTTTTAATGTAGCATGGAGACACCGTGGCTAGGGTTTGTTCATCTTTCAAGCTCAATAGTAAGTGCATCCAAGCCCCGTTTTTAATGTTCTTTACATTTTTTTTATGCTCGTAACTCGATTTAGATATTTCTCCCATTATTTTAAGCTAGCGTTTGTGTTTAAAAATTTACCCATGGATGACATGCATGTGTTTTGATGTCTAATCGTAGAATATGAATGCTCGGTGTGTAATAAACGACTTTTACTAAGTGATTTTCGATGAAATGGCATGAAAGGACTAGTTACTAAAAAGTTGTAAAACGTGTGTAAATGTGTGAATAAGTGAAAATTGTGGGCTATTATAGTTATGAAAATGGTTCGGCTAGGCCTAAAATACAAGGAAATTGAATAAAAATCATTTTACGAGCTTAGGGGAAATGGTGTAAATATGACAAAGTTTAATGTAATTTTTGGCAAAATATGAATTTCGGCCAATTTGAGTATCATGATGAATAAATGAGTTAAATGTATTGTTATAGATTAAGGAAGATGAGATTTGAGCTTAGAACAGGCGAAGGAAAATGTTTTGGACTACAACGCAAATTTTGATATTTGGACCGAGGTAAGTTCGAATGGTAAACATAAATGTTTATTTGTTAATTGATGAATGAATTATGAATTTAATTATATTATTTGATGTACAACAAAAATCCAATGTTCGAAACTAGTGAACGCAAAGTTGAATACTTTCGTTCCGTACCAAAAGATGAATTGACGGAGAAGTCCATGGCACCTAAGTGAAATAAGTCTATGGGATTGTGCTAAGTGAAAGAAGTCCATGGCACCTAAGTGAAATAAGTCTATGGCATTGTGCTAAGTGAAAGAAATCTATGGCATCTAAGTGAAATAAGTCCATGACATTGTACTAATCCATGGCACCTAAGTGAAATAAGTCCATGGTATTGTGCTAAGTGAAATAAATCCATGGCATCTAAGTGAAATAAGTCCATGGTATTGTGTCAAGTGATACAAGTCCATAGAATCTAAGTGAAATAAGCCCATGGCACTGTGTGAAATGTGTATAGCTCAAGAATGAGCCTATGTGAAACCTTGTGAAATGAAGTAGTTATGGATACAAGTGTGGCTCCACGGAAAACTTCCGATGTATCCGTTACTACTTCGATGTGTTCAACAAGTAATTTAGAAATGAGAATGAGTTTCAACTGGTAAGTAAATTATGAGGGATTACCATTATCAAATTGAATGGAAATCGAATCAAGTGATGCATGAGTAGAGGTGTGCATGGGTTGGGTTGGGCTGGGTTTGGGCCAATCTTGGACAAAATTTTAGGCCCATGTTCTAGGCCCGAGCCCGGCCTGGCCCAAAATATGGGCCTAAAATTTTGTCCAAGCCCGGCTCGAACTAAAATTGGTAAGCCCAAGCCCGGCCCGGCCCGGCCCAGCCCATATTAAATTGTCTTAGCTTATTTCATTAAATAAAAAAAATTTAAAATATAATAAATTAAATACATTTGAAAACATAAAAACAAATATTAAAATAAGAAATAAATATAAAATGAGACTAAAACAATTCTTAAAACAATACACAAATTAAAAATATAATAAAAAATGGTTATATTAAAATTAAAAATAAAATGTAAATATGATTAAAAATAAAAAAATATATATTTAGTATATAATTCGGGCCGGGTCGGGCCCGGCCAAAAATAGTTTACCTAAGCCCAGCCCATTTTCTAAATGGGCCTCATTATTTTGCCCAAACCCATATTTCGGGACTATAATTTTACCCGAACCCTCCCATGCACACCTCTATGGATGAGTATTGGCATTGAATTGTGTATTGATGAAAAAGTAAAATGAAATGAATTGCTATTGAATTAAAATTGAGAAATGAAATTGAAAGAATGAACCAAAGACTCATGTCGTGGATGAAGCTCAAATTTGATGATATATGATAACAATCGATGAATTCCTAGTGTTGAAAAATGGAAATTAAAACAAAGAAAACTTGCAAGAATAAAATTAGCAATAAAATAGTTTTGGACAGCAGTAGTTGTGTGACTTTGAAAAATCACCAAAAAAGATAGAAATTGAATTAGAGGTTGAATAAGATATGAAATTAAATCTTATTGAGTCCATTTTTATACAAAAGAAACGTTATAAGCAAAAGAACTTCATATTATGAGATATTTACATTTTTGTGAGACAAGTCAGAATGATTTTGGAATCCCCTGTTCTGACTTCAGAAAATCATTAAAAATTGTACAAAAATAATTATTGGTCAGAATGCTTGGGCCGGAAGTTGCCGGAGAACCTATCACGCTATCAAGCTTATAATTTAGTTATTGATGATTTTTATACTTAGGAATATGGCATGTAGGGATCTTGGTCATTTTTATGTGTCATATCTGGATTTCGCCTAAAATGTTGGCCTATAATATTCGATAGTTCGTTTGTGTAAGTCCAATGATGTTGGCTAATATTGGCCATGCTATAGGTTTACAATGATCAATTTTTGTGCATGTGCAAGCTTACATGAATTGGTTAAATGATGTGTGAATATTTGGATGCTTAATAGTGCCATGTTATGTGTTGATAAATTTGGTATAAGTGTGTAAATGTTTATTGTTGAAATAGGGCTTAGTAAATAGCCTAACTTTCGTCCACACAAATGGCCACACGACCTAGCACACAGACGTGTGACTTGGTCATGTGACCCTAAAAGAAAGATGATGTCATAAACAGAGAGTTACACGGGTGGAGGACACGAGCGTGTCCTGAGCCACACAGGCGTGTGTCATCACACGGCCGGCCCACATGGGCGTGTAACCCTCCAAAACAATAAAATTTTCTAAATGCTCCAAAAGTTTTAAAAGTTCTCGGTTTAGTCCCAAACCATTTCCAAAGTACATTTTGGGCCTCGTAGGCCCATTTTAAGGACTTGTTGATATAATATAAAAGTTTTAAATTTTAAACGAAAATTTATGTCTCGAATTTGTTCAGTTGCAAGTGTTATTGTCTGGTAACACCTTATACCCTGTTCTGGCATTGACCACGGGTAAGGGGTGTTACACGCCCCAATCCTCTTCCAACAGTCACCCAAATGGCGTCTACCAGAGTCTGCACATGGCTTGAGTCCATTAACAGTAGCAGGGGGCCTAGCTTGAACTAGCTCATCAGATCTGGCCTTTTTCTTAGGCCTCTGTGCAGAACTTGAGGGCTCCAAATCCCTCTTGTTCTTACCCCTCTCTCTATCATAGTTTTGGCACTCAGTACGTTTAACATCCTCAATGATCTTTGCCTTCTCAACCAGTGTAGAAAAACCATTCTCCCACTACAGAGCTATTAAAACCCTCAGACTATCCCTGAGGCCATCCTCAAAGCGGACAAAATGCTCATACTCAGATGCCACCATCCCTCACGCATAGCGGCTTAGTCTCAAAAACATGGCCTCATCCTTGGCCACTTGTAACACCCCAAACCTGGCTCAGACGTTACGGTTGAATCTGGCGGTGTCACATTGAAGGGTGAGTTGTACAAATCGAGTTGGTTGAAAAACTTCAAAAACATTTGATCGCTCGTAATTCAAATAGTGGTTTCAAAAATAGGTTTCTCATTTTCCAATTCAAGCCCCGTTGAAGGTATATTTTAATTTAAAGCAAAAAGTCATTAATGGCCCGTTTAATTATAAGTTTGCACAAAGCCTTTGTAAAATTGAAAACCTCAGTTTCAATATCCATTATTTGATTCCCAACTATTTTAATAAAAATAGGTTTCAAATTCTAGAATTAAGCAGTTATCAAAATAAATTAAAAATAAAATCAATAACTAAATTAAACCAGAGGAAAGGCCTTATTACACAACCCAATAAAACGTAATTACACACAATATAAAATTTAAATCTAAGTTTAATGCTACTCGTAGTGTGGCCACCTCCGAGTCCTCCCATACGTCAAACTGCCTACTGATGATCACTTTGGGCCTAAGCCCTATTTAATATCAGTGTCCTTTAGGCCTTAGCCCATAGTGGCCTCAGTTGGGCCTAAGCCCATATCATATTAATATCAATATGTATATGCAATGCACATTTTTCCCATCCAACCCTGCACACCCTCTTCTAGCTCTTCACTCCAGTGGGGATATAAATATCGACCCACCCATCCCTACACACCTGTTGTAGCACCAGTTGCAGCACTACTCATCATTGTAGCAGAGCTGCTAATCATAATATCCGTTGTAGCGCCAGTTGCGGCACTACGCAGTGTTGCAGCAGAGCTGCTAATCATAGTATGGCTTAAAAGCCTTCGTTGGATCCATGGTAGTCAAGCGACTATGCGATCCTCATATAACACTTCCTCCAATATAAACCCATCCCACATGCAACATAATATCGAATGAATGCAACATAACATATACATGGCATACAGATCAACCACAAATCATGTAGGGGCATTTTAGTCATTTTGCCCTTAAGGACATATTAGTCATTTTGCACTTAGGCATATCGATCGTATTTTATCGTGGGCCCAGATACACATTCTAGCCCATTAACATTTTCCCAATTATTCGGAGCATTTTAAGTCATTACTCTAAGAGTTACAAATTCACTAGGGCTCGAAAGCTCAATACGTAGCCCAAGTAAGGCTCACATACTCATACGACCCATTAGGCCCAAATCTACTCTAAGTCACGTGATAGCCCATCAGGCCCAGTTGGCCAAAAGGTGGCCTGAGACCATGATATCGCTCACAAGGTCTCTATCATTATTTCAGTATCTCCACACGAGTGTTCGCACACTCATGTGGTTACCGACGCCAACCTTTCGGCTTTTCGACTTTTCGGTATTTCGGCTTTTCGGGATTTCAGCTTTTGCCGATTCGTCATGTATGCTGTGTATGTACACACCTGATTACAAACATGCCTATTGATCCCTTAATCATGAACCTACAATCAACCAAACTCACAGTTAATCACCCATTTAGTATCATTACTCCGCTTTTTATCAGAAGCCGAAATTACACCAATCCCTTACCTTGAACGATAAATCTTTATCAACCTTCCTTTATTCACTAACCACAATTGACCCCAAGATCTGGGTTATAAAACTTTATCTATCAAATATCGATACATAAGTCATTCTTAACACCCTGCAAGGCATTCGACCTTTACTAATCCAAGACCAAAAAACACTTACCTTAACCAAGCGTGTTGTCTACTCCAATCCCTTTCTCAAAGACACTAAATAATTGATAAACCATAAATTATACATATTTTTACCTCATGCTTAACCTAATTTCTGGATAAATTACCATTGAATTTATGGAATTTGATGCTCCTAATCCTTTAATTTCTTATTTTATACTTAGGTGAGCATAAGGGAGAGAAAAAAGTAAGGAACCAGCCAAAAACGGGCAAATCGGGCCCAAATCAATAATTAACACGGCCTGGAAGTTCGTCACACAGGTGTGTCACATGGCCTGCCACATTAACAGGCCGAAGCATGGCCGAAGCATCAACTCACATGGGCGTGGCACACGGGCATGTCCCTGTCGTGATAAAGTTTAATTTCACTCGGAAAAGGCTACTTAGAGGCTAAGAAAGACATTCTAAACTCTATATAAAGAACCTAGGAGGCAACTACAAGGGTGTACAGTAGAGGGGATGGTACAAGACAGTACCAACTCAGTCCTCCTGCCAAGACGGAGAGCTAGAGGAAGGGAATTACTCGAAGGAAGGCCGATTGATCCATCTAAGAAGCCAGGATCTACATTAGGACAGAGGATCTCCCTTCTATCCTTTCAGGAGTTTTGGGTTTTCTCATGTTTTGTTATTTTATTTATTCTATGATGTTTCTTTTTATAATTATGAACTAAAACCCTAAAAATCTAAGGGGGATGAAACCTAAGATGAATCTTGTTATTGTTATCTGAACTATATGATAAATATTTGATTTGTTCTTAATTGTGTTTTTAACTCTTGAATTGATATTTCTGTGATATTAATTTAAGTCGAATGTGCTTATACAGAGGAGCAAAAGTCCTTGTATAGGAGTAGATCCAACACAATTAAGCGGAGTTGATCGCAATGCTAGACATAGGACGACGAAAATTTGTCAAATTAGAGTCAAATCTAATATGGGGAGCCATAGATCGAGTTAATGCAAGACTAGGGGCTTTAATTAGCAAGAGATTTCAATTAATCAACCTAGGATTAGTTGTTCTTATCCTTGACGGAGGTATTAACATAATTTAGGGATCTCTATGGATCAAGTCAAATGAAGAAATCGTCTAGTTCAGAGTTAGATAATAAGTGAAGTCTAGGTGGATTCTTCCTTAGGTATTGCTCTCATCAATCAGTTTTTCCCAAAAGCAATTTCCCAATTTACTCTTTGTCGCATCCTTAGTTTAGTTTAGCGTTAATTAGTTTACACAAGCCACCTCTTTATTTTTAGGCTAGATAATAGGAAGAAAGTCATTACTAGTACTTTTAGTTCCTTGGATTCGATATTCTGGTCTTGCCACTAACTATACTACTATTCGATAGGTGCACTTGCCTTTATCATGATATTAGTTAGTTTATAGGTGCGATCAGATTTTATTACTTCATCATCACGAGATCAAGTTTTTGGTGCCGTTGCCGAGGAACTAAGATATTAGGAACAATGTATTCCTATTACTTTAGCTATTTTTTTACTTTTATTGCAAATTATTTTCTTTTTTTTATTTTAGGTTTTTAATTTTCTTTTTACCTTTCCCTTCTAGGTGTCTCTAGTTTATGACTAGAAGAAACCCAGGAGGACCATTATTGTTTGTCGATGATTTACAAGCTACAGTTCGTAGAACTCGCAGAGAGATAAGAAGAAGCTTGCAATATCCAGAACAAAGTCAAGAAGAAGAACCTGAACATACTGAAGAGATGAAGACAAATCACGATAATCAGCTACCTCTTGTAGTAGCCGCAAATCCTGTTGAGCAAAATCCTGTTCCTCATCCTATGTATGATTATGCTAAACCTAATTTGGCTAGTACTGAATCTAGTATAGTTAGGCCCACTATTGATGCAAATAATTTTGAACTAAAATCTAACACTATTCAGATGATACAACAGTTTGTTCAGTTTGATGGTTTGCAAGATGAGGATCCTAATGCTCATTTAGCCAATTTCTTAGAATTGTGCGACACATTTAAAATAAATGGCGTTTCTGATGATGCCATCCGTCTTCGATTAGTCCCATTCTCCTTGAGAAATAAAGCTAAACAGTGGTTAAATTCTTTACCACGAGGGTCAATCACTACATGGGAAGAAATGACCGAAAAATTTTTGCTCAAATATTTTCCATCGGCTAAAATGGCAAAATTAAGGAATGAGATCTCTTCTTTTGTGTAGATGGATTTAGAAACACTTTATGATGCTTGGGAAAGATACAAGGACTTATTGAGAAAGTGCCCTCACCATGGATTAACTCTATGGTTACAAGTTCAAACCTTTCACAATGGTTTGAATCCTTCGATGAGGCAAATGATCGATGCAGCCGCTGATGGAACAATCAACAACAAAACACCAGAAGTAGCTTACGAGTTTATAGAAGAGATGTAACTTAATAACTATCAGTGGCAAATCATGAGAACAAAGCCACAGAAAGCTGCCGGAGTTTTTAATATTGATGCAGTCACCACGCTTTCTAATCAGGTAGAACTTCTTAATAAAAAGATTGCTAATTTTGTTGGTTCTACGCAGGTACACCCAGTGATGCAATGCGACTCAAACCAAGGAAATATGTACAATCCCGATTACTCCTCCTATGGACATGGCATGGAAACCGAGCAAGCCAACTATATAGGTAATAATTCCTGATCCCAAAATAACCCTTATAGTCATACTTACAACGCAGGTTGGAGGAACCACCCAAATTTCTCATGGAGAGGACAAGGAAATCAAAGGCAACCACCTCCTTTGGGATTCCAACAGCTACCGTTCCAACAAGAGAACAAGCCGAACCTTGAGGAGATGCTCACAAAATTTCTCACCGTGACAGAAACCCATTTCCAGAACATCGAGACAGCACTTAAGAACCTGTAACACCCCTATCCCGTAACCGTCACCGGAATAGGACGAGGCGTTAATGAAACTTAGGAAACAGATTAAAACAGTAAAATTTTGAACCCTTTCTTAAATAAAAGAATCAACTATTTATATAAATAATAGGCACAAACAAAGATCGAATTTAAAACCTGTATAAGTAAATTTCCATAAGACGCCATATTCTCATGGCTTATATACAATAGTCAAAATATCATTCTACTTATAGTCTATCCTATACATGCCATAAGCTAAGTCCAAAATCACATGATTACCACAATAGTAGATAGTGTGACGAAGTGCTGACGATCCCCGAGCTGATAGTAAGAGTCAACGCTCTACAAAAATAACAAAGAAACATGACATTCAAAGTAAGCTTTCGTAAGTTTAGTAAGTCTTAAGCAATACAAACTATTTCAACTTGTCATTAAATGAACATTTAATATCACAACTCTCATATTTTAAAATGCATAGTTACTTGGCTGAATATACACAAATACGTAAGAAATTTCAGAATATAATTTCACTTACTTTGCAACTCATACAATATAGCCAATTCACATACTTTCATATAACATTGTACTTTGGTCGAATGTATCATCATTACATTTGTAGACATAGCATTCAATTACATATACATCACTTTGATAATTATAATTCAATCCAATTTAAAATTCACATACGAGTACATGATACATACCTGGCCAACTTATTGCATTGTACGTATTTATTGGTAATTATTACAAAGAAGTCTCATATTCTTAGACTTTACTCAAATCACCGGTGAGACTTTTAGCCCGGATAAATTATTAACACAAAGCCTACGGGTCCTTAAACCCGAATACAATCTCAGCACGAAGCCTGCGGGACTTTAAACCCAGATACAATCTCAGCACGAAGCCTGCGGGACTTTAAACCCGGATATATTACCAGCACAATTCATTTTATATACTTTTTTTACTAACTTTGGCCTTATCAAATATCTAATAATACACACTTTTCACAATTGGTCATTCGGCCACATTATATACACATAAACGTATGTACATTTCACATTTACCCATTCGGTCACACCACATACACAAGCACATATATAAGATAATGCTTTTATCATCACTTGCTAATACATCACATACTTTGCTTTAATTTAACTAACCACTCAGCCATATTATATTTCTAAGTAACCATTCGGCCTCACTATACAAATAAAGATAGCACACATTTTCATAAAGGCCATTCGGATAACTTGCACACATTTAATATTAGCCATTTCGGCCTCACCACATATACATATCTTGTACATCAATTTCATCATATCAAAACCGACTAGGTATACTAGTCATTTACGGCTTATAGCCTCACTTTAATATGGATTCGATACTTTGATTACTAATATTTAATCAATAGCTTATAAGCAACTCAAACAGTTTTATCAATATTTACAACATAATCACAATTTCACTACAAGCTGTCTTCCTAAGCAATAGTAATTAAATTGTTTGTAACTGGAGCTACGAAGCTCCAAATCAAGTGCCGTTAATTTTCCCTAAAAATACTCATATATCTTCTATCCACAAAATTTTCAGAATTTTTGGTTTGGCCAATCAAAACCAGATTTTTCTTAAATTTTCCCCTATTTTACTATTTGCCTATTCTGACCACTCTTCACTATGAATCAAATTTCCCATTGTACAGAATTCAAAATATGTTCTCGTTTATTTCATTTGAAACTAGACTCATTAAGGAGTCTAAGAATATAAATTTTATCTTACAATCATATTTTTACAATTTATAATGATTTTCTAAAAACAGAACAGGGGATTTCAGGGTCATTCTGACTTTGTCTCACACAACTTTAAATATCTCTTTATAGAAAATTCCTTTGCTTACACGGTTTCTTTGATAAGAAACTAGACTCAATAAGCTTCATTTTCATATTTTATTCGGCTTCTAACTCGCCTTCTACTATTTTTGGTGTATTTTTACACTACTGCAGTAACTCAAATCTGTCAAGACTAATTCGACACTTAGACTATATAAATTCATCCTTCTTGCTACTAGGTTTATTTAATCTTTAAGCATACTAAAGTAAAGTTCAAACACTTAAGAACTTACCTCACGTTGGATGAACATCTTCGATCGATTATTCCACAACTTTCGCTTTCCCTTTGGCCGAGTTTGACTCTATTAGATCTTGAGCTTGAATTTAATCAAGTAAACTAATTCAATCACCCTATCAATTCATCTTAATCTAAATTCTTTTAATTTCTAACACATATATATCATATGGCACTTCCATTATTAACTATTTGAACACATACACTTAATTATAACCAAGTAATTCAAATTTTCTTTCCACTATTACAAACAGCAATTCAATTCATCTCAAGTCAAAAGCATTTTTAACTAAACCTTATCTTAATATTAAGTACATTTGGCAATGGCACCAATCAATTTACTTTAGCTGTATACCACTTCAAAAAATTGCACTAAAACCGTATGTCATTCAAGGTTATCAAGGATATAACATTTATCAAATTCACTAAGTTCATTCATCATCTTTTATAGCCGATTATCCCATTGAGCTAATAAAATTCCTTATTAATTGAATCACATATGCACAATTTAAATTCACCCTTTCATCACATAATTCACCATTTTTGAATCTCATTTCACAAATATAGTTTACTCTATGGTCATACACTACCTAAATATCAAATTCATGTCCTTTCCACTCTTTCCGTCAAATTAACAAGCTTTAGACTCATCTATATACCATTTTCTTTTTAATCCACATTGCCGAATACATGTTTTTGGCTCAATCAAAGAAATTTATACACTCACAACTCCATCAATCCATTTTCCATTAAATTTCATAAATCCTAAGCTTAACTAATAGGAATAAGCTAAATTCAATCAAATCTACTTCTTATTCCAACTCACATACAGCAACTAAAAAAAATGCAAGCATGAAGGCCGATTCTCCTTTGTTCATCTAAACCACATATATGCATAATTAGCTAGCATCATCTCATTTATCATCTCTCATTTCAAACTCATCAAGCATCAATTAAAACACAATTACTCCACAGTTGAACACTCATTCTTTGACCAAAAATCAAAAATCCAACATGGGCTTTATAAGGAATTGCATGTAGTTTATAAATATACTAAAATCAATAAGAAAAAGCATGAGAATCACCTTGAATTTAAAGGTTTCTAGCAGCCGAATGCCTTAGCCCAGGAATTTTTTCTTCTCAAGGTTTGCTCTAGTTTCGGCAATTTAGAAAGAACAAAATGAAGCTTTTCTTTTTTTTCCCCAAATATCACATATTATAACATATTATATAATTTATAAAATAAAGTCATTATTACCAATTATAAAGCATATATATAAAATACACACATTTCTAATTTACTTACCAACCAAATAAAAGAAATCAAAACAAAATTGTTTTCAAACATGTGATGGTCGGCCATTAACTCCAAAATGGCCAATTTAACATGCAAGTACTACATGTTAATAAACCACTCACAAATTGGCACTTGTATTTTGTACCTCTAATTTTTCCTTTTATGCAATTGAGCCATTCTTAAATAATTGACATTCAAATGACGAAATTAAAACACCAATTTTTTTTTTTTACAATAGGCAATTCACATAATAAAAACACTGAAAATAATATTTTAAAAATTTTCTGACTCGATTTTGTGGTCCCGAAACCACTTTTCGACTAGGGTCAGATTAGGGCTATTACAGAACCAGCAAGCATCCATTTAAGGACTCGAAAGTCAAATAGGCCAGCTCGCTAAGCTAATTTCTGAAAAACCACAAGGTGGGTTACCAAGCAACACCGAGACTAACCCTAACGAGCAACTTAATGCTGTAGATACAATAGATGAGGAAGGGTTAGCCAAAACCAACCCAGAGCCATGTAAGGAGACTATGGTAAGTAAAGGTAAGGACGAGGTAAGTTACAAAGAACCAGTTGTCAAAGAGTATAAGCCTCGTGTCCCATACCCAACTGCGATAAGGAAAAATCGCACAGGCAAGCAATTCGGTAAATTTCTTAAACTCTTAAAGAAATTACATATTAACTTACTGTTCATTGAAGCTCTTTCACAGATGCCAAACGCTGTTAAGTTTTTCTGAGAGCTTTTGACGAACAAACGAAAGCTAGATGAGACATCTCATGTAGAACTGAATGTAGTGTGCTCAGCAATTTTACAGAATAAGTTACCTGACAAACTAAAAGATCTAGGGAGTTTTACAATTCCTTGTTTACTTGGTAGTTCAGAAGTCAAAAATGCTTTAGCTAATTTATGGGCTAGTATTAATGTAATGCCATATAAATTGTTTAAACAACTAGGTCTTGGGAAACCTAAACAAACTAAGATGAGCATCCAATTGGCTGATGAAACCATTAGATTTCCTAAGGGTGTAACCAAAGATGTGCTTCTCAAAATTGATAAATTTATATTTCCATTCGACTTTGTTGTTCTAAACATAGATGAAGATAGCAATGTACCCCTAATCCTAGGGCGACCTTTTTTAGCAACTGCTAGAACCATAATTCATGTAGGAACAAGTGAGCTCACACTTCGTGTAGGTGATGACAAAGTTACTTTACAAGCCCGAAATACGAATAAGATTGTTGATGATTAAAATTTTGTTACGAGTCCTTGTAATAAGAATGATCTCACCGTCCAACCTTCTTTGCAGGATACACTTCACATACTGGCGACCCAACCACAGACGAGTCCATCCAAGGGAAACATGCATGAAAAATGAATACTCCAGATTGAGGAACTAGATGAGTGGCTGAACTACCGCCAAGAGAAACCCAAAATATGCCACGCTGAAATAGAGCATCACAATGATAACCCTAAGGTAAAAATGAATCAATTTAAGGTAGGGGATAAGGTATTCTTAGAGGAGGAAGATCCTCGAATTTCGAATGCAAAACTTCATACCGGTGACATACCTCCATTCACGGTAATGAAAATCTTTCCTTATCTTATAGTCGAGATAACACACAAGACACTTGGCACTTTCAAGGTAAATCATATGTGACTAAAATCTTATGTTGATAATGAAATTGAAAGCAGGATAAAAGAGTTTCAACTCTTCAAACCACTGTGACCGAACAAGCTTGAGAAAAGTCGAGCTTAGACTATAAACAAGCGCTTCTCGGGAGGTAACCCGAGCACTAATTAGTAAACTTCTTTTATTTAAGCCCTCTAATCCATCAACTAACCCTTTGAATGCAGGTTTTTCAAACCACACTGCCATACCCACGGGCGTGCCTAAGGCCGTGTGGACACCATGGGCAAAGACATAGCCGTGAAATACGGTCGTATATTAGCAGGGTAAAATTTTCCCAAACATAGGCTATGACAACTAGCCACGACCATGCAAGGTGGCTGTGGCCAATCCTGACGAATCAACACGGGTGTGCGACACGCCCGTATCTCAAGGCTGTGCTTGATCCTGTTTATTTAACATGGACATGCAACACGCCTGTGTCCTAACCCCGTGGTCGAACTAGGCAAATCAACACGGGCACGTGACCCCCTACATAGGCCTAGGAGAAGTGAACATCGAAAGACACGACCCAGGCGCACCAAAATCTTCAATTTTCGAACCACACAGGCTAAAAATGATTCACATGGGCATGTGACACGCCTGTGTGCCCCAATTCCTATGTAAACCCCTTACTATTCATCTTCTTCTCCACTTAAAACCTAAAACCCTTTCACCCACAGCCCACACTAGCTCTTCCTAGAGCCACCACCGACCAAGGCCACGCCGCCATGCCTCCACGCTTGTGCAAGCACCACCACGACTGTGCTCTGGCCCCTACAACTGCCCATTCGGTTCCCTTTTCTCTTTTCTTTGTTATTAACTCTTATTTTTATTTTATTTAGTTTCTACTTATTTCATTTATTCATTTATTCATTCATGTTCTCTTTATTCTCAAATGCTTAAGTTGATATCCATGCAATATCCATGATCTATTGATTTAGAATAATGCCACTTTGAATCATTCTCTTGCTACCACTTTTAACTATCTCATGCAATTGGCTTTAGGCATACATTGATTATAAAAACCCACTAGAGCAACCATTATCTTCATTATTTCTGCTTAGGATGAATTTAATATAGTATCTAGGTTAGTGAAATTACCATTTGCATGAAGCACTTAGTAATTCTTGATTCAGCTTAATTTGTTATTTAATACTTTAGGGTATCGATAATATAGTTCTCTCTTTTTATATTTTATTTTAGGTAAAATGTCGTCATCACGAGGAAAGAAAGTTGTCGTACCTGCTTCTAAAAAGCGAAAGGGGCCTGGTGGTTCCTCTTTTAGAGCCACAGCCGAGATACGACACCCCTTTCTTTAATTTCCGCAGAGTTCCCAAGAGGAACTATTTCAAATTTTAAAGGCGCAACCCCTCGAGTGGGGAGATGTATCGATTGGGCCACATTAGAGTAGTTCCAACTAGCAGACGTGATTCGGGCCCTGTTGACGATGGACCCGTGGGACCAATTCTTCCAGATTGTTGAGCCCACTTATCTCGAGCTCACCCTAGAGATCTGCTCTACATTCCATCTCCAGACGGTCCGGACCCGACATGACGACCCAGGGACGATACAATTCTGTCTCGGCAGTATTGTTCAATAGCTCAGTGTACCGGAGCTCACCCTGGTCCCTGCTTCGGCCACTTACGATCCCAGCCGCTCTAAGGCGACAGCTCTTGCCCCTTCATTGAGGCACTTACATGCTCTACTCTCACACACATTGACGGATAGACGCGAGAGCACCAGTGTTGTCAACACCCACGACGCCTACTTTTTGTGGAGCATGGCGCACGCACACGTGATCGATCTCACCTACTTCATCGCCCATGCCATCTAACACCTAACAGAGCAGCACCGAAGGGGTGTAATCTCGATGGGCCTGTACGTGACCCACCTGACCCAGTACTTCTGCCTCCTCAACACAGAGGCCCGAACATCCTCCTACACCCTCATCGGCCAGATGTCCCCGCAGGGCATCCAAAGTATGCTCTATATGAGGAAGATTCAGCGCTGACATGGGACCAATCCTCCACAATACTGCTCAGAGTTCTACCTCAACATAACCCCTAGCCAAAATTAGGTGTAAAAATAATGCCCACACCAATACTCGAACATAGGACCTTCTTACACCCTACACCTCTCTTCACCACCAGACCAACATAACCATTCTGATATAAACTTACCAACAATTACTTAAAAACCTATTGACCAATGTTAAGGATTTATTCATAAAAATATGAAAATTTTCCCAAGTCATAGCTTGAACTTGGGACCTTCCACACACACCTAGAACACTTAACCACTAAAGCAGATAGATATTTGTGTCATACATACGCAAAATCAAAAATTAAAATTTTAGGGCGTTACATTTTCTTTGGATCGTTTGAGCCTTGAATTTAACCCTTGAAACCTTAGTTTGAGCCTTTAAGCCTATTTTATTTCACCTACATCATAGGCCATATTACCATATTTTTAAGTTTTATCATATTTTTGCACCTATCTTTACTATACTTGTCCTAGTGAGCAAAGATGTAATAGCTCGTTTTCAGTGAAATCAGAAAAGTGGTCTCAGCACCACAAATCTGAAGTTGAAAAATTTATTTCATTTAGAAATTTTTAACGTATACATACTTAATTTGATAAAAATGACTAAATCACATAAAGTGCAAAAGTTGAGTTCTAATAGCTAACGGTACTAAATAGCTGTAGAATTTTAAAGTGGAGGTCCTTATATGGTAATTAGACCATTAATGTTGATAGTAGATGAGCATGGTTTGGGATTATTGAAATTTTGGTCAGTTTTTAAGGTTAATTTTGAAGATTTGTAAATAAAAGGTTAATTAAAATAAAACCAAATTATCATCATCTTCCATTATCATTTCACAACTGAAACTTAAAGAGAAGGAAGCCATTTTTCATGTTTAACATTCAGCAACCCTAATTCCTTTAATTAGGTATATATTTTTAATCTATTTTTAATGATTTTGATGTTTTCAAGATCATTGTAGCTTAATCTAGCTAGCCTGGGAACTAATTTGTGAAACTGTTGAACTGTTAGGGTTTTACCTTTGATGAACATGCTTGAGTTTGGAAGTTTGATGTTAGAAAATGAATGGTTTTTGCTAGATAAACAACTTTTGTAAAGGAATTTTTGATGAAATTATCAATTAGGGGCTAAATTGAAAATTGTGATAAATTCATGGTAAAATTTGTGAATTTGTGAAATATGTCGGCTGCTATAAGCATGTATAAAAATCAGCTAGGCTTGGGTAGGGGAAAAGTTTCATGAATTTCATTTTCGGTGCCTAAGGACTAAATTGCAAAGAAATTAATACTATAGGGGCAAATGGTAATTTTTCCAAAAATATGTGTTGGACTAAATTGAATATGAAATATATTGAATTGGGTTAAATTTATCTGTACAGATTTAGTCAGACCTCGTACGAAGTTAGATCGAGGCAAAGAGAAAAATCTCAGATTAATCGACTCTATATCTATGTATACCTGTCAAGGTAAGTTCAGTTAATTAAATTGAGTATTTATATGTTTTAATTGAATTAGACGTATTTGATTTGTATAATTTCCATGTATAAATACCGATCGCATATCCAATGACGTACGATGATTACCGAGTCTCGTTTGAACCTTAAGAATTTGTAGGATACAAATGACATGTCATTAGGGTTACTGATTATCAGCTCATATGAGCTTACCGATCTAGAGCTCTTGAGAGCTTACCAATTTATAGCTTGTGAGAGCATCAATTCGTAGCTCGTATGAGTATACATGTACAGGAATTAACGAATTACAATTTAGCACACTATGTGTAAGCTATCCCGAGTATCTAACAATATTCTAAATGGTTCAACGGGCAATGTTCTGTTACAAGATTATATGAGTTCAATACGAACTGTTATAGGTATACACATGAAATATATGGAAATGATATTGCATGATATATTGAAACATGAAATGGATGATACACGTATTCGGAACTTGCTTAATTATTATGTTTATCCCTGTTCATTGGCTATTATATGTGTTTTGCATGGCTAACATGTTGGTGAATATGTGCTTAGGAATTTTGCCAAATTGAGTTGGAACATGTTATGTTTACTTACCTAAATTATGACTAAATGGTAAGTTAAATTCTATGTTATACTAACTTACTAAGCTTAAATGCTTACTCTGTGTATTTTCCGTGTTTTATAGTGAATTGGATGCTCGTTTGGGTTGGAAGCTTGTCGGAGCTATATCACACTATCCATTGACTCTTTCCGTACTCTCGGTTGTTTAATTATGGTTATAATGGCATGTATAGATCATTTTGGCTAATGTTGGCCTATATGTGTTGTTCTGATTGTGGCCACGTGATTTGGCTTGTATCTTGGTAGGTGGTTTTATCATGTTGATGTGTGGCTTGATATGGTAGAATGATGGAAGGTAAAATTGTGGTTTGAATATGCATTTTGTATAAGCTTTGAAGCTTGATAGAATTGTTGTGAATTGGTACTTATTTTTTTTGAAAGAAAAAGACCCGAGGGTCAACATCAATTTATTGCATCATTTAAAATAATATCATGGATTTCCACCAGGTAATCCATATCAAAATCCTTATTACAATTATTAACCAAAGCCCATTTACAAAGGCCATTCGCAACCTTATTACAACTACGCGGGGCCCAAAAAATACCAACGTTGCAATCCAAATGCACCAAATTAAAAATTTCCTTTATGCGGAACCCGATAGTTGAAAAGTCAACACTTTTCCCATTAACGCTGTTCACCAAGCTCACACAATCAGTCTCAATTTCCTGCTTTGGCCACTGCTTGGTCTGCGCGAACTTCATGCATTCTTCCAGCGCGTACAGTTCCGCCCACTCAGCCTGAACTTTCTTCTCCAGCACACTCGCCCGACCGCCCAGTACAAAACCGTCGTGGTCCCTTGCCACAATACCAAAACTCATTTTCCTTTCGCTCGTGGCTGCATCAAAGTTAATCTTCACCATTCCATGGCCTGGCTTTTTCCAGGCTTTTACCACTGTCGGTTTCGGAAGCATAGGAGTCTCCAGCAAGTTAAAAACCTGAAACTCATGGCTCAAAGCAGCAGCCCTTTCCCAGGTCACTCTAGCTTCTTCTTCCTCATTTCTAAAAACCTTATTATTTCTACTGTTCCATATGTTCCACAGAACCGTAATGAAGTCGGATAGAGCCTTCTTGTCCAGTACCCTAGCCGCGTCCTCAATCCAATCCACACATCGACCGTAATCGCCCTCGAGTAATTTATTATCGAGACCACCATAGGCTAACACCATTCGGGCTCTTGGGCAATTTTTCAAGGCATGGATAAGCGTCTCCATCTCGTATCCACATCTTGGGCAAGCAGGACTGACCTCCCTTCGGATGCTGGCAATATTCTTAAAAGTTGGGAGTATGTCGTGTCCCAGTCGCCAGCAAAAAATATCGGATCTTTTGGAAAATATCGTGGAAACTACAAACCCTTCTGAATTGGTACTTATTTGAATGGCTTATTTGGGGTATTTTTTAGTGTACAAGTTATATGTGAATTATATGACCGTTTGATGCTAGTGATTAGGTGGTATAATTGGTACCAAATGGTATGTTTTGATAATTGATTTACATAGTAAGTTTTGGTGAAAATATGCATATATGTTAGTTGACTAATTGGTTATATTGAACACATATTCATGTTTATAAATTGCCATTTGAGGTGCATAAGGGCATATTCGTTGTATGTGATCATACCATTTGTATAAGGCTATAAAATGCATAGTTTTGGTACCTTATTATGGCTTTCTTATATGCATAATGTTGGGTGTAGGTTTATACTAAATTGGGTGAGAAATATGGCTTGTAAAATGGCCAATTTTCGTCCACATAGGCATAAAATAGGACTTTATTCTTTTGTTAAGTGTCATATTATTTTGAAGCCAAATGTGTTGGCTTGTCTTTGAAATACTTCATTTTGTACAACGCCAAAGTTATTGGCTAATATTTACCATTGGGTATCAAATGCAATGAAGCATTTTCAAGAATTGTAACACCGTAAATTTGGGCTTAGAAGTATTGGGCTTGTGTAACGCCTTGATTTTCGAGATTTTTTAGGATTTCGGCTTTTATGGCAATCGGCTATGGTGGTTTTGTGGAGGATGGGATCGACAAAGAAGGTGAGTAAGGTGATAAGAAGGTTTCGGCTAGAAGAGAAAGCAAAAAGGAAGAAAACAATGGAGGAGAAGAAGAGGAAGAAGAAATTGACCCAAAGGAGAAGGAAATTTGCGTTTTTGGCTTTTGTGAAAACTTAGAAAAGGATGAATGAAAGTGAAAGCTTTCAGGTGGCTAACCCTAATTCTCCAAGACAAAAAAAGAAAAGAACCTAACCCTAATATCAACTAAAACAATCGGCCCAACCTCCCTAAGGCCATTGCCGAAATTCATTTAAGTGATCACATGCCCAGCACATGCCCAAAAATTAAAAAGAAACTATACGCTTACCTTGCAACTTGAACCCTGGACCTTTAATTCCTTCCCAGGCACCACTTTTTTAGGAACTTAGTGGCGCCACCTTGCCACTTTGCCAAAGCTCTTCTTGTGTCATAATTTACAAAGTTTTTCTTAAAAGCCCACTTATCCAAGTCTCCTATTCACTTAAAATCCAAACTTTCTACCGGGTTTTAACTTAGGCTTGGGTCTTCTAAAGGCCCACTAACACACTTAAATATAATTTCAGTAACTAAAATACCAAAATTTCAAGTTTTCACCAAAATCAAAAAAATCCCGAAAAATCCCGAAAATCAGGGTGTTACACAAGCCCAATACTTCTAAGCCCAAATTTAGGGTGTTACAACTCTGTCCCCTTAAAGAAATTCCGTCCTTGAAATTTCCAAATAATAAAATAATCATGCAACACTATGCTACTACGCTACCGCTGCGCACTCTGATCTAAATAATTTTTCATATGACCCAGAACGTCTAATCACCGAAGTAAATAAAAATTTACCAAGCATGCGTACCAAATAACTACAAAGATCTTAATTCAAAATTTTCAGTATTTATTCATATATTTTATGCTAAGATAGAATTTCAAAGTTTCTATTTTTACAAAATCATAGCCTAGCTACAGTCTCAATCTTTTAGGGTTAGTTTCCCTATAGTCTCAGTCTCTACAGTTTCAGTACTAACCTAGCTACAGTATCATAGTAAAGTCTCAGTACTATCTACAGTAATATTTCAGTACAGTATAGGAAAAAGAAGTACTTACAGACTTGGCACCGGGGATTCAGTGTGCCACTTCTTCGGTAACCAGATTTCAGAAAACTCAAAAACTTTTCAAAACCATTAAAGTGTAGGTATTCTAAAGGAAACAAGTTTGAAAAGAGTTTTCCTAAATTTTCAATAATGGATTTTCAAAAATACCCTTCTTGGGCCAAAGTTAAAAATTTACTAAAACATTTTTGGACCCGATCCACAGTCGAGTTGTTGCAACCGGACTCTGATACCACTAAATGTAACACCCCAAACTCGGCCTAGACGTTACGGCCAAGTCTGGTGTGTCACATTGAAGTGTTTTTCGAAAACCATGTTTTCATTGAAAACCCTTCTTAATGTTTAGAAACTTTTACCGGTAAACTTGTATAAAACCTTATGGAAAAATTGCGAAAGCTTGTAAACCTTTGTAGTTGTGGAAACATGTTATTATAAAAACAGTTTAAGCATCGGAAAATTAGACTTTCTTTGTTATGGCTTAAAGTGAATGGATACTACGCACCAGGTAGGATTCAAGAGAAGAGGAGGTGAGTCATTTAGACTACTTAAGTACCAAGCTCTTCCTAGATCCAATCCTAGACATGCACACATCCATTGCCACACTTTAACCTTCTGACTTGTCCACGAACAACAAATTAAGTTTAAACGTATTTAAGATGTTTATTTATGAAAACATTTATGTTCCAGAAGCTTTGCTCTATTTTCAAAATATTTTGAAAACAAGTAACTTTTACAAAAACGCGCCGTAGAGCTAACCGATTTCAAAACGATTTGAACAATATTAATCTTAAGTTAAAAACAAATTAAATAAGTAAAGAATTAAAACTCGAAATGAAAATAATTAGAGCGGGCTTATTACAACCCAAAAACCATAATAGAAATAATCTAAATAAATAATGAGATAAAATAAGACTTAATTGAAAACCAGAAATCCAATCTTCATGGCCACTCTGAATCCCTCCCAGTTCCAAGTCCACACCTCTAAGGCTCACCTGCATGGATGGAAAAGATGAGGTGAGTTTGGAAACTCAATATGCATAGAATGCCCATCCAGAGCCCAAATCAGCTCAAGCCCACTGGGCCGAAGCCCTATCCAGTCACAGTGGTAACTGGGCCGAAGCCCTTTTCAGATAACAGTACGCCCATAGGCCCATTTCAGAACAGAACAGATATTAACGTGTATGCAAACCCAACCCAGCCTAAATCCAACCACTACACTCCACATGTACCAGCCCTACACACCATGTGGGGAATAACTCAACCCACCCAGCCCTACACTCCACAGTTGCAGCATGGCTGCTCAGATAACAGTAAATTGAGGCAAGGCCTCCAGTACGTGGTCAAGTCACTTTCAGTACATCCTCCATCCATGTCCCAGTCCCATGCAATAGATAATAATGGCATACAGTAAACAATAACAGTAAAACATGCATTTTGGGTCAAACTTAACCCTAGGGGTATAACAGTTATTTTACTCCTAGTGGTAAAACCGTCATTTTCCACCTATAAGGGTATTTTAGTAATTTTAACAGTTTTTAGGGTTTTCATGCATAATACAGTCACTACTAACCCATTTGTCTTCACGGTAGTCTATTTAGCTTAGTTTAACAACTTTAGTTATTGGGCCCTAAAACCCCTAATAGGCCCTACGGTGTCTATTAGCAAATTAAGCCCATTTAGTCCAAGTTTCATAACCAACTTTCCAATTTTAGCAGTTTCGACCCTTCAGTCTAACAGAACATACTTATTGCCTATTTTTACCCATATGGGCCAGTAAGCCCATTGGGCCCATTTGTAGTCCATTGAGGCCCAATTACTGAAGTATACGGAATTCCACACGTTACTAGCTTACCACTTTGCGATTTCAGATCTAACGATTTCTAACGTCTTGTTTGTGGATGCCAAATTATGGCTATTGGTTGAGTATTAGAGTCTTGGTATGCTTGGATGTGCTTGATCTTGTTTCAGGGTGTCAAAGAGGATTGGTAGACAGCCTATTTTTGTCCATGAGGGTAGACACACGGGCATGTGTCTAGCCCATGTGTGACACACGGTCCGCCCCACAGGCATGTACTTAGGTCGTGTGTCCCTTACACCTTAAATTTGTTGCATTAAATGCCCAGTAGTAAACAAACGGGTTGAAACATGACCGTGTGTCTCAACCATGTGGAGGGTATAGCCAAGCACACGGACGTATGCCATGGCTGTGTGACTGCTAACGTCAGAAATAGAATGTCAAGGTTTTTGCACACGGGTTACGACACGGGCGTGTCATGGCCATGTGAAGGACACGGGCTGAGCACACAGGTGTGTGCCAGGCCGTGTGAAAAACCCTGTAGGTCTGAAGTTAAAAAATAAATTTGCACGGACAAAGGGCACGGGCGTGTCCCTAGGTGCTTAGGTCGTGTGAGGCACACGCGCTATCAGCACAGCCATGTCTAAAGGCCACATGAACGTGTTGCCCTTCCACATGGGTGTGTGTCTTGTTTTTAGTGACTTTCCTTGAAAGTTTCCCAAGTGCCTGAAATGGTCCTAAATTGTTTCTAAATCATGTTTTAGGCCTCGTAGGCCCATATGAAGGTTCGTAGGACATTGTTTGACAAAGTTTTAAATTGGGACACCTTTCAATGAGTGTAAGTTGAAGAGTTGCATGTGATTTAGTAAGGTAACGCCTCATACCCTATCTCGGTGCCGGATACGGTAAGGGGTGTTACAACCTTTATATTTAGTATGCAAAACTATTATGCTATTTAGGACCTTACAAATCCTAGTGTGGTAATAGAATTATCAGAAGTCTATTGAAACAAGGAATGGATAGTGTGAGCCCCTAAGCGATTCTATCATTAGATTCCGTAAGTGGACAGCTACAGATTTTGTGTAGCACCAACAGCCATGTTTTTCGGCATTTGAAAATTTCAAAAAAATAGGTTTTCGTTACACACCTGAAATGAATTTGTTGTAGGAACAACCGAAGTGATTCCAGAACCTAAAAATAATAATTCAGTGACCGAATATTACACATTTCTTCTCAACGATTACTAGAAATCAAGTTACAAACTCAAAATCATGTCAAAAGCTTCGACACAAACCCAAATAAAAAATTCACCACTCATTGAATGAAAGAGTGAGAAATGAGCCTAATGCATTGGAGGAATATCTCCTATAGGAACCTCGCCTAAACAGGAAACCAATCCGACTCTTAACTAGATAATTCGAACAAACACAAGCAAAAAATCCATTTTAAAAAAACGAATGATAACAAAATAAAACTCGTTAAAACAAAATAGAATCATAATAGAACTTACACAGTAACCTTCCAATCGAAACAAAAAGTAATGTAAAACTCCCAATTCAACCCAGTAACAGTTTATGGAAAGAAAGAAAAAGAAAAAAGAAGAAAAGAAAAAGGAGAAGGAGAAGAACGATAAGCGGATGAAGGAAGAAACATTTTGCTTTTAAAAAAAAGAACTATATAATCTAGGAAAGCTATAACTAAAAATTTTATTAAGTAGAAAAAACATTTCCTTAGCGAATATGTAGAGACCTAAAAATAGAACCAGAAGGTATACAAAAGCTTTACCATCAAACCAGAAGGCTCATTCTTGACATAGAATTACACAGAATTAAACTTAAGTTGATAGTTCAATGATAGGGATTAAGACAATTTAAAAACATAATCACAAAACTTTCCAACAATGAGAATCAAACCCTTGACCTCGAACATATAAGCAGAACACTTAACCACAGATACAGTGACTTAATTATTGAAAGATGTTAACAAGCATACATTAAAATTTTGGGGCATTACAACTCTCTCCCCCTAAAAGAAATTTCTTCCTCAAAATTTACTTGACTAAAACAGATGAGTGTATTGCTAACGAATGGAATCCTTAGGTTCCCGAGTGGCTTCCTCAGTGCCATGCTTTAGCCACAAAACCTTAATCAAAGGAACGATTTTCCTCCTTAAAACCCATTTGACTCGTTCTACAATTTGAACATGTTCCTCCTAAAACGTCAAACCCGGTCTCACCTTAATCTCCTCGATAGGGACAATATGAGATAGGTCATACCGGTTCCGTCTCAGCATAAGGACGTGGAATACATCGTGAATCTATTATAATTCAGGAGGTAGCTCTAACTGGTAGGTGACAGATCTGAAACTTTTCAGAATACGATAAGGTCTAATGAACCTCGGGCTTAACTTGCCCTTACGTCTGAACCGAAGAACCTTTTTCTACGGAGACACTTTTAGACACACCTGATCACCTATAGAATACCTAATATCTTTTTTCTTTAAAGCTGCATGTGATTTTTGTTAGTTAGAAGCTATATTTAGATGGTCTAGAATTAGTTTAACAGTATTCTCAGTCTCAAAAACTAGCTCAAGACCTAAAACCTGATGCTCACCTAACTCAATCCAACACAGAGGAGTACGACACTTATGACCATACAGAGCCTCGTAAGGTGCCATCTAAATGCTAAACTGAAAACTATTATTATATGTGAATTCAACCAATGGAAGATATTCTTCCCAACTACCTCGGAAGTCAATCACATAGCTCCGTAATATATCCTCCAGAATCTGAATGACTCGCTCTCACTATCCATCGATCTAAGAGTGATACGTAATACTGAAATACAATCGGGTGCCTAAAGCCTCATAAAGCTTCTTCCAAAACCAGTAAAACGTGGATCTCTTTAAAATAATCAAAACTAGAACTCCGAGCAGTCTTACAATTACAGAGACATAAAACTTAGCTAGCTTTTGAAGCGAATAATCTGTCCTAACAAGTAGGAAATGAGCAGAGTTGGTCAATTGGTCGACGATGACCCAAAAAAATCCATCTTTGTGGTTGTCAAAGGCAACCACTAGCGAAGTCCATCGTGACACGCTCCCATTTCCACAGAAGAATCTAAACTGGTTGTAGAAGACCAGAAGGCAACTGATGCTCAGCTTTAACCTTCTGACATGTGAGACAATGGCAGGCGAAGGTAGTAACCTCTCATTTCAAACCAGGACACCAATAGAGCTCTCGGAGATCCCTATACAATTTATTTCCACTAGACCCACAGAATAAGGCCTACTATGGGCTTCTCAGAGAATCAATTGCCTTAACTCCACATCGTTAGGACAAAAATTCGACCCCTAAAAAGTATAACCCTATTCAATCTGATGAAAAGTAAGAAAACACAGAACCAGAGACTCATCACTCAACTGTTTGGCTCGAATTTCATCAGTCCAGGTTGGTTTAACTTGTCACCCAGCTAGCAAACTCCCATCATTAAACAAAGTCAGACATGTAAGCACCGCTCTCAGATTGGTTATCGCTCTACGACTAAGAGCATCAGCCACAACATTGGCCTTACCAAGATGGTACTCTATCATGTAGTCGTAATCCTTAAGAAACCCAAACCATCTATGTTGCCTAAGGTTTAACTTCTTTTGAGTTAGCTAATATTTGAGGCTCTTGTGGTCGGTGTAGTTGATACACCTCTCACCATACAGATAGTGCCTCCAGATTTTTAAAGTGAAGCCGACTACAACCAACTCAAGATTGTGCGTAAGGTATTTGCTATCACGCGACTTAAGTTATCAGGATGCATAGGCCACTACCTTATCGTCCTACCACAGAACGCACCCAAAACTGATGTACGAAGCATCGCTGTAGAAAAGAAACTCCCTACCAGACTCAGGCTATACCAGAATACGTCTCTACGTCAAAATGGACTTGATTTTCTTAAAGTTCTCCTGTTGCTCAACAGACTACACAAACAGAGTGTTCTTATGCAACAGCTTAGTTAGGGAAGCTGTTGTAACACCCCTAGCTCGTATCCATCACCGGATTCGTGCTACGGAGCATTAATGAATCATAACATCAAACAATGAAGCATTTTTAGCCATACACAAATTACAAGTTAAATCATGGTAATATCAATACAAATTATTCATACAGTCCCTTATATGAGCCCTCGAGGCCCAAAATAGACATTGGAAACAACTCAGGACTAAATCAAAAACATATGAAAGTTTTTAGAAGAAAAGTTAAAATTTTTCAAACTGCAGGGGTCACACGGCCAAAAGACATTCCTGTGTCTTAAATCATGTGTACCCTACGAAATAGCACCATACACCACCACGTAACTCATTGACTTGGGCCACACGGCTAAGCCACGCGCCCGTGTGCCAAGCTGTGTACCCTACGAAATAACATCATATGCCCATGTGTCAAGCCGTATCTTAAGCAGTGTAACAGCCTGACTTGCAACCTTTTTGAAAGTTATAGGGGACA
The DNA here is from genome assembly GCA_020496765.1 of Gossypium stocksii. NCBI lineage: Eukaryota > Viridiplantae > Streptophyta > Magnoliopsida > Malvales > Malvaceae > Gossypium > Gossypium stocksii. Next base: position 39,312,869 of record CM035626.1, read on the forward strand.
CACGGCCGAGTCACCTGGTCATGTGTCACTCACGACTGAGACACACGCCCGTCTCTCTAGTCCTACGGATAAAAACTAGGCCATTTCCAAGCCATTTTTCTCACCCAAACTCACAACCAATGCACAAACCAATTGCACCTAAAATTAAGCTATCAAAACTCACTTTGCATATGCATATCCAAGCTTAATCAACCTCAAACCTAACCATTCAACCAATATGCCAAAATGGCACCTCAATTCAACAAAACATTTTTACTTTAACACCTAACCAATTCAATCCACAATTAAACTACTAACTGGGTCATCCAAATACCCTATTTGCCAAAATGTTCATAAACCAAATATGCATACATAACCAAAACAAAATAGCTATATACACAACTTATACCATACCAAATTTACAAAAAAGATGATCACATTCAAACTGCCAAATCAATCCAATAGCAACCTTATGAACTATTCCCTTTTTCACCATTCACCAACTCATATTATAACATTTTCATACCACCACTTTAACAAACACAATAGCAAGTTACCAACCACACAAGATACCATATAAATATACATCATACCAAATAGATCATTAACCATAGTATCATATATATACCATTCACACTTAATGGCTAGAATTCATCAAACAAAACACCTATACATGCCACTATAACCATGATCCAAAATCTTCAAAATATATCGATATAACCGATGGATAGTGTGATGAAATCTCCAACAACTTCCAACCCGAATGAGCTTCTGATATCTAGAAACACAAAGATATTAACACAAAGTAAGCATGTAATGCTTTGTAAGTTCGTAATTCAAAACTAAAGCTTACCATTTCAATTTATAAGCATAAAACAATTTGAGACAATCTAACATGACTTGGCATTAGCCTAAGTAACAACAACCTCTCAAATTAGATAATCACATAGTTTAACAAATCATCTCAAAACATCATAGCATATGTACACACTACTTATAAGCATTCATATTTTTCAAGCATATGCCTAAGCATATTTCAACCATCATAAACTCATACCTTTTCATACTTTCATAACAACTTTAATTGAAGCATTTGACGATCCTTCTTTTTTTATACCCGTTGAACCACTAGAATAATGTAACGTTGGGGTTTGTGAAAGTGTACACAGTCATTATCAAGTAATAAGTAAGTATCGAGTTATCGTCTCCACAGGGATTGTATTCGTGTTAAGTCACTTAATTATAAAATTATATTAACAACTTGGTAAATAAAAACACAATTTGATTTAGAAGTGTTGATTAAAATTATGTAAAATTAATCTAAATGCAATGATACCTAATGTGATTTATCCTAACATGCAACTATAGGAATGAAATAGATTTTAGCAGAATTAACACAATTTGCAACAATTATAACATAAACAAACTAGGACAATTACTTTAATTAAACTCAATTTATCATCAACATGCTTAATAATATTCGGAAAAACATTCCATGGCAACTCAATCTCTCATGAGTTTGGAAACCACATTAGGTCATTTTGGAATCCTTTACTTAGTAAATTTGCATTTTACTAATCCTTATTTACTAAGGGTTTCTTAGCATTCGTGTGAAGTAACAATGACGTGTTAGGTTTGAAACAATTTAATCACACAAATCTAAAAACTATGCAAATAACAGAGCTTGGTCAGAGTTATTATGCAACCTACAATTTAATTGGGTTAGGATCTAAATTGAGCATGCACATTTCAATTATGTGTCCATTAGTTGTTATCTGGTCAGGATCGTTCAGCTAATTCAGGTGCATTCCAATCATGTATAAATGAAACACAGACTTGATTTTAATTGAAAACATGATCGATTGAGGCACAAACATTATAAGCATGAATTTAATAAATATTATTTCATCAAAGCAATCATCCTAGCTTAAATAAAATTAAGCTATCATTGTTGTAAACAAGAACAAAGAACACATAGCAAACATCTTTAGATTAAATTAAAGAAAAGAAAGATTAAACCCAATTTAGAGTGGCTATCACCCAAGACTTTGACTGACGGGGCTCTTTTGTTCCTTTGCTTTGTTCCTTGCTGATGACTCTCTAAGGTGGCCGACCAAGGGTTCTTTAAAAGGCTCAAAATGCTAAAATCTTTATGAAAAGATGATGATAGGCGTGGGAAGATGGAGAATGGAGAGAGGAGAGGAAAATAAGAATGAGAGATGATGAAATGATGAGGCATGAGGGATGAGGGATGATTCGAAAAGTGAGAAATGAGGTCTTATTTATAAGTGAGGCAAGGAAGGCTAGTTTACTAAAAATAGGAGTTTTTATCTATTGAAGCATCTCCCATTGGTGGCCAGCCATGAATTTTGGAATTGGGGCTGATTTGTTGCTTGATTTTTGGTCAATTTGAGTGCCACAACAACTCAGGACTGAGACTCGGTCAAGTGCAAATCTTCACGTAAATCTTTGAAATTAAACCAAAAATTGGTTTATGGGCAACCATGTGCAGCCGAAACTTGGGTTGACTTGGTCCCCAATTTGGATGGTTTTGTAATTAGATAAAGCTTTCAGACCTGTCCAAAATAAGTCAGTAAATTAAAGGACTAAAGAAATAACATTTCACCAATTTAAGTAATTAATTAAAACCCAATTTTATTAATGAAATATTTTTAAAAGAAATTATTAAATATAACTTTATATTTTATTATTTAATTTAATCATGCATGGCTCATAAAAAATATAATAAGCTCAAATAAATATAAAATAAGACATTTATGCATAAGAACTATATAATAAAGCATAAAATCACATGTTAATAATTTCTATGTCCTAATTTCATATTTTCACATGTTTTATTAATTTATTAAAAAATTATTCAATTTTAAAAATAAATTTAAATAAAAAGGTGATAATTTACATAGGAAAAATCCTATATATTTTTCGGTTTACAAATAATATCGGATACGCGGAAATCTCGCACACTATGTGCCAACATGTGGTCAAAACCACTACTATCTCATATCTCGTATCAATGCTCTCTCTCGAGCCATAAATGGGTCTGCTCACACAAGCTATCAGTCAAGACATAGCTACACAGTGCTGCTCACACAAGCTGTCAAGTAACTGTAACACATGCCCAAAACTCAGCCACCGGTACGACGTACGAGACCAGTATCCAAAACACGGTAACCCCTAATGATATGTCATTTGTATCCTATATATTCCTAAGGTTCAAACGGGGTCTGAAAGTTGTCAAAACTTCGTTGGATATTTCTGTTGTAACACCCAAAACCCAGCCTGGACGTTATGGCTAAATCTGGCAGTGTCACATGCAATGGGATTTGAAAACACATTGATAAATTAAAATCGTTCTAATTTTTAACTTCTATTTAGTTCGGGAAAATGTGTACTAATTAATTTGCCTTAAAACATATCATTTATATGCAAGCTTTTTGAAACCAGCTCATTTACGTAAACCGTAATTACTTTTGAAACCTTACTTTCGTGGAAAACCGTGCGTTTTTAGTGAAACCAAGTTTTCATCATGCTTTTCAAAAATTAAAAATAAATCATCAATAATCTAAACGCCAAATTAAAACCCAAAAGACCAAAGTCCCAAAAATTAAATCAAAAACCTCAAATAAATAACCAAATTAGAAAAACAGCAGAAATCAGTCCAAAATTTTACGAGTGGCCACCTTCAAGTCCTCCGCTGCACCGATCCGTCAACTCTAGGGATTACCTACACAGATTAAACAGAAAAGGGTGAGTTTTTGCAAACTCAGTGTGTAATGCCCACAGAAATCACACATACAGTAAACACATGAGGTGTCATAAATAAACAGTCTGGGGCCAAAGCCCATTACAGAATCAGTTCGAGACTTAGCCCATTCAAAAGCATAATCAAATATGAACTAGGGCCTTAGTCCAATCAGATACAGATGCAGACAAAATATCATAAACCTAGCCACCAGCCCTGCACACCAACTCCGTCCAACCCAACACACCATGTGGGGATAAATCAACCCACTCATCCCAACACACCACGTTGTACCAAAATGCAGCACATAATTAGATAATTGCAACTGAGTTGCCAGATATTAGGCTTGGGAGCCTCTTAGAATACTTCCTCCATACACATCAACCCAACACCGATGCAATGCAACATATAAATATGACCTATTATAGTGCAATTTATCGAATTACACAATCAGTCAGATATATATGCTAAGTGTAGCATGCTCATTTCATATATCACATCATCATATCACGAAATTAGGGGTCTAAGTTTTACTTACCGACCCTACGATAGGTCACAATCAACTTGGGCGGCCCCTACAACCTTACAAAATTTTTCGGGAGAACGGGCTCACACGCCCATGCGGCCTGTCCGTGTGGGCCCACACGACCCAAATTGGCCTTGGTTGTGTGGATCACATAGCCTAGCCAAGAATTCCATATGGCCCAATCGGCCGAGCCCGTGCCTCACACACGACCTCACTGGCCATCAAACAACCATGTCATGCACCTGTGTCGTGCGCGCATGGCCTGGCCTCATCAATCACACGGCCGTGTACTGCCACACGGCCTACCACACGGGCGACCACACGCCTGTGTGGCATTGACAGTTTCATTTTCGACTTTCGCCAATTCTCATTTTCTGTGTTTTCGGGTACACACATGGTTTCAATTGAAGCCTAAACCGAACTCTGAGCACTCCAAACCTAAATATTGAACAATCCAAAAACCACAATCAGTCCTACTTACGATTAATCACAACTCTCGAATTCAAACTACTTGCCCCGTGAGCAATGAACACTTACCGTAACTTCGCATCGATTGGCTGCGAAACAATACGAGTAGAGCCTTAATCCTCATGGTCTGCTGCTACCGATCATCAGAAACAAAACAACCTCACTCAAAACTTAGCACAAAAAAAGTAAAACCTACAAAACCAAGACTTACTGTACGATCAGAATCCAATGGTCGCAAAAAAATAGACGAAAAAGAATTAAAAATCACGAGTGAGAAAGGAGCAAAGAATCGGTAGGAAGGAAGAAGGACAGAATGTTAGAATTTTAGGGAGACGGATGGGAGATACCAAATTTGTAAATGAAACAAAAAGACTAACAAAATCTGATAACCCCCTAATCACTCCCCATATTTCTCTTCACTAAGCCACTACTCAAATTTCCAGTAAAACACAAACTCTAGCCGAACCTAGGAGCAAAATACAACCATTGCCGTCCTAGAGATTCGAACCCATGACCTCCCTCACACCAACACTCCACTTAACCTCAAGACCAACAGGCCCATTCTGATATGTTTTTACGAACAAATACTTATAAGCCTATTAACGAAGGGTAAAGCTTTATTAATAAAAATACCAAAATTTACCCAAGTTGTGGCTTGAACTTTGACCTCTCACACACATTCAGAACACTTAACCACAAAAGCAGACAGACATTTTGTGTCATATTTTCTCAAAACATAAATTTAAAACTTGGGGCGTTACAATTCTTCCCTCTAAAAGAAAATTTCCACCTCGAAATTTTGCCTTATCAGAAAAGGTGAGGATACTGCTGATGCAACGAATCCTCTAAATCCCAAGTGGCCTCTTTAGTGCTATGATTCTGCCACAGCACCTTCACTAAGCGGATAGACTTTCTTTGTAGAACCTTAACGTCGCGATCTAGAGCCTGAACTGGTTCCTCCTCAAATGTTATATTTGGCCTAACCTCGATTTCCTCAACAGGAACTATGTGCATGGATCAGAGTGGTAGCGTCTCAACATCAAGACATGGAAAACATTATGAATGTGATCCAACTCTGGAGGTAGCTCCAACTAATATGAGACTAGTCCCACTCGTCTCAGAATTCAGTAGTACCCAATAAATTGAGGGTTTAACTTGCCCTTGCGACCGAACCTCAATACCTTCTTCCATAGCGAGACCTTAAGAAAAATGAAGTCTCCCACAGAATACTCTATCTCTCAATGTTTCAGATCCGCATAGGACTTTTGCCTATCAAAAGCCACTTTCAGTCGATCTCGAATTAACTAGACCTTATCTTTAGCTTCTAAAACCAATTCCGGACCCTGAATACGTTGCTTACCCAACTCAGTCCTTCATAAGGGAATGTGACACTTAAGACCATACAGTGTCCCATAAGGTGCATTATGTATACTAGGCAGGTAGCTGTTACTGTAGGCGAACTTAGCCAATGGCAAGTATTCCTCTCAACTACCTCAGAAATCGATAACACGGCTCCTCAACATGTCCTCTAGTATTTGAATCACCCTCTCCAACTGACCATCTGTTTGAGGATGGAAAGCAGTAATGAAGTTTAACCTCGACCCCAAAGCCTCGTGAAGCTTCTTCTAGAATCGAGACATGAAGGAAAGATCACTATCAGAGATGATCGAGACAGGTACCCCATGCAGTCTCACTATTTCAGAGATGTAGAGTTTAGCCAATTTTTGTACAAAGAAGTCTGTCCTAACCAGGATGAAGTGAGCAGACTTGGTCAATCGATCCATGATGACCCAGACAGAATCTTTCTTAGTGGGTGTTAGAGGCAACCCACTAACGAAGTCCTTTGTTACTCGCTCTCATTTCCACATCGGTATCTTAACCAGCTGCAGTAACCCCGAACGTAACTAATGCTTAGCCTTAACCTACTAAGAAGTCAAACAGTGAGCAACGAAGTCAGTAACCTCACGTTTCAACCCTAGCAACCAGTATAACTCTCGAAGATCTCGGCACATTTTATTCCCGCCGGGATATATAGCATAAAGGCTACTATGCGCTTCACTCAAAATAGACTATCTTACATCTTTATCATTCGATACACAAATCCGACCGTGGAAACACATTACCCTATCATTGTTAATCCCACAATCAGTAGCAACACCACTCTCAACCTGATGGAAACGCAACTCAAGAGTTTGATCCCCCAACTATTTATCTGTAACACCCCTATCCCGTAACCATCGCCGGAGTAGGTAAGGGGCATTACCAGACTTGTAACATTTATCGGAATAGTAAAAATTTAAAACTTTTTAATCAAGAACCATCACGTATCATCTATCATTAGAGCATGCTTCAATTGATCATAAAAGGATGCATATAACTATTGGAAGTCTAATTGGAAACATGCTAAAAAAGAGGAGAAAATTTGCAAAATTTTCAAAGTTAGGGGCACACGGCCGTGTCCCTTGCCCGTGTTCTTCACACACAGCCGTGTCTCTCCAGACACGCCCAAACCTTTCAGCCTGTGGTCGAATCTAACTTATCCCACACGGCTGTCCAACATGCCCATGGGGTTAGGCCGTGTGTCACCCACGGCCTAAGCATGCCCGTGCCCTTACCCCGTGGTCGAAACTGTCAAATATCACAAGGCTGCTAGACACGCCCGTGTACAAAACAGAGCAGACCGTGTGACTATACTGCCAAATTTCACACGGCTTCAAATTACCAGACACGCCCATGTGTCTAGGCCGTGCACCAAAACTGACCAAAACATTAAGGTGCAGGGGACACACGGTCGGAGTGCACGCCCGTGTTCCCTGGCCGTGTGGCATGTTATAGGCTCGGTTTAAGCCAAATTTGCCACCCAATATGGGTCATTTCTACTAGCCATTAACCAACAACATTTCATGCCATTCTACCAACCTAAAACATACCAATTTCAAGCACAAAATGGACCCAAAATCATCTCAATTTATTCAAAAATCAAGCACACCAACTCAAAGGCCTAAATGACCATTTCCATGCACTCATCCACACACACACATATATATATATATATATATCAATTATGTGAGCTTATAGTCTCATCAAAACCACATATCTTTCCATAAGCACATATAGCCAAAGAACAACTCTAATACATGATTATAAACACATATGACCCAAGCCACATTTCATAGCTTGATCATTTACCAAAACATATCATGTTCACAAAAGTACTAGCCTATACATGCCATGACCATTTCATTTACAAAAGGTTTAAAAGTACCAAAGTTTGATAGATAGTGTGATGGCGATCTCCGACTCGTTCGATTATCGAGCTAGCTTCCGAATCTATAAGATAGTAAAAGAAATGAACAGAGTAAGCTTCTAAAGCTTAGTAAGTCCGTATAATATAGAAATTAAACCTTACCGAATCAATGCGATAATTAGAACAACAATGCCAATTCAATTCATATACTCAAGTTGCCTATTTCACAAGTATACACTTGTTAGTTCATGTAACATATAAATTCATTCATGTACCAACCACAACATTCATGTATCATATCATTGCTCAAATACTTGTACATGTATTTCATATAACTTATACCATATAATCCATGTAATTCTCATGTCTCATATAACATGTAATACATATATCATTCAATCTTCATGTAACATGTATCGATAATTGCCCGTTGAACCTATAAGAACATCGAAAGATACTCGGGTGATACACACACAGTGTATATACATATAACCTGTAATCCATCAATGCGTCATATATGCTCTTTCGAGCTTGTACGGTAAGCCCGGAGGCTGAACATATAATCCCAAAGGATAATCGGTAAGCCCGTAGGCTGAACATGTAATCTCGAAGGATAAACTTGTAGCTCATGAGCACGTGGTGAGTCCGCAACAAATGCAGGAGCTCGAACCACCCTGTAGCCCTAGTGAAATGTCACTTGTATCCTATCGACTTCTACGGTTCTAACGGGGCTCGGTATTTATTTCTCACTTGTAAAAATTTCATTTCAGTTTCATATGTATACATCCAAATAGGCTATTCAATCAACTAATATGTCATATATTCCATTAACAACAATTATAAACATAAACACATTAAATTTCATTATACGAACTTACCTCGAAATCTCGTATTTACTCGTCTATTTTCCGTTTTCCCTATCAAGTTTCGGGATTCGATCGTCTTTATCTAAATTAAATCAAATTCAGCTATTTACTAACTCACATATTCAATTCAATCCAAAAACATATATTTTGACATATTTACAATTTAGCCCATATACTTTCAACACTTTGCAATTTAGCCACTTTAACACAAAATAGCAAATTACACAATTAATCCCTAAATTTCCCTTGGCCGAATATTCAAGGGACTTGTACAAGTACATATCTTTCAATTAATCACAAATTTAACCTCAAAAATTCTATCTTTTTGCAATTAAATCCTTAAACTCATTTTCATCAAAATTTACTTTAAAATTCTTGTATTTTCTCACATAATATACAATAATTCATCAAAATCTATCAATATATCAAGGATTCATCAATGGCATTTTTCAAAAACATAATCAAAATTAGAAATTGAGGTACGGGTCGACTAATATACGAAGCAACGATCTCAAAAATGTAAAAATCACTAAAAACCGAAGTCAAAACATACCTCAATTTATCAAAATAGTAGCCGAATGAAACAAAGCCTTTAAACCCTTATTTTTGTTTGAAGAATCGGTGGAAGAGAAGAAAATTAAAGCCATTTTTTTCATGTTTTATTAATTAAAACATATAATAAAGCCAAATGACATTTTTAACCTTTGTAAAAGAATTATAAAACATTATAAAACATGGACATAATGGTCCATTACCAACCACTCCAATTAAAAATGGCATAATTGCCATGCAAGTACCTCCTTTTATAAAGCCATGCTCAAATAAGCCATTTATAAAATAGAACTCTAATTTATCGCTTTATGCGATTTAATCCCTTTTATCAAATTAACCGATCAGACAGTAAAATTTTAATACGAAACTTTCACACCATATATCTATCATACAGTAAAACATATTAAAGCATTTAAAATAATATTTTGACTCGGTTAAGTGGTCCCAAAACCACCCGTTTTGACTAGGGTCTAAAGTGGGCTGTTATAACTCTCCCCCCTTTAGGGATTTTCGTCCCTGAAAATCTTACCGGTAAACAGGTTAGGGTATTGCTTTCGCATAGTTTCCTCGAGTTCCCACGTAGCTTCCTCTATTCCGTGTTTACACCAAAGAACTTTTACGAGTGCTATACGCTTATTTCTCAACTCTTTGATTTCTCGAGCCAGAATTTTAATCGGTTCTTCACTGTACGATAAATCAGACTGTATCTCCACATCACTGGGAGAAATGATATGAGACGGATCAGATCGGTATCTTCAAAGCATTGAAACGTGAAATACATTATGAATCTTTTCAAGCTCAGACGGTAACGATAATCGGTAAGCTACAGGTCCAATTCGTTCCACAATTTCATACGGCCCGATAAAACGAGGACTTAACTTCCCTTTTCTGCCAAAACAAAGAATTTTCTTCCACGGTGATACTTTCAGAAATATTCTGTCTCCGACTCGAAACTCTATTTCTTTCCGTTTCAAATCAGCATATGATTTCTGTCTGTCTGAAGCTGCTTTCAAACTGTCACGTATCACTTTCACTTTTTCCTCTGTATCTCGAATTAGATCAACCCCGTGTAACTTTCTCTCACTCAATTCTATCCAGTATAGCGGTGTTCGACATTTACGACCATATAAAGCTTCATATGGAGCCATCTTTAAACTCGTCTGAAAATTGTTATTGTATGCAAACTCTATCAGAGGTAAGTATTTCTCCCAATTACTTTCAAATTCAAGAATACAACACCGTAACATGTCTTCTAGAATCTGAATAACTCTTTCAGACTGACCGTCGGTCTGGGGATGAAATGCTGTACTAAAATTCAATTTTGTTCCCAAAGCCTCTTAAAACTTCTTCCAGAATCTCGAGGTAAACCTCGGATTTCTATCAGACACAATGGATAATGGTATACCATGTAATCGCACAATTTCAGATACATATAGTTTCGCTAATTTATCTAAGGAATAATCAGTACGTACCGGTATAAAATGTGCAGACTTCGTCAACCTGTCAACGATAACCCAGATTGCATTTTTCTTCTTCGGAGACAGAGATAGTCCAGATACAAAATCCATAGTGACTCTATCCCATTTCCATTCCGGAATCATAATAGGCTGTAATAAACCTGACGGTACCTGATGTTCAGCTTTAACTTGCTGACAGATCAAACATTTCGATACGAATTCTGATATGTCACGTTTCATTCCTAACCACCAGTATTGCTGTTTCAAATCGTTATACATCTTAGTGCTACCCAGATGAACTAAAAATCGACTGTCATGTGCCTCGTGCAGAACTTTCTGAATGAGTTCACTATTTTTCGGTATACAGATTCTATTTCGGAACATTAAACACTCATCATTCCCTATAGAAAAGTCAGAATCAGAATTAGACTCACAGTGAAGTCGTTTAGCTTGCAGATCGGGATCAGTCCTTTGACCTTCGAAAATTTGCTGCAGAATCAACGGTTTAGCCTTTAGCTCAGCTAAAATAGATCCATCATCAGATAACGTCATTTGAGCATTCAGAGCTCGCAAAGCAAATAGAGAATTTTGACTTAATGCATCAGCTACAACATTAGCTTTCCCTGGATGAAAATCAATTACCAATTCATAGTCTTTTAGTAGTTCGAGCCATCTCCGCTGTCGCATATTCAAATCTTTCTGTGACATCAGATACTTCAGACTTTTATGATAGGTAAAAATTCTACATTTCTCACCATATAAGTAATGCCGCCAAATCTTTAATGCAAATACTATAGCAGCTAACTCAAGATCATGCGTCGGGTAATTCTTCTCATGCGGCTTTAACTGTCGGGAGGCATAAGCTATGACTTTCCCGTCTTGCATCAATACACAGCCCAGTCCAATAATAGATGCATCACTGTATATAACAAATTCTTTCCCCGATTCGGGTTGAACTAAAACCGGAGCTTCTGTTAACAAGGCTTTCAACTGTTCGAAACTCTGCTGACATTTATCAGTCCACTCGAATTTCACATCTTTTTGTAACAATCGAGTCAACGGCACTGCAATCATCGAGAATCCTTTAACAAATCTTCGGTAATATCCCACTAATCCCAGAAAACTTCTAATCTCAGATATGTTTCTCGGGGGTTTCTAGTCTATAATAGCAGATATTTTACTCGGATCTACTCTGATGCCTTCCGCAGAAACAATGTGACCCAAAAATCCAACTTCTCGAAGCCAAAATGTGACAGCCTTAAAATGGCCCTAGTCGGAATGTGGTTTCGGGACCACAAAACCGAGGTATAAAAATAATTTAATAATTATTTTGATGCCTATTGTATATGCCAAATCATGTGTGACATTTTAGGTGCTTCAATTTAGTATTAAAATTTTGAATTTCACCTAAAAGGGCTAAATTAAGAACTTTGAAAATGTGCTAGGCAAAGGTGTGATGACTAATAATTACATGCATGCAAAATAAGGGATTTGCATGTCAAATTACCCACTTTTATGATAGTGGATGGTAATGATGAGGTTTTGGCATTTTGTGATTTGTAGCTTAGTTATGTATTAATATAATAAAAGAAATTAATATTTAGTTATCATAAAAATAAAAGATAAATTAAATAATAAAGAGGGTGGTGAAAAAAAAACAAAGTTTCCATGCTTTGTTCTTCTCTTTGCCGATTGTTGAAAGAAAAGTGAGCTAAAGGAAGAAACTCATTCGGTCATTGTGGTTTCCAAATTGGAGGTAAGGATTTTGTTAATTCTTTTTAAATGTGGTGGATTTTGGTTGTTAGTTAAGCTCCTAGCATAACCCATAGAACAATTTCCATTTTGATAATGGTAGTAGCTCTCGGCCATTGATGCATTAGGTGAGAAAAAAAATTGATGTTGTGAGTTTTAATGTTAAGATTTCATTTTAGAGAGCTTGAGGGTGAATATGAGGTTATAATTGTGTTAAAAAGCCTTAACATGCTAGATTATGGTAGGTGTACTTCTTGAGTATCATGGACATTCGGCCATGACCCTTGTGTGAAAAAAAGTGTATGTTCTATGTGATTGAGGTCCTTATAAAGCTTAAATTGAGAAGTGATGATAATATGAAGCTTGGATTTTGGTAAGGTTAAGTTCAAAATGAGTATAGCATTCGGTTACTAGAGAGGAAGGAAATTCTTGTTGGCTTTTCATGAATACATGTACAAATGTTTCATGTGGTCTTAAGGACTTAGTACTCTTGAATTGTAGCACTAATAAGATTTGATGTTAGTTGTTTAGTAGGATAAGTTATATGAATGTGTTATGTATGAGATGGAATGCTACAAAATGTTGGTTAAAGTTTGGGAGATGGATTTAAATTAAAGTCCATGCTAGGATATATGGCCAAATGGCCTTAGTGTGTATGCATTAGAAATGGTAGTTAGACTAATTGATCAATTTGTGGTTGTGGGAGCTTCTTGGTTAAAGAAATGACCTATTCGGCCATGTGCATGAATTCTTTGATTAAAACGAATGTGAATTATGAATATATATATATATATATATATATATATGTTAAGATCAATGACTTCTTTAAATGATGCCTTGTAATGTTATGTTTTAATTATGTGAGTAAGAACTTTAAAGAGTGAATTTTGTATAAATCTTCTTGGTACAGCAGCAGTAACGTGTTTTGGAAAAATCACCATAAATTGTGGGAGTTGAATTAGAGGCTGAATAAATTATGTAATTAAAGCTTAATGAGTCTAGTTTCTTATAAAATAAACCTTATAAGCAAAGTAATTTCGGAATAAATAGATTTTTGAAGTTGAGTGAGGCAGTGTCAGAATAGCTCTGAAATCCCCTGTTCTGTTTTTAGAAAATCACCATAAATTGTATAAAAATTGTTGTGAGACAAAATTTATATGCTTAGACTCCTTAATAAGTCTAGTTTCGAATAAAATAGGTGAGGACATATTTGGAATTCTGTACAAGGATAAATTCGATTCGTAGTATGGAATGGTCAGTCTAGTCAAACAGTGAAATAGGGGAAACTTTAAGAAAATTCTGGTATTGATTGGCCAAACCAAAAATTATGAAAATTTTATGGATGGAAGATATATGAGTCTATTTTCAGGAAAAATTAACGACACTTCATTTGGAGTTTCGTAGCTCCAGTTATAAGTAATTTATTGAATGTTGCTCAGAAAAATCGGCTTGCTGCGACTTATGATATGTATGTGAAATGACCGAATGTGTATGTGTGTGTTTGCAATGAGAAGAATATGCATGTATTATTTGACTATAAGTGAAAATTGATTAATTGAGATATTTGAATAAGGATTAATAAAATTAGATATTTTATTTAGCTCAAGAGCATAGAGGGACAAGTTCGGATAAAGGGAAGGCTAAAGTGGTCGAATAGCCAATTCATAATTTCTCGGGAAAGTTCAAGGTAAGTTTTGAGTAATCGAATTTGGTATTTAATTTAAAATGCCATGATATACATGCTGATAGTTGAACGATGTCCATTGAGAAAGAAACCTTATTCATGTTTGCTATATAGCCGAATGGCTCATAGAGAAAGGGACCGAAATTGGAATTTGAAATGCATTGCTTATGTATGTTTGATCATTGGGTCGGAAGTCTAGAAAAGAAGAGTATACATGTATAAGTTTTGAATTATATATTTATGATATAAAGTCGATGAGCATGTTATATGTTTGTATGCAAATGAATTGATTGAATTACAAGTGCAATCTTGCTATGTGAAACTTGGCAACATGTGAATATATATATATATATGTATGAGAATCTGTGATGTGAATCCGGAATTAAGTCCCGCTGACTATATGTGGAGACTATGTCCGGGTTAAGACCCGAAGGCTATATGCAGAGATGATGTCCGGGTTAAGACCCGAAGGCTATATGCGGAGATTATATTCGGGGTAGAGACTCGATGGCTATGTATAGAGTTTTTACCCGAGCTAAAGGTCCCGATGAAGATGCGAGTAAAGCCTAAGACTAATGGTCTTCAAGGTAACGATTGCTAATGAATGCGCTTAAAGTGTTAAGTTATACAGGTATGTACCCTAAGCTTATATGCAAGCTGGATTTTTGGAACGAATACTAAGGTCATTATGCGATTTCATATGTGTGCATGAAATGAGACTATTAATATGGTCAAAGTACAATTGGCCTATGCGAAATGTTATGTGAATTTTGTGACATGTATATGTTTACGTGAGTTTACTATAAGTGAAAGCTATCCACTTTCGTATATGATGTGAATGTATATGTTTGGTTAAAGGGTGACTTATCTAAAAGAAGAGGGAAACAAAAATATGAACAACTATGTTATAATTTGATGCTTTATCTGTTGCCATTGCTTAAAACTTACTAAGCATTGTAATGCTTACTCCGTTTCCCTTGTTTCCTCTGTTTAATGGATCTCATTTTGGAAGCTACGGACTCGGGGATTGAAGCCTTAATCACCTACACTATCGCTATTATTTTGGTACATTTGATAGTTATTTTGGATCAATGGCATGTATAGGCTAATCTCCTTTTGTTGAACCAAATTATCATTTGAGTTGTAATTATTCTAGCCATGCGAAAATGGCTTGCTTAGTCTTCGAGTTTGATTATATGTTTGGATGATACTCATATGATTCGATGTTGTGGCATGATATTTAGTTAGTACCCAATATGCAATGAGTTTCTAATATGGTGTTCGGTTATTGAAAAGTTTGATTTAGCCAAATTGTTAGTAGCCACATGGTAGAAATTTGCTAGCATGCTTATAGAACGATTTTAATGAGATATGATGTACTAACTGAACCTATTTACAAGTGATATATTCGACTATAGAACTCAATGAATCTATGTCTAGCGTGTAACTATGAACCTCGGTAGGTTGTATTTAGATATGTAATACCTTTATACCCTATTCCGGTGACGGACAAGGGTGTAGGGTGTTACACAAAATTCACATTTGCTGAATTTGGCAAACAACTACTTATCTCTCAGAATTTGTAACACAGTTCTCAAATGTTCAGTATGCTCTACCTCATCGAGCGAATAAATCAAAATGTCGTCAATGAATATTACAATGAACTTGTCTAAATACGGTCTGAAAATACGGCTCATCAGGTCCATAAACACTGCCAGAGCATTTGTTAAACCGAAAGGCATGACCAGAAACTCATAATGTCCATATCGTGTTCTGAAAGCAATCTTCGGTATATCTGAATCTTTAACTCTCAACTGGTAATAACCCGATCTCAAATCAATCTTTGAAAATACAGTAGCTCCTTTCAACTGATCGAATAAATCATCAATCTGTGGAAGAGGGTATTTATTCTTCACTGTCACCTTGTTCAACTGTCGGTAATCAATACACATTCTCATCGTTCCATCTTTCTTTTTCACAAATAATACGGGAGCACCCCAAGGTGAAAAGCTCGGTCTCGCGAAACCTCTATCCGTCAATTCTTGTAACTGTGCTTTCAGCTCTTTTAGCTCAGTCGGTGCCATTCTGTATGGAGCAATCGATATTGGAGTAGTGCCCGGTAACAATTCAATACTGAATTCAACTTCTCTAATCGACGGTAAACCCGGTGATTCTTCCGGAAAAACATCGGAAAACTCACAAACAACTGGTACAGACTCAATTTTTAATTCTGTCTTGCTAGAATTCATCACATACGCTAAATACGCATCATAGCCTTTTTTGACATACTTCTGTGCCTTCATGGCAGAAATCACTATCGGTAATTCATTCAAATCATTTGATTCAATCCGAAGAATCTCACCATTCTGACATTTCAATTCTATACTCTTACTTCGACAATTCACAATAGCCTCATGCGCATTTAGCCAGTCCATACCCAGTATTACATCGAATTCGTCAAAAGGAAGGAGCATCAGATCAGCCGGAAAATAATATTCCCGAGTCATCAACGGACATTTCTTACATATCTTATCAACTAACACAGACTTTCCTAACGGATTTGATACTTTAACTACATATTCAGTAGACTCAACGTGCAAATTCTTTTCAAACACTAATTTCAGACAGATATATGAATGAGTTGATCCAGGATCTATCAACGCAACAATATCAGTGTTATAGAGAGAAAAAGTACCGGTAATAACATTAGGCGACGAGGCTTCCTCGCGTGCACGTATTGCATAAGCCCTCGTAGGAGTACGCATCTCAGATCTCACATTAGCATCTCTCGCCACTTTGTGATTTCCACTTTGGTTCCCAACACTTCGCGACGGTCTACCTCTCGATGCAACATTATTTGTCTTAGTCGACTGTTCTCTATCAGGTACAGATCTTTCAGGACAATCACGTAAATAGTGATCTAACGATCCACATCGAAAACAAGCTCCGCTTTTCAATCGGCATTCACCAAAATGTTTCCTATTACAATACTTGCATTCAGGTCCGGGAGTTCTCACACTACCCGCACTAGCTGCAGAAGTCGTCTGAGGTCTCGAATGAGAAGTCTTAACACTTTTCTCTCGGATAGATGTGCCCGTAGAAGCAGCAGGACAAGGATGAAAATCCTTTGATCTTTTGGATCCAGACTGATACGGTTTACCCGCAAACCTTTTTCTAGCTTCTCTGAATTCAGAATCAGCTTTTCTCTTTTCTTTAGCAAGCTCTTCAACTTTGCAGGCCCGATCAACGAGAACTACAAACTCTCTCTGTTCAAGTATTCTGACTAATAGACGAATTTCTTCATTTAGCCCATCTTCGAACCTTTTGCACATTGTTGCTTCGGTAGAAACACATTCGCGAGCATATTTGCTGAGTCGAACGAACTCTCTCTCGTATTCAGTTACAAACATTCGACCCTATTTCAGCTCTAAAAACTCTTTTCTTTTCTGATCGATGAATCGTTGACTGATGTATTTCTTTCTAAATTTCGTCTGGAAGAAATCCCAATCGACTCGTTCTCGTGGTACAACCGAGGTCAATGTATTCCACCATTGATATGCTGAATCCCGAAGCAAAGAAATAGCACAACTCAGGCACTCATCAGGAGTACAAGCCAGTTCATTAAAAACTCTGATCGTATTCTTAAGCCAAAATTTAGCCCTCTCAGTATCATCACCTGCTGAAGCTCGGAATTCCTCAGCACCATACTTTCGTATCTTATCGACAGGAGGTCTGTTCAATCTCAGAGGATCCACAACTCGTACATTATCAGGGTTAGGTTGTGGGACGAGAGGGGGTGGGGGTTACGGAGCAGCCGGGTTTGCTCGTACAAACTTACTAAACCAACCAGACATCATTTGGAAGAAAGCTTGTTTAATTTCTTCCTGATTGGCCACAGCAGGGCCCGATTCAGAAGGCACAGCCCCTTGAGCAGGTGCTGGCGCAATACTTTCAACATCATCAGCTAAAGCTCGATTCGGATCCATTACTATATAAAATAGATTTTTAGAGGATGTCAGGAGATATCACACTATCACATTTCATGTACATGGCATGTATAGCTAGACTAATACTTACTACGGTAGTCCTAGAATCGACTAAACCGTAGCACTGATACCAACCAAATGTAACACCCCTATCCCGTAACCGTCGCCGGAGTAAGTAAGGGGCATTACCAGACTTGTAACATTTATCGGAACAGTAAAAATTTAAAACTTTTTAATCAAGAACCATCACGTATCATCTATCATTAGAGCATGCTTCAATTGATCATAAAAGGATGCATATAACTATTGGAAGTCTAATTGGAAACATGCTAAAAAAGATGAGAAAATTTGCAAAATTTTCAAAGTTAGAGGCACACGGCCGTGTCCCTTGCCCGTGTTCTTCACACACGGTCGTGTCTCTCCAGACACGCCCAAACCTTTCAGCCCGTGTTTGAATCTGACTTATCCCATATGGCTGTCCAACACGCCCATGGGGTTAGGCCGTGTGTCGCCCACGGCCTAGGCACGCCCGTGCCCTTACCCCGTGGTCAAAACTGTCAAATATCACACGGCTGCCAGACACGTCCGTGTACAAAACAGAGCAGACCGTGTGACTATACTGCCAAATTTCACAGGGCTTCAAATTACCAGACACGCCCGTGTGTCTAGGCATTGTACCAAAACTGACCAAAACATTAAGGTGCAGGGGACACACGGTCGAAGCGCACGCTCGTGTTCCTTGGCCGTGTGGCATGTTATAAGCTCGGTTTAAGCCAAATTTGCCACCCAATATGGGTCATTTCTACTAGCCATTAACCAACAACATTTCATGCCATTCTACCAACCTAAAACATACTAATTTCAAGCATAAAATGGACCCAAAATCATCTCAATTTATTCACAAATCAAGCACACCAACTCAAAGGCCTAAATGACCATTTCCATGCACTCATCCACACATATATACATATCAATTATGCGAGCTTATAGTCTCATCAAAACCACATATCTTTCCATAAGCACATATAGCCAAAGAACAACTCTAATACATGATTATAAACATATATGACCCAAGCCACATTTCATAGCTTGATCATTTACCAAAACATATCATGTTCACAAAAGTACTAGCCTATACATGCCATGACCATTTCATTTACAAAAGGTCTAAAGGTACCAAAGTTTGATAGATAGTGTGATGGCGATCTCCGACTCGTCCGATTATCGAGCTAGCTTCCGAATCTATAAGACAGTGAAAGAAATGAACAGAGTAAGCTTCTAAAGCTTAGTAAGTCCGTATAATATAGAAATTAAACCTTACCGAATCAATGCGATAATTACAACAACAATGCCAATTCAATTCATATACTCAAGTTGCCTATTTCACAAGTATACACTTGTTAGTTCATGTAACATATAAATTCATTCATGTGCCAACCACAACATTCATGTATCATATCATTGCTCAAATACTTGTACATGTATTTCATATAACTTATACCATATAATCCATGTAATTCTCATGTCTCATATAACATGTAATACATATATCATTCAATCTTTATGTAACATGTATCGGTAATTGCCCGTTGAACCTATAAGAACATCCAAAGATACTCGGGTGATACACACACAGTGTATATACATATAACCTGTAATCCGTCAATGCGTCATATATGCTCTTTCGAGCCTGTACGGTAAGCCCAGAGGCTGAACATATAATCCCAAAGGATAATCGGAAAGCCCGTAGGCTGAACATGTAATCCCGAAGGATAAACCTGTAGCTCATGAGCACGTGGTGAGTCCGCAACAAATGCAGGAGCTCGAACCACCCTGTAGCCCTAGTGACATGTCACTTGTATCCTATCGACTTCTACGGTTCTAACGGGGCTCGGTATTTATTTCTCACTTGTAAAAATTTCATTTCAATTTCATATGTATACATCCAAATAAGCTATTCAATCAACTAATATGTCATATATTCCATTAACAACAATTATAAACATAAACACATTAAATTTCATTATACGAACTTACCTCGAAATCTCGTATTTACTCGTCTATTTTCCGTTTTCCCCGATCAACTTCCGGGATTCGATCGTCTTTATCTAAATTAAATCAAATTCAGCTATTTACTAACTCACATATTCAATTCAATCCAAAAACATATATTTTGACATATTTGCAATTTAGCCCATATACTTTCAACACTTTGCAATTTAGCCCCTTTAACACAAAATAGCAAATTACACAATTAATCCCTAAATTTCCCTTGGCCGAATATTCAAGGGACTTGTACAAGTACATATCTTTCAATTAATCACAAATTTAACCTCAAAAATTCTATCTTTTTGCAATTAAATCCTTAAACTCATTTTCATCAAAATTTACTTTAAAATTCTTGTATTTTCTCACATAATATACAATAATTCATCAAAATCTATCAATATATCAAGGATTCATCAATGGCATTTTTCAAAAACATAATCAAAATCAGAAATTGAGGTACGGGTGGACTAATAAACGAAGCAACGATCTCAAAAACGTAAAAATCACTAAAAACCAAAGTCAAAACATACCTCAATTTAGCAAAATAGTAGCCGAATGAAACAAAGCCTTTAAACCCTTATTTTTGTTTGAAGAATCGGTGGAAGAGAAGAAAATTAAAGCCATTTTTTCACGTTTTATTAATTAAAACATATAATAAAGCCAAATGACATTTTTAACCTTTGTAAAATAATTATAAAACATTATAAAACATGGACATAATGGTCCATTACCAACCACTCCAATTAAAAATGGCATAATTGCCATGCAAGTACCTCCTTTTATAAAGCCATGCTCAAATAAGCCATTTATGAAATAGAACTCTAATTTATCGCTTTATGCGATTTAATCCCTTTTATCAAATTAACCGATCAGATAGTAAAATTTTAATACGAAACTTTCACACCATATATCTATCATACAGTAAAACATATTAAAGCATTTAAAATAATATTTTGACTCGGTTAAGTGGTCCCGAAACCACCTGTTCCGACTAGGGTCTAAAGTGGGCTGTTACATTATCCCTGATCTGATCAATCCATGTCAATTTTACTTGAAGATTAGCTAACAAACTCCCATCGTCGAATAAGCTGAGTCAAGCGAACATCACTCTCAGATCGGTTATTGCCTTACAACTCAAAGAATCGACCACCACATTAGCCTTACCGGGATGGTACTCAATGGTACAATCATAATCCTTAAGCAGCTCAACCCATTTACGCTGCCTAAGGTTTAATTCCTTTTGAGTAAGAAGATAATTGAGGCTTTTGTGATCAGTGTAGATAGTACACTTCTCACCATACAGATAGTGCCTCCAGATTTTCAGAGCGAATACTACCGCTGCCAACTCCAAATCATGCATCGGATAATTAGCCTCATGAGTCTTGAGCTGACGAGACGCATAAGAAACCACCTTAACGTCTTGCATCAGAACGCAACCCAAAGCCACATGCGACGCATCACTGTATACCACGAAGTCTTTACCAGGCTCAGGCTGTATCAGAAGAGGAGCCTGAGTAAAAACAGTTTTGAACTTCTCTTCTCAAAGCTCTGCTATTGCGCATCAGTCCAAATAAAGTGAACTCATTTACGTAGAAGCTTAGTTAATGGTACTGTGATCAAAGAGAACCCTTCTATGAAGCGTTAATAATAACCTGCCAGCCTCAAGAAACTGCAGATTTTAGACACATTCTTTGATTGTTTTCAACCCAACACAGCCTCTATCTTACGAGGATCAACACGAATGCCCTCAGCAGAAACCACATGACCCAAAAAGGTTACTTCTCGGAGCTAGAACTCACTCTTACTGAATTTCGCATACAACTATTTCTCACGAAGAATCTGTAATACCACTCTGAGATGTTCATCGTGCTCGTCTTCAGACTTACAATACACTAGAATATTGTCAATGAATACCACCATGAACTGATCCAGATAGGGCTGGAATCCTCTGTTCATTAAATCCATAAATGTCGTCGGTACATTGGTCAACCCAAAATTCATAACTAGGAACTCGTAATGTCCATATCGAGTCCTAAATGTCGTCTTATGCACATCAACATCCTTCACTATCAACTGATGCTATCCCAAACGCAGATCAATCTTGGAAAACACAAAAGCCCCTCTGAACTGACTTTAGATCATCTATCTTCGGAAGTGGATACTTGTTCTTAATCATTAACTTGTTCAGCTGACAGTAGTCAATACACATCCTCATTGTCCCATCTTACTTTTTCATAAATAGAACAGGTGCTCCCCACGAAGACACACTAGGACGAATAAACCCTCGATCCAACAATTCTTGAATCTGAGCCTTAAGCTCTGCAAGCTCCTTCGGCGCCATTCGATAAGGGGTAATAGACACCAGAACTGTACCCGAAATAAGCTCAATCCCGAATTCCACTTCTCAGCTTGGAGGCAAACCTGGTAGTTCCTCTGGAAAAACATCTGAAAAGTCCCTCACGGTTCTGATGTCCTTAACCGAAGAGTCCCTAGAATAAGAAACACTAATGTAGGCCACGAATGCCTCACATCCTTTTCAAACCAACTTTTCTGCCAACAATGTAGAAATCACATTAGTCAGATAGTCTTGTCGTTCCCTAATCACAACTACCTCATTGTCCTCCTCGGTCTTCAAGACAACCCTTTTTGTGGCACAATCCAGACTCACTCGATGTTTAACCAGCTAGTCCATGCCCAAAATCGAGACGAACTCCCCAGATGGAAGCTCCATTAGATCAGCCAGAAATGTTGTCCCTTGAACATCTAACGGGACGTCTTTAAACAGTTTACTCACTGGGATTGACTGCCCCAACGTACTCACCATAGTTACCTCACTAGAAGTACTCTCAACCAGAATTCTCAAGGTTTCAGACACAGTACTAGCTACGTATGAGTGTGTAGAGCCTATGTCTATTAGTGGAAAGTAAGGTACATTATAAATTCAGAACATACCCATGATGACGTCCGGAGTATCTCAATCCTCACAGTGATGAGCAGTATAAACTAGTGCAGGCTGCCTCACCTCAATCGGGCCAGCACCTTTGCCAGGTGCTCTCTGTCTACGGTCCATGCTGTTACCATCCCTAGCTTGCCCACGGCCCCTAGGTGTCTGTTGAACTACCCTCGGTGACTGTATAGTACCAAAACCCGTAGCTTGTATTTGAACGACCCTCAGTGGACACTCTCGAACACGATGTTCAGTAGACCTATATCTTAAACATGTCCCGATCGTCATCCAACACTCACCCAGATGGAGTCTACCACAATGCTCACAAGGCAAAATCCCAATAGGTGCAACAGGGGGCCCAACTCTAACTAGCCCATCAGATATAGCCTTTTTCTTAGGCCCCATCACAAAACTTGAGGGCTCTGAATCCCTCTTATTCTTTCCTCTCTCCTTATCCCTATTTTGGCGCTCAGCACACTTCACCTCCTTGGTGGTCGCAGTCTAATGGTCACAGAAAAAGAGACAAAAAAGAATTAAAAATAACGAGTGAGAAATGAGCAAACAATCGCCAAGAAGGAAGAAGGACAGAATGTCAGAATTTTGGGGAGAGGAAAGGGAGATGTCGAATTTGCAAATGAAACAAAAAAACTAACAAAATCTAATAACCCCCCTAATCACTACCTATAATTCTCTCGACTAACCCACTACTCAGATTTCCAGTAAAACAAAAACTTTAGCCGAACCTAGGAGCAAAATACAACCCTTGCCGTCCTAAAGATTCGAACCCATGACCTCTTTCACACCAACACTCCACTTAACCACCAAACTAACAGGCCCATTCTGATATACTTTAACAAACAAATAATTATAAGTCTATTAACCAAGGGTAAGGCTTTACTAATAAAAATACCAAAATTCACCCAAGTTGTAGCTTGAACTTAGGACCTCTCACATACACCCAGAACACTTAACCACTGAAGTAAACAAATATTTTGTGTCATATTTTATCATAACATCAATTTAAAACTCAGGGCGTTACATTTGTAGAGTCGTAAAACCAAGAATATAATATAAAAGCATTTAATCAACCATAATTTAATGCTAATTAAATATACAAACTTACCTCAAACATGTACGGAGAAAAACTATCAATTAATCTAGTACTTTTTCTGTTCCCCGATCTAAATCCATATGTTTCTTTTCTTAATCTATATAATCAAATTTAACTAATTCAAGTTTCATTCTATTTAATTTAATCCAAAAATCATGTTTTGGCAAAATTACACTTTTGCCCCTTAAATTTTAAATTTAATACAATTTAGTCCCTAGCACATAAAAATGAAAATTCACAATTTAATCTATACCCCTATTAGTTGAATATTAACTTATTCCGTAGCAATCCCTACATTTCATTTAATTCACAATTTAACCATGAATACTTTTCTATTTTTCAATTTAACCCCTAAATGACAAATTAATCAAAATTTTCTTTATTAAAGTTGTTCAACTATCACCAAGCATTCATTTTCATCCATAAAACATCAAAAAAAACTAACATACATTCATGGTAAAACCCTATATCTTTTACAATTTTGCAAATTAGTCCCCCAGCTAGCTAGATTAAGCTACAATGACTCCAAAAACATAAAAATCATTAAAAATGGGACAAAAATACTCACCATGCCCCAAAGATACCAATGCAAAATCTAGCAAGCTTAAATGGTGTTCTTTCCTTAGCAAAATCAGTTGAAGATGATGAAGAAAGTTGATAGCCATGTTTTGTTTTATTTTATTTATCTTTATTTATTAATTTACTTTAATAACCATTAAAAACATTAAAATTTTCACTTTTACCAAGCCACAATCATCCACTATCTTCTTTAATGGTATAATTGTCATTTAAGGCCACTCATTTTTAAATTTCATAGCAATTTAACATCTTTTACTAATAGCACACAAGTTATGCACTTTACGCGTTTTAGTCCCTTTATCAAATTTAGGATGCAAACTATAAAATTTCTTCACGAAATTTTTATATGATGCTACTATGATGCTGCAAACCATAAAATAATAATAAAATAAATTTTAAGATGTCAGATTTGTGGTCCCAAAACCACTGTTCTAATTTCACTGAAAATAGACTATTACAGCTACGATAAGGGAGAACCCTTCGACAAACCTCCGGTAGTAACCTGTGAAACCTTGTAAACTCTAAAGCTTAGACATATTATTCAGTTGTTTCCATTCGATCACAGCCTCAATTTTCTTGGGGTCAACCCAGATCCCCTCGACAGTCACAACATGCCCTAGAAAGGTAACCTCTTGCAACCATAACTCACACTTGCTAAACTTAGCATATTTCTATTTTTCACAAAGTATCTGTAGAACTATTCGAAAATGTTCGTCATGCCCATTCTCATTCTTTGAATAACTAAGGATCTCATCAATAAAGACTACTACAAACCGATACTAATATGCTTGAAATACCCAGTTCATCAGATGCATAAACACAACCAGAGCATTCGTCAACCCCAAGGGCATAACTAGAAACTCGTAATGTCAATAATGAGTCATGAAAGCAGTCTTGTACACATTGGTTTCCTTAACCTTGAGCTGATGATAACCAAAATAGAGATCAATTTTAGAGAATACAGACACCCCATGGAACTGAACAAACAAGTCATTGATCCTTGGAAGTAGATATTTATTGTTTACCGTCAATTTATTTAGCTGACAATAATCTATGCACATTCTTATTGATCTGTCTTTCTTTTTAACAAATAGAACCTATGCTCTCTAGAAAGACACACTCGGTCAAATTAACCCTCGATCGACAAGCTCCTAAAGCTAAGCTTTTAGCTCATAAACCCCTTTTGTACCATACGATGAGAAGCAATGGACACGGGAGCTGTACTCGGCCATAGCTCAATGCCAAATTCAACCTCCCTATCTTGAGGTAAACCCGGCAACTCCTCAGGGAATACATATAGAAAGTCTTTTAGATTTCTTATATCTTTGACAGTAAGCTTTTCAGAACTAGAATCAGATACAAAGGCTAGGTATGCCTCGCAACCTTTCTGAACTAGCTTTTTAGATACAAGAGTAGAGATTACATTAGACAGATAATCTTGAAGGTCACTGATCATAATAGTCTCTCTATCCTCATCAGATCTTAGAGTAACCCACTAAGAGCCACAATCTAAGCTGATCCGATGTTCAACGAGCTGATCCATCGATCTATACCAAAGACAAGCCCCCATCTTCCCTCACAACTGGCCCGGACGGAGCCTCCCACTATCGCCACATGTTGAACCTTAGTCGATACAGCTAGAGACTTAATCTTCGAAAGCCCATCAAACTTTGCACATTTCCTGAAGAATTGAACAAAATTAGAGGGACCTGAATACCTCTTAACCTTACTTTAGCCTCTCTCCCGATCTTTCTTCTCATACTCAGTGCACTTAAAATCCTCTGCTATCTTTGTCTTGTCAACCAAGGTTGCCAACACTTGCTCCCACTGAGGATTTATCAGAACTCCTAGATCATATCGTAGACCTTCCTCAAACCGTACACTTTTATCATAGATGATCACAACCAATGCTCGAGCATACCTGTTTAATCTCAGAAACTCAGCCACAGATCCCTCACCTTGAACTAAACTCATAAACCTGTGCCTATGTGCCTCCACATAACTCACTCCCACATACTTGTTTTGGAAGGCATTCTTAAAGGAATCCTAGGTAATATGTTCGATTGAGCGCCCTGTTTAGTAGTTAGCCACCACTAATATGCATCATCTCTTAGAAGAGACACGGTACCCCTCACTTTTTGAGTAGGAGTGCAGTCGATGTCGTTAATTATGTGCTTAGTGGCCTCCAACTTGTACTCGGCCACAATAGGGGCAACTCCAGTCACACCTCTAAACATCTCAACACGATTTTACCGGAGTCGTTCAATAATAACCCTCGACCTCCATATCCAGATAGGGGTTCCAGCGACACTATCTAAAACTCACAGCATGGCTTGGGACAGTGCGTCGTCCCTAGCGGTAAGAGTCTAAGACCCAGTGTAACACCCCTTACCCACATCCGATGCCAGAACAAGGTACGAGGCATTACCTAACTCAAACACATACACACTTTCATTTCTGAGTTATCAGATCTTCGTTCTAGTTTAAAACTTTTTAAACATTAACTTAAAGTCCCTTATATGAACCTATGAGGTTCAAATTACACATAAGAACAGAGTTCGGGACTAATTCGAGCGCTTAGAAAACTTTTAAAAAAAGCCTTTGAAAAATAGGGCATACGCCCTTGTAGATGGGAACCACACCCGTGTGATCTGCTAACATGGCCTTGTTGGTGACCCGTGTGGCTCACATGGCTTACGCATATTGCGACACGCCCGTGCTCCCCACTCGTGTGGATTTATTTTCTAACATCAAACCTAGAGGGGTTTTCACACGACCTGGCACACGCCTGTGTCCCTGGCCCGTGTCCCTCACACGGCCATGAGAAGCCCGTGGCACTACCCGTGTTCAAAAACCCTAGCATTTTATTTCTAATGTCATCATCCCTTATGTAACACCTTTACCCATAACCGATACTGGAATAGGGTATGAGGTATTATCGTACTAATCATATGTAAACCTTTAACTTAAACTTATGAAAATGTGTCCCAATGAAAACTTTTCCAAACATAGTTCTATAAACATTCATATGGGCCTATGAGGCCTAAATCATGGTTCGAAAATAACCTAAGACCATTTCGTGCACTTAAGAAAAATTCTTCAAAAGCTAGCAAAAACAGGGCACACGCCCGTGTGTAAGGGCAACACACCCGTGTGAACTATAAACATGGCCATCCTGATGGCCCGTGTGCCTCACACGGCCTAAGCACACTAGGGACAGGCCCGTGTCCAATACCCGTGTGGATTTAATTTATAACATCAACCTACAGGGGTTTTCACATGGCCTGACGCACGCCCGTGTCTCACATACGGCCTTGACATGCCCGTGTTGTGGCTCGTGTGCAAGAACCTTGACATTCGATTTCTAAAGTCATCACTCACACGACCGTGGCACACGACCGTGTGCTGATCATGTCCTCCACATGGTTGGGACACACGGTCGTGTCTCATGCCCGTAGGAGAGCCTGATGGCATTCAATACTATTCATACAAGGTGGATGAGACACACGGTCGAGCCACACACCCGTGTGTCTACCCGTGTAGGCAATATAAGACTATTTACCAAGCCCTTAGCCACCCTGAAACACATACAAACAAGACTCTAATCTTCATACAATATAACTTGGCGCACATACTCATCTAAATGCCCCTATATAGGTGTTTACATACCATCTAACTCCTAACCAAAATGCATGCTTAAACTACTAAGCAACTTTGCACAATTTCATTGTAAATTCATATCATTGCATTAAGCAAATAGAATGATTTTAGGCCAATTCCAAAGGCCATTTACAAAATGATCTTCATAAGATAAATGGCCAACACAATCAGCAAATTAGAGTATCATACACAAAATGACCATATGACCTATACATGCCATTACTCAAAACATAAGACATGACTTTACCGAGTACTAGAGTTGATAGTGTGCACGTTGCCTCTGACGTCCTTGGATCCTCGAGTTAATTGGGCGGTACTAAAGGGAAAATGGAAAGGAAAGAGGTAAGCATAAAGCTTAGTAAGTCATAAGTAAATAAATAGCAACTATATACCAAGTCATGATGAGCTTCCATTTGTATTTCAACCATGCATAGATCAAGAATAACTACAATATGACTTACTCGATTCCATCATTTACTATCATACAACATGCTAGTGAGCTCATAATACATACAATCATTTGGGCACCTGCACCACTAGTAAAACTATCATATCATCTCTTAAACTTAATATTAATTGAAACTTTCCCATTCAACTACTTAGAATATGAAAGGATATTCAATGGGCCTTCACGTAGGTATCGAGCCGATGCCATGTCCCAGACAGGTCTTACACTGACTTGCAACAAGCTGACACCGTGTCCCTGATAGGTCTTACGCTAGCTTGTATGTCTCGAGGCTGATGCATGTCCCAGACATGTCTTACACTAGCACTCGTCTCAAACCGATGCACATCCTAGGCGTGTCTTACACTAGCTTATAAATCTCAAGGCCGATGGATGTCCCAAACATGTCATATACTGGCTCTCGTAGTGTGGTGGATGCGTGTCCCAGACATGTCTTACACTAGCGTACACGTTACCCTATGTCTCGGCATGAATATCCAATTCTATCCTAAGTGTTCAAACGGACTGTATTACACATGTTCTCAACGCTTTATAAATACAAATCATAAATTTCACAATTTATGCTTGATTATCTATTATACACATTGCTCATATCACAATTTTAGAATTACGCTACAATGTAGCAATTTTAAACATAAAAGAAAAATTAAAAACATTGTATTATTTACCTACAACTTACCTCGGTATACAAAATGAAAGCGACGATTTGGTTTACTTAACTTGCTTGGCTTTCCCCAGTCTAGGGTCGAATTTGGCAACTCTTGATCTATAACAATAAAATTTCACTAATTTAATCACCAATTTAATCTAAATAATCTAAAATTCATAAATCGGCAAAATGACTATTTTGCCCTTAAACTATGTCAAAAAGACCATTTTACCCCTAAGCCCGAAAATTGATTTTTATTAAATTTCTTTATCAACCATGCCTATCTAAGTCCTTTTATCCAATAGAAAACTTCAAATATCCAATATTCATGCATTTAACAAAGTAACTTATTCTCTTTACAAACAAACCCATTTTCTATGTGTTTTCATGCAAACTCTTTCACAAGTGGTTTATTCAACCACAATAGCTCATTTTCTTTCCAAACTTTTCAAAAATCAACACTTACACATTCATGGAAAAATCCTAAACCTTCAACCAAAATGCAAGATATACCCCTCAAAATGTAGCTCATGCTACAAGGGTTCCAAAAATGCAAAAACATTCAAGAAAAACCTTAGAAATCACTTACTAATGTGTGCCCAAAGTTGCTGCAAATTTAAGCTCCTAAAACCCCCAAGTATGGCTAATAATTTTGGCAAGAAGGAGACTCAAAATAAGGAAGAAAAGAAAGCTAGGCAACTAGGTACTATTTTTATCATTTTAGTCACCTACTTCAACTATGCCTTTGAGTTTTCTTCAATTTTTGTCTCTTACTCCACCCCTTGGCCGGCCATGCTCTCTTTTATGGGCCTAATTGCCAATTAAATCCCTACAATTTAGTTCTCTAGCCATTTAATTCAATTCTACTAACAAATCACAACTTTTACCCTTCATGCAATTTAGTCCTTTGTCGCAATTGGGCCCACAATCACTAAAATTTATTTTCCAAAATTTCCATGCACCTTTATAAGAAAAATACAACCCATAAGATAACACTAAAATAATTTTCTTAAACCTCGAGAAGTGATTTCAAATTCACTATTCCGATTAGGCCCAATTTTGGGCAGTTACACCTTAAGGGCCACACGGCCAAGGCACACACCTGTGTGCTTAGCTCGTGCGCAACACTGACTTGGCCAACTTAAGGTGCAAGGGACACACGGTCGAGCCACACGCTAATGGGGTGGACCGTGTGTCACACACGGCCTAGACACACACCCATGTGTCTACCCGTGTGGATAAAAACAAGGCTATTTATCAAGCCTATTTGCCACCCTTTCTTGTACAATCCTACACAACATTACAAAGCCACTTTCCAAACATATGCATACATCCTAATCATTCATAATTAATACCGGAATACATCATTCAAATGCTTCTTTAACCATACAATATCTTCATATAATTAATAAGCCAAATTCATGGTTAAACATGCAGTGAACACTAAAGCAACCATGGTTAAACTCACTTTACACTTAATACGACAACTAGCCTATACATGCCATATAACTAAAATTTTCAAAGCTTTGAGTACCAAACCATGACGAGATAGTGTGTTGAGATCTCCATCAGCTTCCAACCCGAGCATACTTCTAAAATCCTACAACATGAGAGAATAAACAAGGTAAGCTATAAAGCTCAGTAAGTTCATATCATTATTGACTTTATGTTAGCTAATAAATACATTTGAGTATTACCCAAGCATAAAGAGTTTATATAGGCTCATCGTAAAATCATTTACTCTCTTATAGGGATTTACCTTGATTTTTGAAAGCTTATTCATTTTAATTATCATATTAAATGATTTCCTACTTATCAAATCTCTTACCCTTACATTTGCATAATCGATATCAAATAGATTAAGTTCAATTCATTGATCATTTTATAAGCATAATATATTATTTCACTTGTTAAACCATAACCTTTCTCGTGTTGACAACATGCCCTTAAGTCACTTTTACTTGACATTCCCAGGGATTTCATACGTACCTGTATCACTTAACTCAATTATGTTTTCATCTTCATCTTGACCTTGTCCATTGATTCAATTAAACATTGACAACAACATGTTATCCAAGCTCATTATTATCAATATCATGAATTCATAAGTCTTTCACTTTATATTTATAAAACTAAATATGGATCCTATAATCTCTGACTTACCCGTTGAGTCATTCGGAACACCATCGAATACTCGAGAAATCTCATATGCATGGTACCAATGTCATATCTCAGATATGGTCTTACATGGGGTCGTCTGTTAGTGTCGATGCCATGTCCCAAACATGGTCTTATACTGACACATACATCGAGGCCAATGCATGTCCCAGACATGGTCTTACAATGGCTCTCACCTATCTGTACCGATGCCATGTCCCAGACACGGTCTGTAACATCCCAAACCCGGCCTAGAAGTTAAGCCCGAATTTGGCGTTTCATACTCAGGTGTTTTTCAAAAACCATGTTCTCATTGAAACCCTTCTTAAGGATTTGCATAAAAACTTAGTTTGCATTCAATGAATTTAAAAACATGGTTCACTGACAAGTTAATTACTTTTAAAAACATTATTAATCTCGTAAAACTTCACTTTCAATTGTAGAAGCTAAATTTTAAATTGTTGATTTACGAAAATACGATGTTTAGGAATTGAGTTGAGATCTGTATGAAAGTGTTGTGGAAACGTGTTGATTTCAAAAACAGTTAACGTTTTTGAAAACAACGTCCTAAGACCAACAGATATTAAACCAAATACCGTAAAATCCCAAATTAAAGTCCAAAAGTTAAAGAGGCCTTCTTACAAAACAGAAATTTGAATAAAATACTTAAATCCAACTAGTATAAAACCAGAGTAGAAGTGTGGGCCACCATCGATCTCCATACAGCATCGAATCGCCTAACGTTGGGGATCACCTGCACAGCTAGTCAGAAGGGTGAGTTTACATAAACTTAGTGTGTAATCCCTTATAACACAGAAAGTCAGATATGCAGTATGCAGAAAAAGAATGGGCCTAAGCCCATTACAGGAACGGTGTCAGGTGGGCCTTAGCCCAATGCAGTAATAATGACAGGTGCAAAAATACAGACCAAAAAAAAATCCAGCCCAATCTAACCAATACACCGCCCGTACCAACCAACACACCATATGAGGATTAAATCGACCCCCCCAACCAACAACCCAAGCTTAGCACCAGTTGTGGCACTAAGTCAATAGGATGGCTCAAAGCCATAAACATCGCAGCAAAGCTGCCAACAGACAGGATGGCTAGAAGCCATAAACAGGAAGGCTATAAGCCTTAAACAAGATGGCTATAAGCCATAATACTTCCTCCATCAATAAAACCCAACCCTCATACCGAATGACATATCATAATGTCATACATGAATGTCGGATGCCATGCTCAGTATCAATCATATAAGTATCATACATACATCAATCAACCTACCACGTGGATTATAATAGTCATTTAAGCAGTCAGGGGTAAATTGATAATTTTACCCCTCAGGGCTGTTTTGGTCATTTTCCTTAGTTTGGTGTTTCGGTACCTATTACGACCTCTAAGAAGGTCTATCATCACCACGACCGACTCAGATAATCTAAAAGGCCAAATCAGTGCATATGGGCCAAAAATCCCTATTGGGCCCAGATGGGCCCACATTCTCGTGTGGCCCAAAAAGTCCAATTTCACATACAGCATTGCGAGCCTTACCATCCAACGTAATAGCAATCACCATCGAGTAATTTTGCCTGTATGGGCCCGTAAGCCCATTGGACACATTATGGCCCATCGAGGCCATAACATCCCAAGTGCACGGAAATGCACACGATG
Source organism: Gossypium stocksii (assembly GCA_020496765.1). Classification (NCBI taxonomy): domain Eukaryota; kingdom Viridiplantae; phylum Streptophyta; class Magnoliopsida; order Malvales; family Malvaceae; genus Gossypium; species Gossypium stocksii. Next base: position 39,346,438 of record CM035626.1, read on the forward strand.
GCCTCTACAGACTTTTGCACACAATTTGTTGGCTTGACCTACCCCACGTGCATTCACACGCTCATAAGGCCTCGAATGCCGATGTTTTGGCATTTCGGCTTCTGCCGATTTACACTACGGTAGGGTGTGGTTACACACCTGATTTACAAAAAGTGTGAGGAATCCCCGATACCAACTTACATCCATTCGTAAATCCAGTTAATTTCAATACTTAATACTAATGTTAAAACCTAAAGAGAACGTCATTGCCTCACACCTTCACCTAAGTATGCTATACAATCCACTTATGAAGACGCCTGAAGAATATCACTACCCCTTACTAAACGATATGCTGCAAAAACAAAGAAAGTTTGTTAACCTATAGCAAAGAAGCAGAAAGCTTACTCTGCTCTCCATACATAAAAGAAAACTTAATCCTTCTAAGCAAAGAAAGGGTTGTTCGGTAAAATAAACCCACTTACTCACAACAATAGATTGGATGTCGTCAAAAGAATTGATTACTTAAGATTAGTTAATAAAGAAACGAAAGTCGGGATAGAAGAAAAAGTGAGAGTGTAATAAAAGAAGATGGCAAAAGAGTGAGTACAAAATGAAAAGGAAAATTTGGCTATTGAAGAAACCGAGAGAAACAAGGATCGGTCAAGGGAAAGGAGAATAAATTCGGCCAATAATAGGATATGTGTTAAGGGTAAGAGAACGAAGTTGAAAAGGGAGAGAAAGGCTACTAAATCAACTAAGATTGTGAAAGATGAAATGAGAAGAGAGGGATATGAGTTTCGTCTAAAAGAGAAGAGAAAGAAGAATTAAGAGAGTGAGCACCACCAAGATTCGACCACTTGCAGAAGAAAAGAATAGCTTTCAATGTAACTCAGCACTAGCACAATATGGGTTCCAGCCAAGAATAGCAAGAAATGCACTTGAATATATACAGAAAGAATGCCTAAATGGTAACACAAATGCCAAAAGAAAAACAGAGCAAAAACGAAGAAAAATAAAACTACAAAGGCACTCAAAACGGCAAGAGAAAAATTGGCTACAACACCCTCATTCAAGACCGAAAATGCACCAAAAATGCCAACCCCTAGCCAAAACCACCCCTTCAATTACCCAATTTGGCACCCTTAGTCCACAGGAATCCCACGATTTCCTCCCTATTTTCCTCCACAACCTACTCTCCTTAATTTCCTCCAACACACCAATTCAAATTCGAAATCCAACCACCAAGACCAAGTCCACCCTTTTACCAAGTCTCCAATCAACTTGAAGTATTCGAATTCAAGTCCACCTCTTACCAATCCCATGCAGTAAAATAAACACATTTTGCTTGCAAGGGGATTTGAACTCCAGCCTTCCCCATGCTTGTGGCATCATTAGCCACTCCACCAGAGGTTCACTTGTGTCAAAAATTAACCATAACAATTTAAAAGGTATACCACTTGAAGTTAAAGTTCCCCTAAAGCTAAAAACCAAAAATTTTCCTATACCAAAGCTTGAACCAAGGACTTCATAGAAGCCCCCTAACACTCCAAAATCAACAACCACTACACCAAAATGCCACCGTGCTAAAATCTAGCTCTCCAAAAACTTTAAACGCTCCTGCGCCCAAGGCCCAATTCTTCTAGGCCTAAAATTCAAGGCGGTACATGGTCTTACATTGACACATATCGAGGCTGATGCCATGTCCTAGACATGGTCTTACACTAACTCTCTCATAACGAGGCCGATGTCATGTCCCAGACATGGGCTTACACTAGCTCTCCTCTATCCGTACCGATGCCATGTCCCAGACATGGTCTTACACTAGCACATATCGAGCTGATGTCATGTCCTAGACATGGTCTTACACTAGCTCACACATCTCGGTGTCGATGCCATATCCCAGACATGGTCTTACACTGACACACACATTGCCATGGTCCAACCATGGTCTTTTCCGTCAGTTCATCACGAGTCATAGTACTATCATACTTGACCCTGCATTTATCCTTGTTTGATCTTTCGACCCGATCTAGTACTTGCAGAATATTAGGGTTAGTTGACAACATATAAAATAATACATTATCTCATTTCAAATATAATGATTGATCACTAAATTATCCGTATGAACTGATCTCGTTCGCCGTAACGATAAATTGTGTTGATTAAGTTCGATACTTTATTCTCCCTCGTCCTCTGTCCAAATCTTGTTTCCCCCAATCTATGAAATAACCACTATTACTTATTTAGCATCAATTTATAAAATTTAGCCCAAAAATTCACATTAGGGCAACTCTACACTTTTGCCCCTAATGCCTCGCATTCTTTCAATTTAGTCCTTATCACATAAAAGTGTAAATTCATTAAATTAAGCACAATCCATGCTTAATCAATTTTTATAATTATTACCATCAGTTCATAAAACATACTTTGGAAATTTTACAGTTTTGCCCTTAAACTTTCACAAAATTATGATTTTGCCCCTATGCTCGGAAATTGATTTTTATCAAATTTCTTCATTTCTTAAGCCTAATCGAACCCTTTTTACTCTAATAGCAACCCAAAATTTCCATTATTTCACAACATTACTATCTATTTTACAATTTTTACAAACTAGTCCATTTAGCGACTTTTCATGAAAATCCTTTCTAGTTGTTTACTAAGCAAACAAGATTCATTTTATTCTATAAAATTCCAACAAACAACATAAATGCTCTCATGGTAAATCCCTAAACTTTCAATCATTTTGCAAAATAGTCTCCTCACTAGCTAGATTAAGCTTCAAAGGTTCCAAAAGTATTAAAATCATCAAAAATGGACATCAAAATCACTTACTTGTGATGGTGATAAGTTGCTGAAATTTTTGAGCTTCAAAACCCTTATTTTTCTGAACATTTCGGTAGAGAATAAGGGAAAAATGAAGGTGATGAAGCTTTTGTTTATTTTATTAATATTCTAGTCAAAGTTAGCTACCAACTACACCTAATTTTGACCAAATAATTTTCTTGTCTCCCTTGGCCAGCCATGGCTAATTTATTGGTCTAATTGTCCATTAAAGACCCCCAATTTTGGTTCTCTAGCTATTTAACACAATTATCTAGCAAAATAAAACTTTTTCCCTTTATGCGGTTTAGTCCTTTTTCGCAATTGGGCTCACAATCACGTAAATTAATTCACCAAAATTTTCGCGCGCCCATATAATTATGCATTAACACATAAAATAATATTAGAAATAATTTCTCTGACCTCGGATTAGTAGTCCCAAAACCACTGTTCCAACTAAGCCTGAAATCAGGTTGTTACACCCAATCTCAGTAGTAGGAGTACCTATCAACTCATTAATATCAATATTAGGCAGACTACCCATCAAGGAAGACTCAGCTCGAGCTTTCCCTCGACACCCACGGCATCCACATATAGCATGTCTACGCCCACCACGTGAACTCATGCTATCACTATATCTACAATGTCAGAAGTGCTCAAATCAGTTCAGAGTCTTTATCGGATTCCTTATAACATAGTTCATTAAATAATACTAAACTAAGCAATAGAATCAAACATCATATCATGTTCAACTAAATGGTATAACTAAGCAGGAATACTTACAGGTTCGGTGTCGGAACTTAGTCTTTTAAAAAATCAGTTATTAGAGTTTTTGAATCAGGATTTCATTTCAAACACATTTTTATCAAATAAAAAGCCAAAAAAGTACAAACAAAAGCCCAGAAAACATTGCTCGAGTGTTGTAAACATGGCTTTGATACCACTAAATGTAACACCCCATACCTAGCCTAGACGATAAGACCAAATCTGGAGGCTATATCAAAACATTAAGGAAAACCCACATTTAAGAATTTTACAATCCGTCGAATAGAAACCATTTAAACAGTCAACCCAACATGGAAGTCCAAGCTTATAAATCGTATTCTAAAATAAAAAATACGATAGTTCAAATTTAAATAAACAGTAAAATACCTAGAGAAGAGAAATAATCGAGCTCCTAACACGTCCAACCTCTTAAGCCTGCAAGTTACCTATAATTCAGTCAACAACTATAATGAGCTTATAACTCAATGTGTGTAACAGATAATAAAGCAAGACAGCAATACACATATAACAATAACTTCCCAACCTCAGATATAGAATCAGAAATAGAGGATGCTCAATATTTTCATAATAGTTCAGATAAAGTGCAGAAAAAATCACAATCAGATGCAGTTTCCTACCCCCATCTACTACACACCATCTCCGACCATCCCAACACACCATATATAGGATACCAAGTACCCATCCAGCCCTACACACCAATTAGTGTTGGTATGACACATTTTAGAGTGATTACAAATTAGTTGTCAGATCAGTATGCGATAAATCGCCAAAAATATACACAGATTTGTAGCTTAGCCACCCAATTCGATAGATCATTAAACTGTCATCATTTCCTTTTTTATACCAATCCCATCCAATGCAAATGCCAATTACAGATATCAAATATCAAATATGTATATACAATTAACAGAATACACTTCATGATTAGGCAATACAGTTCATTATCATTAACAATTATCACATCAATTATATCTACAGAATATCAATTATTTAACCTCAGAACATTGGATATCAAGTCATACAGCCTAATACAGATCATATGGACCCAACGAAAGGCCTACGTTCTATTTAAACGACTCTTATGACCCTATGGAAAATTTTAGCATTTTGGCCCACACGTTCTTGTAGATTCACTTGGCCTAGGTACCTAGCTCGTGTAGTCCTCATGGCCTAGCAGACACCCTTGTGGTTCTCCTAATGTCATACACAGCCTATCACATGACCTGGCACACATCTACGTGACTCCAAACAGTAAGATGCACACCCATGAGACTTAAATCCCCAAATATCACTTACACGGCCCAAACACATACCCGTATCTCTGGCCCATATGACTCTAATGTATAAACAATGAGTTACATAGTCTGGACACACGCCGGTGTCCTTAGACCGTGTGACCATAATTCACAAACAATGAGTTACATGACTTGGCACACAACTGTATAACCCATCCGGCCTACCACATGGCCTGGCACACGACTGTGTGGCATCGATATTGATGTTTTTTTATGTTCAAAATTTTTTTAAAAATGGGTTTTCGTTACACACTTGATACAGATTTTTCGTAGGAAAAACCAGAGGAATTCCAAAACCTAAAAATGATAATTCAGTGACTAATTACACACTTATTCTCAATGATTACTAAAAACTAAGGTACAAACTCAAAATTATGTCGAAAGCTTGGACATAACCCCAACTCACAATTTCCCCAATCACCTTGCACGAAAGTGCAAGAAATGAGCCTAATACATTAGAGGAATGTCTCTAGTAGATTCCTTGCCTAGACAGGAAACCAATTAGACACTTAACCAGAGAATTTGAACAAACATATGTAAAAAATCCATTTTGACATAACAAATGATGACAAACTAAAACTCGCTAAAACAAAAGAGAATCACAACGGAACTTACACAATAACCTTTCAATCGATACAAAGAGTAACGTAGAACTACCAATTCAACCCAGTAATAGTTTACAGAAACAACAAAAAGAAAAGAGAAGAAAAGAAAAGAAAGAAGAAAATGAGAAGAATGGTAAGAGGATGAAGGAAGAAACATTTTGTTTAAAAAACTATTTAATTTAGGAAAGCTATAACTAAAAATTTTATCAAGTAGCAAAAATATTTCCTTAGCGCATATGTTGAGACTTGAACACAGAACCAAAAGGTATATATCAACTTCACCATCGAACCATCAGGCTCATTCTTGACACAGAATTATATAGAATTAAACTTAAGTTGATACTTCAAGGATAGGGATTGAAGTCAATTTAAAAAAATAATCACAAACTTTCCAATAGTAAGAATCAAACCCCTGACCCCAAACATATAAGCAGAACACTTAACCACAGATGCAAAGTCTTAATTATTGACAGACATTAACAGACACACATTCAAATTTTAGGGCATTACAACTTTCAAAAGAGGGATTTACTTCCTTCTTATTACCATTACATCATGATCTAGAATTTTTTTTTGGTTTCCTCCTCAAAGGACAACTCTGATCTAACTTTGATCTCTTCAATCGGAATGATAAGGAAAGTATTGGATCAGTAGCGTCTCAACAAAATGACAAGGAAGACGTCATGTATTCAACCATTTCCTGGATGTAATTCTAATTTATATGCAACTGGACTGACATTTTTATGGATTCGATAGAGTTCTATGAATCTCAGACTTAACTTACCCTTTCAACTGAACCTTAACACCTTTCGCCATGAGGACACTTTCAAGAAGACTTTATCTCCGACACTGTACTCAATGTCCTTCCTTTTTAAATCTATATACGACTTGTGTCTATCCGAAGCCGCTTTCAATCTATCATGAATTAGCCTTATTTCCCATTCATATTCTTGTACCAACTTGGAACTTGGAACCTAAAACTTTTCTTTCTCCTATTTTTGTCCAACACATAGGTGTTTGACATTTACGACCATATAAGACCTCATAAGGTGTCATTTGGATACTCGATTGAAAGCTATTATTATAGGAAACTTCGGGTAGGGAAAAGGTTTCTCCAAACTACCTCAGAATTCAATGATGTAGCCTGTAACACCGCAAACCCGGCCCAGACAATATGGTCTAACCTGGCGTGTCACATTGAAGTGTTTTTCGAAAACTATGTTTTCATTAAAAACCCTTCTTGTTTAAAAATTTATGTATAACCTCAGTTTGCATTTGATCAATTCCAAACGTGGTTTATTTAAAATATTATTCCCTTTTTAAGATGTTATTACCTATAAAATCTTAATCATTGTAGAAGCTTAATTTAAATCAGCTATTATTTTGGAAAAACTTATTTCCACCTCTATCAATTATAAAGCGACAAGTAAAATCCCAAATTTGTAATCCAAAAATTATAAAAGGCTTTATTACAAACCAAACCCAAAATAAAGTACTTGAGAGTAAATAATCCGAAACAGAAATCATAAGCAGTGTGTAGCCTTCTCCGAGTCCCTCGCAGCTCCGATCCGTCTAAGGCTGGGAATTACCTGAAAGGTTAATAAACTGGGTGAGTTTGCGAAAACTCAGTGTGTAATCCCCTTATTAGAGTAACAATTAGTAAACAGAAATAGAAATAGAACCAATCTGGGCTGGAGCCCTTTAACAGAATCAGGTGGGCCTAAGTCCTATTCAATATCTGTGGCCTTTGGGCCTTAGCCCATAGTGGCCTCAGCTGGGCATGAGCCCATATCACAATAATAGCACAAAATTAGAGCAATCAAATATGCAAAAATCCTATCCATCCATCCTCTACATACCATGTGGGGATAACTGTATCGACCCACCCATCTGATACACTCCAATGGTAGCGCCGATTACTTTACTACCTAAGATTGTAGCAAAGCTGCTCGTGGCTTAAAAGCCTTCATTGGATCCACAGTCGTCAAGCAATCGTGTGACCCTCATATACACTTCCTCCAATCATAACCCAACCCACGTGCAACATAATATCAAATGAGTGCAACAAATACAAATTCCTACATATATCATACAACATCATATAAGTAACACATAGGGACATTTCAGTCATTTTGCTCTTAGGGGCATATTCATCATTTTTCACTTAAGCATATCAATCATCATTTCATCGTGGGCCAAGGTACACATTCTGGCCCATTAACAAATTCATAATCATCTGGAGCATTTTAAGTTACTATTATGAAAGTTACAAATTTACTGGGCCTGAAAGCCTGTTACATAGCCCAAAGTGGGCCCTTACATCAATATGTATATCACAAAGCATGATTATGGAAGACAGTCATATTCATAGCTTAAAATAGTTTCAAAGCAGCTACCTACCCTTGAGGGCATATTCGTAATTCTACCCTACAGGGGTATTTCGTAATTTTACCCTACAGGGGTATTTTTGTAATTCTACCCTATAGGGATATTTCAGTAATTTTGCAATCTAGGGGTATTTGGTTGATTTTACAATCAAAGGGTATTTCAGTAATTTCATAAATCGGGGGTGTTTTGGTAATTTTCCAAATCAAGGGTATTTCAATAATTTTACAAATCGGGGGTATTTCTGTAATTTTGTAAACTACGGGTATTTCTATAATTTTCTAAACCAGGGGTATATCTGTATTTCTACCCTACAGGGATATTTTAGAAATTTCTTAACACTATGGGTCTAATTACCTACCTTGGTCTGTCAACAAGTCCCCGTTGGCTAAAGTGAACAGATACTATGCACCAAGTAGGAATCCAGAGAAGAGGAGGTGAGTCATTAAGACCGCTTAAGTACCAAGCTCTCATCAGATCCAATCCTAGACATGCATATACCCATTGCCACACTTCAACCCCATGACTTGTCCACAGTCGCCCTTCAATGTGACACTGCCGGATTCGGCCATAACGTCTGGGCTAGGTTTGAGGGTGTTACATAGCCTCTTAACATATCTTCCAATATTTGTATAACCCATACTGATTGCCCGTCAAACTGTGGATGGATGGTAGTGTAAAAATCCAAAAGAGCACTTAGAGACTCTTGCAAATTCTTCCAAAATAGAGACGTAAAACGGGGATCTCGATCTAAAATAATTTATGTGAATACCCAATGCAACCTCACTATCTCTGAAATATATAACTTAGCTAGCTTTTGCAATGAATAATCCTCGCAAACGGGTAAGAAGTGTGTTGACATTTTTAATCAGTCTATTATCACCCAAATTGAATCTTTCTTAATGGGTGTTAAGAGTAACTCACTAATTAAGTCCATCATTATTCTCTCCCACTTCTACTAAGGTATTTTGATAGGTGATTTGCCATAAATCATACTATTTTTTACATCCCTTTTTACACATTATTATAGCTTATTTAATAGTAAGTCAAAGCATTTTAGTATATATTTAGGTTGTCATACTTAAAGTAGTAATTTATGCTTTCTAGTCATTTTTATTACATTTTATATACAAATAAGGTTACATGGTCTTGCAAGTCAAGTCGAGAGCTAAAGATATCTCAACATCGAAGACAGAAGCTAAAAATGAGTTTTGGAGTGAAACTGCCCTTGATGTCACAACATAGCCCTCCTATGTCGCGACATACCCCCTGCGCAGCCCAAAATTCCTATATGTTTTAACTATGTTTTGGAAGGAAATTAGGGCTATTTATCCTAATCGAAATCTAAGGACTTCAAGGATAATTTAGGCACTTTAATATTCCAAGTTGAGCTTATATAAAGGCCATTGTAATCAGGTTAAACATACAATTTTAGGGTTTTGATTCTTAGGCTTTTCTTTCCTTCTTAGTTTTTACTTAGGTTATTTTATGTTCTTCTAATCGGAGGATCCTACTCCAAAGTGAAACTTCCACAAAGGAAATTATTTCTAAACCACACTTTCATCGTTAAATCCATGAGCATCTCTTTTCCTTATTCTATTCTCTATATTTCTTTCTTTAACATTGTTAGATGAATGTTTGTGTAAAGATTAGAATAAATTTGTGCTTTCTACATATTTTGCATGTTTCAATTGCTTTCAATTGATTAATTGCTTGAATGATAGAGTTTCTTAGCAGATAAGTTGTTTGGGAAAAGAAGAATGTGAAATAAACCCTAAGCCTGACAACCCTAGGAAGTCATTTAGGTGGTAATTAACCCAAAATTGGTATGGCTTATCCGTGACCACCTTAACCCCAAACTGATCTGGACTGTCAGGTCAGAAGATAAATAGTTCGTGTTGACTTATTATTCTAGTAGAAAATCATAAGATCTTGCTAAGGTATCGACTAGTTGATTGATTAGAACTCTGCTTCAATAATTAATTAGGTAAAGCAATTAGATCTAGGTTAAAAAGAACTCACATAGTTAAAAACAAGGAATAGGAAAAGCCGATATAGGAACCTAAGAGTAGATTTTGGTTTAGTTAAATTTATTTTATTATTATTATTATCATCATCATCATCATCATCTTGCTTCTTGATTAACACTACTAATTCGTAACTCAAGTAGATTAGTAATTATTTCCTGTAATTGGCTTGTTAAAAGTTTTCCCCAAACTACAATCCCTTGGGTATGATCCTCGGAATACTTACCAAGTGTTTTCTTGTAAACAAAATGAATTACAACCTGACCCGTATACTTGCGGACACCGCCTCGAATCTATATCTTTAGTTGTAGCATTCACACTCTAGATGTAGGTACGTCCGGAGGCAGTCAATAGGTTGTAACAACCCAAAGGGGAATTAATGTTTAGCTTTCACCTGCTGATACATTAGACATTTAACTACTAACTTTGTTACATCGCGCTTCAACTCAGGCCACCAATACAAATCCTTTACATTCTGATACATCTTGTTTCCCTGGGATGTATGCCAAGAGGGCTAGCCTGTGCTTCCCGAAGTATGGTTTGTTTTAAGTCTTTGTTATTCGGTACACAAAATCTTCCTTGGTAGAACAGAACACCCTCGTCATTTAACCCATAATCCTCACTTATTCAATTCTTCACCTTTTTAATCCATGGCAACAAGGACACATCTAAAGGTTGTATCACTTTAATTTCCTCAGCTAATGTGGGTTTCACCTATAGCCCAACTAGAAAACCTCCAACATCCACTAAACTTAGCCTAGCAAAAATTTCTTTTAAATCAAATATCTATTTTTTTTCTTAGAGCGTCTACTACCACATTGACTTTCTCAGGGTGGCATTCAATTACAAAATCATAATCTTTTAGCAGTTCTAACCACCTCTGCCGCCTCAAATTCAATTCTTTTTAAGTGAGAAGGAATTTGAGAATCTTATGATCAATATAGATGTAACACTTCTCTCCATACAAGTAGTGCCTCCAACTTTTTAGTGCAAAAACTATTGCAGCCAACTTTTAAGTCATGAGTCAAGTAGTTGCACTCATGTTGTTTCAACTGCCTTGATGCATATGTAACTACTTTACCGCCTTACATCAACACACATCCATGGCTGATATAGGATGCATCATTGTACACCATATATTTTCCCCAATTTGAGCTGAATCAAAATGCGAGCTTGGGTTAATACAACATTTAGCTTTTCAAAGCCAGATTCTTGATCTTTCGTCCACCTAAAAGGAACGTCCTTTCTCAACAACATAGTTAGGGGTGCGGCCATTAAAGAAAACCCTTCAACGAACATACGATAGTACTCGGCAAAATCAAGGAAACTTCATATTTTGAAAAAAATTTGGGTTGTTTCCGTTCAATGATAGCTTTTATCTTATTCAGAGATACCCGTATACCCTCTGCTAATACCACATGTCCTAGAAACATAACCTCTTTAAGTCACAATTCACATTTACTTAGTTTCGCATACAACATCTTCCCTCAGAGGATTTGTAGAACCTTCCTAAGGTGTTCACCATAATCAAGTTCAATTTTAGAGTAAACTATGATATCATCAAGAAACACAGCAATGAACTGATCAAGGAAGGGTTGGAACACTCGGTTCATTAGATCCATAAAGGATACAAAAGCACTTGTTAAATCGAATGGCATTACAAGGAATTCATAGTGGCCATAACGAGTTCTAAATGCAATTTTAGGTAAATCTGCCTCATTCACCTTTACTTGATAATATCCTAACCTTAGATCTATCTTAGAAAATACCATTGCCCCTCAGAATTGGTCAAACAAGTCATCGATTCTGAGTAGAGGATATTTTTTCTTAATGGTTGCCTTATTTAATTGTTAGTAATCTATACATAGACTTAAGGAACCATCCTTCTTTTTGAAAAAATCGAATGTAACAGCCCGATTTAGCCCCAAATCAAAACAGTGGTTTCAGGACCACAAATCCGTGTTAGAAAAATATTTTTCAATTACTTTCTGTGTTTACTTTGTGTGAATTTATGTCTGTGAAAATTTGGTGACTTAATTTTGCTATTTAGGTGTTCGATTAAATAAAAGGACTTAATCGCTAAAATTGGAAATTTGGTAGCTTAATACATGAGGACAAAATTGTTAATGGCTTTCTAAGTTAGAGTGTTTTTGTTGCAATAAACCCATTAAGATAATGGTGGACGGTATTAGGCTTATAATATAAAGATTTTACATTGAATTCATTAAGGGCAATTTTGGAAATCAAAAATATAAACTATATATTATAACTATATCATAAAGAAACCAAAGTGTTTATATTATTATGCATAGTCAATTATAAGCAAAAGAAAAAGAAAAGAGAAGAATTTAGGTTCGACCATCTTTAAGCTCAAATCCAAGGTTCGTTTTTAGTCAGTTTTTGATAATTTTTACATTTTTGAGATCGTTGCTTCGAATACTACAAAACCCATGCTTAAATTTTGAATTTTGATGAATATTTTGAGTTATTCCATTGATCAGAGCTTGTGATTTTTATTGTTTGATGATGAATTATGAAAGATAGGTATTGTGTTAACATATTATGTAAAGGGATTTTTGGTGATTTTGAGTAATTAGGACTTAATTGCAAAAATAAAAATTTTGAGGGACTAAAATGTGAAATTAATGAAATATATGGACTTCTATGAATGTTAGGAACATTCAGCTAACATGGGTGTTGTTAAATTTTGCATATTTTGTGTTTTATACATTAGGGACTAAACTATAAAAAGTGTAAATGTTAGGGGTAAAATGGTAATTTGCTTATTTTTGTGTTTTTAGACTAAATTGAATGAAAATATATTTGAATAATCTTAAATTGAATATGTTAAGATCAAGAATGGAAGAAATCATATTTGGATCGGGAAAAAACAAAAGTTGTTGACTAGCCATCCCGTCCTGTTTTTCATCGTCCGAGGTAAGTTCATAAGCAAATAGATGTGTTTAATTGTAGTTAAATGCTAGATATATATGATGTTATGAAATGTATAAATTTATATTGTTGTGGCCGAATATGAAAAGACTTGACTACTACATTTCTGAATTCGTTTCGACTGAGCTACGATGTCTGAAAGCCCCGTATGAACCTTAGGAGTAGTTAGGATACAAATGTCATGACATAAAAATCTAATATATGTGTGCAAGTAAGACCATGGCATCGACATGTGACTTCGATATATGTGTGCAAGTAAGACCCTGTCTGGGACAGTGGCATCGATTTGTGGCTACATGTAAGACCACGTCTAGGATGTTGGCATTGTACGATAATATGTGATTATCCAAGTGTCCTACCCAATTTCGAATGGTTTATCAGGAAAAGGTAAATCATGTTCGGAAGTGTAAAATGAATTAAATGCTCAGGTATGATTTAACTTTTTAGCTACCAGTAATGAAGTAAGTTGTTGTCTTGATAAATGTAACAAGTTATGTGATGCTAATGATGTATGCTTGGGAGAATAGTATGTGTATTCGGTTATGGGATCATATGAATTGCATATCAGTGAGATCATTCTTAATTTTGTATATATATATATATGTGACCTTGCATATTCAATATTATAGATTATATATGTATATATGTTACCATATGCATTCGGTAATATAGATTACATATGTACATTAGGTAGTATTATGATTTTGGAGCTCAAATTTATAAATATATGTGTATTCAATAAAAGTGTATGCCGACATTATGACTTAAAGTTGAGTGATGGATAATTATTTGAATAATTTTAGTATTCAGCCAAGAGGGTGGTTGAGCATAAATACGCATTACAAATGGAATAAAATATGTGCAACCATACTATAAAATTATCTTACACTTGTTTTAGTTTAAGTTTAAATTAATGTCATCATTGAGTTATTAATTTGCTTATGACTTACTAGGCTATGATAGCTTACTTTATGTATTTTTATTTTGTGTTCCTACTTTATAGATTTCGAAGTTAAGCTACAAGCTCGGGGACTGTCAGCAAGATTCATCACACTACCAGCTGTTTTTGGTATTTTTATAAGTTTAACTCAAATTATGGCATGTATAGGTTAATCTATGCTCAAAATGTTGAAGTCGGGTTATGTATAATCTAAGCCATATGAAAATGGCTTAACTTTTATGTTCGAAACTTAACTACGATACTTTAGCTTATAAGTGTTTTGATTTTTATGTCATGTGCCGTATATGTATGGTGCTCATAATAGGTAATTTTATGACTAATGTGATTAATGATTTTGGATGCCTTGAAGAATGATTCGACTAGGTATGGCATGGATAAAGGTATATTAAAAAAATAAATTTATTAAATATATTAATCTAGATAAGATAATGATATATACCTTGTCAATGGAGCTGGCTTGTTAACCATGCTTAGTTTTGGCCATGGGTATGCTTGGCTTTGGTCATCCTTGCCTATGATTGAATTGTTTTAGTTAAAGTATTTTATACTTGAATGATCAAGTAGTAATGCGTGCTATGCTAAAATTCAAAGTTGAGTAGTAACCTGGTTATGATATGAATGAATTGACCATAATATATGCATTGATTCGATGATTCAATCTTAGATGTGGTTCTTACTAGTAATGATTTAAGTGATCTTTAATCATGTTATTATGACAATAAATAAGCAGTATTTAAGGTGTCAGAATGTTGTCTATCACTTGAGTAGTGATTAGGAAATTTGGATTGAGTAATTAATGCTAGAAAAAAAAAAGAGATTGAAAATTTCTAAGGTTATATGTACGTGAATTTAATACCCTTGAACAAATAAACCTAGTTTTTATTAGTTGATTATTAAAGGAGAAACATATAAAGGAATATGACTATTACAGTGTAAATGTTTCCATTTGTTTTAAAAGTACAAAGTATATATGATTCTGTGACTTGAACCTAAGTTGTATATACAAGTGGTCCTAAGGTAAGTTAATTCGTTTATTATATCTTAAAAATATACATGCCCTTTTGTGAGCTTAATATATGATTACAGCAGTGCTAGTAAAATGTTTGACTAGGTTGTTAATGATTAATGCCATCTATAAGTTTATATACAATATGCACAGTAACTGATATGTTAATGTTTATTTAACTTGTTTCAACAAGGTCTAAATCAATGTTCATTTTGACTCGCAAATTATTTAAATTAATTTTATTTACTTATTATAAGTAGGATTGACTTAACTATATATATTTGTATATAAATGTTTAAAATTGTGATTTTGATCGGTGGTGTCTCATAACCCTAATCTGGCAACAGACAATGGGTAAAGGTGTTACATTTTATTGGTATCAGGGCTACAGTTTAGTCTGTTCTAGAACTAACGTAGCGCGTGTGAGTCTAGCTATACATGCCATAATCATATACTGTGATAGTGTATGACTTTTGACATTTGAAATATGTTTTCATATAGTAAATGGATCCCGACAGAGTTATAGTTGATGACGTCAAGAGTGTAGCGCCTGCTCCCACGCAAAGGACAACGCCAGCTGATTCTCAACCGACTTCAAGTAATCAAGAGAGTGAGGCTAGAAAAGCCTTTTATCAAATGATGAATGACTAGTTTACTTAGTATATCTGGGCTAACCCGGCTGCACAACAACCTCCACCCCCGATTAATCCATTCCAGATGCCAGCTATACCCTAAGTAAGTGATTCATTGAGATTAAATAGCCCACCTGTTGATAAAATCAGAAAACATGGGGCTGAAGAGTTTAAAGCTACTGATGATGATGATGCTGAGTGGGCTGAGCTTTGGCTTGATAATACTATTCGTGTGTTTGATGAGTTGTCCTGTACTCTAAATAAATGTCTTAAATATGCTATATCCTTGCTTCGGGACACAGCCTATCACTAGTGGAATACCTTGATATCAGTGGTTCTGAAAGAGCAAGTGACTTGGGAGTTCTTTCAGGCTGTGTAAGAAATATATCAGCCAGAGATTTATTGATCAGAAGCGTAAGGAATTTCTAGAGTTGAAATAGCGGCAGATGACTGTGACAGAGTATGAGTGAAAATTCTTGAGACTTAGTCGGTATGCTCGAGAGTGTGTTTCTACGGAAGCTATAATGTGTAAAAGATTTAAAGATGGGCTGAATGAAGACATTAAATTGTAAGTAGGCATACTTGATATAAAAGAGTTTGTAGTACTGGTCGAACGAGCCTGTAAAGCTGAAGAGATTGGGAAAGAGAAAAGGAAAGCTGACTTTGAAGCCAGAGATACACGTAAAAGAACACCCGAAAAGTCATTCCAGCCAACATCCAAGAAGTTTCGGGATGATTTCAACCATTCCAAAGCCACTACGGGTTATTCCAGACGGGATCAGAGTAGGCTACCTATGAACTCGAGAGCTACCTCAGTAGCCAGTGTGGGTAATGTCAAATCAAATCAACCTGAATGTAAATATTATGGTAAAAGACATCCCGGCAGTTGTAGATTGCATGATCGAGCTTGTTTTAAATGTGGATCGATGGATCATTATATTTGTGATTGCCTAATGTTAGCTAAAAAAAATCCAGTGCAGAGTACGAGATCGGGTAATACTGCAGTTCGTGGTAGACCACCCAGAAATGCAAGTAATGCGAGTGGTAGTCACAGAGGGACTAAAGATACAGCGGTTAGATCTGAGGCTCGTGCACCTGCCAGAGCCTACACTATTCGTGCATAAAAGGAGGCTTCATCCCCATATGTTATTACTGGTACATTCACTCTTTATGATACTGATGTAATTGTATTGATTGATCTTGTTTCTACTCATTCTTATGTGTGTGAGACATTAGTATTCAGTAAGACTCTACCTGTTGAGTCTACTGAGTGTGTGATTAGAGTGTCAAAACCCTTGGGTCGGAGTGTTATGGTTGACAAGGTATGCAAGAATTGCCCTTTGATGGTTCGAGATTTGTGCTTTTCGGCTGATTTGATGTTGTTGCCATTCAAATGAGTTCGACGTAATTCTGGGTATGGATTGGCTGACCTTGCATGATGCTATTGTAAACTACAAGAGAAAGACTATTGATCTACGGTGTCAGAATAGTGGGACTATTCGGGTTGAATCTAATGATTTGAATGGATTGCCAACAGTGGTTTCTTCGATGGTAGCTCAGAAATATGTGAGGAAAGGTTGTGAAGCTTATCTTGCTTATGTGCTTGACAGTAAAGTGGCTGAAAGAAACATTGAATCAGTACCAGTTGAATGTGAATATCCAAATGTGTTTCCTAAAGAATTACCGGGTTTGCTACCTATTCGGGAGGTAGAGTTTGGTATTGAGTTAATGCCTGGGACGACTCCAATATCCATAGCTCTGTACAGAATGGCACCTACTGAATTAAAAGAATTGAAAGCTCAGTTGCAGGAGTTGACAGATAGAGGATTAGCCCGACCGAGTTTCTCACCTTGGGGTGCACCGGTGTTGTTTGTGAAAAAAAAAGACGAAACTATGAGAATGTGCATTGATTATAGACAGCTCAATAAAGTGACTATAAAGAATAAATATCTATTGCCGCAGATTGATGATTTATTCGATCAGCTAAAGGGGGCTACAGTGTTTTCAAAGATAGATCTGAGATCTGGCTACTACCAGTTGTGAGTTAAAGATTCTGATGTGCCAAAGACTGCCTTTTGAACGAGATATGGACACTATGAGTTTCTGGTCATGCCTTTTGGACTTACTAATGCACCTGCTGTGTTTATGGATTTGATGAACCGGATCCTCAGGCCATATTTGGATCGGTTTGTAGTTGTGTTTATAAATGATATTTTGATCTATTCTCGTAATGAAACTGAACATGCTGAACATTTGAGACTGGTGCTACAAATTTTGCGAGATAAATAGTTGTATGCAAAATTCAGTAAATGTGAGTTTTGGTTAAGTGAAGTCAGCTTCCTCGGCCATGTTGTATCAGCTATGGGTATTCAGGTTGATCTGAGTAAAATTTCGGCTATACTTGACTTGAAATCTCCAAAAAATGTTTCTGAAGTCCAAAGTTTTTTGGGACTTGCTGGTTATTACAGACTGTTCATGAAGGGTTTTTCTATGATTGCAGCCCCGATGACAAAACTATTACAGATTGATGTTAAATTTGAGTGGATGGAAAAGTGCCAAAAAAGTTTGAACCTTTAAAATTCCTTTTGACGGAAGCTCCAATGCTTGTTCAGCTAGAGTCGGGTAAAGAATTCGTTATCTATAGTGATGCATCTTTGAATGGGTTGGGTTGTGTTTAATGCAAGAAGGTAGAGTTGTAACTTATGCCTTGAGACAATTAAAGCCACATGAAAGGAATTGTCTGACACATGACCTAGAGTTGGCAGCTATTGTGTTTGCGTTGAAGATTTGGCGTCACTATTTGTTCGAGGAAAAATACCATGTTTATGCTGACCACAAAAGCTTAAAGTATCTGATGACCCAGAAAGATCTAAATTTGAGACAGCGCCAATGGTTGAAGTTGCTAAAAGACTATGAGCTCATGATTGACTACCACCCGGGTAAGGCTAATGTTGTTGCTGATGCTTTAAGCCGAAAATGACTACTTGCTTTACGTGCAATGAATACGCATAGGGCTATGTCCGACAATGGTTCAATAATAGTTGAATTAAAGGCGAGGCCGTTATTTGTTCAGCAAATTTGTGATGCCTAGAAGATTGATAATGAGTTGATGACGAAACGAGCTCAATGTAATTCAAATGTTGATTTAGAGTTTCAGGTTGATGATAATGATTGTTTGAGATTCAAAAACTGGATATGTGTCTTGAGGAATTCAGAGTTAATTCAGATGATTTTGAATGAAGTTCACCGCAGTCAGTTATTCATTCACCCAGGTAGTACAAAGATGTATAATGATCTGAAACAGTTTTAACGGTGGCATGGCATGAAACGAGACATTTCTGAGTCTGTTTCAAAGTGTTTGGTCTGTCAGTAAGTAAAAGCTGAGCATCAGGTACCTTCTGGATTACTTCAGCCTATTATAATACCTGAGTGGAAATAGGACAGAGTCACGATAGATTTTGTATCTGAGTTATTGTTGACGCCGAGTAGAAAAGATGCAATCTAGGTTATTGTCGATAGATTAACCAAATTGGCTCATTTTATTCCGATTCGTACACATTTCTCAGTGGATAAGCTGGCTGAATTGTATGTTTATCAGATTGTGAGGTCACACAGTGTGCCTATATCTATTGTTTCGGATAGAGATTTGAGGTTCACATCACGGTTTTAGAAGAAATTACAAGATACTCTGGGTACTAAGTTACATTTCAGCACTGCTGTCCACCACAGACAGATGGTCAGTCCGAGCGAATCATTCAGATACTTGAGGATATGTTGAGATATTGCACCCTTGACTTTAAAGGTATGTGGGAACGATACCTACCTCTGATTGAATTTGTGTATAATAACAGCTTTCAGTCGAGTATCAAAATGGCACCTTATGAAGCTTTGTATAGATGTAAGTGTCGTACACCATTATATTGGACTGAGCTTAATGAAAATAAGATACACGGGGTTGACTTGATCAGAGAAACTGAACAAAAAGTAAAAGTAATCAATAAAAGTTTAAAAGCAGCATCTGACCGTCAAAAATCATATGTAGACTTAAAACGCAAAGATATAGAGTTCCAAGTCGGGGATAAGGTCTTTTTGAAAGTTTCATCGTGGAAAAAGGTACTCAGATTCAGTCGTAAAGGTAAACCGAGCCCGAGATTCATTGGGCCATATAAAGTAGTAGAGCGTATCGGGTCGGTTGCATATAGACTATTGTTACCACCTGAGTTAGAAAAGATCCATAATGTATTCCATGTTTTGATGCTTTGTAGATATCGGTCTGATCCTTTACATATGATTAATCCATCTGAGATTGAGATTCAGCCCAATATGACGTACGAGGAAGAACCAATACAAGTCCTAGCTCGTGAGACTAAAGAGCTGTGGAATAAGAAGATTTTGTTGGTTAAAGTATTATGGCATAAACACGGAGTTGAAGAAGCAACTTCGGAACCAGAAGACACAATGAGGGAGTGTTATCCGAACCTATTCATTGGTAAGATTTTCGGGGACGAAAATCCCTAAGGGGGGAGAGTTGTAACAACCCGATTTAGATCCAAATCAGAACGGTGGTTTTGAGACCATGAATCCATGTCAGAAAAATATTTTTCAATTACTTTTTATGTTTACTTTGTCTGAATTTATGTCTGTGAAAATTTCGTGACTTAATTTTGCTATTTAGGTGTCCGATTAAATAGAAGGACTTAATCGCGAAAATTAGAAATTTGGTAGCTTAATGCATGAGGGCCAAATTGGCGTTCTAAGTTGTAACACCCTGAATTTGGGCCTAGAAGTATTGGGCCTTGGGCCTGGGTGTGGGTGTGAGATAGTTTGAAATAAAATTATTGATGTGTTGAATTCTGTTATGGAAGGTTATTATTAATGGGTTAATGTGGTATTTTAGTGAACTGCGAAGGATTCATAGTGTGGGGAAAAGTCTTGGGCTAATTTCTGAGATTCCGGGATTTTTGTGATATTTGGTGTAATGTTGAAATTTTGATATATGGATGTGTAATTCGTGTTTGGAGTGTGTTATTGGGCCTATGGAAGGCCCAAGTATTGGTTAAAAACCCGGAGAATTCTTGGATTTTTGGACTTAAGGAATAGAGGACTCGGAAAAGAGGACTTGTAAGGAATTATGTGTGTAATAAGACACAAAAAAGAGTGTGGTGTAGTGGCAAAGTAGCGCCACTTAGGGGACAAGGAAGCAAGGGGGTCCAAGGTTCAAGTCTTGGCTCTTGCAATATATTTTGGTTTTTCTTTTAAATAAATCTGGAAGCAAGTAGGTGAGCTTTAAAGTTAAATGTGTTGGACTTATGACACAAAGGAGCTTGTGTCCGAGTGGTGACGGCTTGACAGGGTTATTGAGAGGACTTTGGTTCGAATCCCGTTGCACGCAAAGGTTGATTATTTTGCTAATGCTTTAATTTTGGGGGGATTGATGGAGAATCCCACATCGGAAAGCTAACCTGAGAGCAGGTGAGGAGCTAGCTTTAAATAGAGCAAATCAGGAGGAGAGTAGGCACAGCTTTCTTGGCTGATCCCTTTCGCTTTATGGCGTGCCCGTTTGGGTTGGGCATCGGCTAAGAGTGTTTGGAGCGCGGATTAACTTCAGTCTCCTATCAGGTGTGTATTTCTCACTGCTCTAGCGGTAGGATGGATACTTCGGGCTGCGATGGGCCGAAGAGGCCATGTGGGCCCAATGGGCCTGCGGGCCCAATTGGATAAGTTGTTTGATTGTATAGTAAATATTGGGCTAGATTAGGTGAATCTCATATCTATGGCTAGATTTGGGCTAAAAGGGCCACACGAGCGTGTGGGCCTATTTGGGCCGAGAATGGGCCCTAGGCCCATTCGCATTGTTATCTCTGTTTAGAATACTTTAGTTTACCAAATTACTAAAATACCATTGGGTTACAAAATTACAGAAATACCCCCGATTTGTAAAATTATCGAATTACCCTCGATTTGTAAAATTACAGAAATACCCCTGATTTGTGAAATTACAAAAATACCCTCGATTTGAAAATTACTATTTTACCCCTAATTTGTAAAATTACTATGTTACCCCTAATTTGTAAAATTACCATTTTACCCTTAATTTGTAAATTTACCGTTTTACCCCTAATTTGTAAAAATTACTATTTTACCCTCGATTTACAAATTTACCGAAATACCCCTGTAGGGTAGAATTACCGAGACACTCCTATGGGGTAAAATTACCGTTTTGCCCCTAGGGTGTTAAATGACTGTTTTGCCCCTCGTGGGTAAATGACTAACTTGTGTGATGATTGGGCTAGTTTGACTGTGGATATAGGTTGGTGATATGAATGACTTGACTGTGATCTATTCTTATTTTTGGGATTTGGAAAAGTTGGAATCCCTATGTGTTTAGGGAGGCTGTCGAAATAGTGCCTAAGGCTTTAAAGGGCTGTTACAAATTATTTTACTCTGTGCTTGTAAGGGTTAAAGGCTGCTGACTAAGGGCTTGGATCAGTGGAGCGTTCGGATCCAGATTTGGATATCAACTTCAGCAAAGGTAAGGATTGAGGGCCTTGTTCATGGATGCCCGGATATGGTAAGAGTATGTTAAATTTAGTTATCATTGATTCGTGGTCTAATATTTTAGTAATCAAATGTAGGATTGACTTGGATCGGATATAGTCATCGTTCGTTGCAAGCAGGTGTGTAACTTACCCCTTGTAGTAGCTTAGATTAATGTCGACTGAAAAGCCGAGATGCCGAATCTCGGCATCGTTAAATTTCTGGTAACGAGATAAACAGTGAATAGGTTAGAATATAATGGGCTCGGTTAACGAAATCGATGGAACAGGTAAGATTACGACTTGAGTATGTTGGTAAGTTGGGCCTCGATGGGCTGAATTAGGCCCAATGGGCTTACGGGCCCATTTGGAGTAAAAATTGCTAAAACGGAATTGTGATAAATGTATGATTAACCCAGATAGAACGATAGTAGTATTTAGGCTAAATGGACTTAGAAGGCTAAATCGGTACTCGTTAGGCCCATTAGGGGTTTTTGGCTCAATAACTCGATTTTGCTAAAATAGGCTAAAAATTTCTGTTTTAATACTCCGGAATGTTGAATAAGTATGAAAAACCCTAATAAGTGTTAAAATTACGTAATTACCCTTATAGCTTAAAAATGACTATTTTACCCCTAGGTAGAAATGACCATTATACCCCTAGGGTTGTAAAATGATTATGTTGATTGTGATATTGATATTTTTCATGAAATGATATGATATGCACATGATATGCACATGATATGCTACGATATGTATACGATATGCCATGTTATAATCATTACATGCATGGGTTGGGTTTATATGATTGGAGGAAGTGTTAAAGGGCTTTGCCCCAGTATACCGAAAAGGGCTTTTGCCCCAGTTTACCGAAAGGGCTTCTGCCCCAGTTATTAAAAGAGGCTAGACCTCCAGTTATATGTTAAAGCAGCTATGCTGCTAGTGGTGTGTTGGTTGGGTGGGTTGAGTTATTCCCCACATGGTGTGTTGGCTGGTACGGGTGGAGAGTAGCGGATGGTGGGTTGAGTAGTCTCCCCAAATGGGCTTTGCATACATGCATTGACGTTTACATGTGTTACTAAAATGGGCCTATGGGCCATACCGTTTACAAAAAAGGCTTCGGCCCAGTGATATGATTTATGAAAGGCTTCGGCCCAGTAACTGTTAAATGGAAATGCTTCGGCCCAGTTATATGTTGAGACTGATTTGGGGGCTTAGGCCTAGTATGCTGATATTGATTTGGGCTCTGTAAGTGGCTTGTTGCACACTGAGTTTTCCAAACTCACCCTTTTTCCTTCCATCCTTGCAGGTGAGCCTTAGATTGGTAGACTTGGAGCTGGGAGGGATTCAGAGTGGCCACATAGACTGGACTGTTGGATTTCTAATTAAGTTACCTACTTGAATTTAGATTTAATTATTTATTTCTGGTTTTGGGTTGTAAAAAGGGCCTCTTTAATTATTTTTATTTTGGGTTTTTATTCTTTACTTATTTAAATTGGTTTTAGCTTACGTAGGATATTATTTAAATCGAGTTGAAAATAAATGATTTTAAGACGTGATTTTAATAAAAGTTACTTGTTTTCAAAATAACACGATAACCAAGCAAAGCTTCCGCAATTTTTAAATGATCTTGTAGATAAATATTTCAAATAGTTAAAGTGTGGCAATGGTAGTGTGCATGTCTAGGAGTGGATCCAAGAAGAGCTTGGTACTTAAGCAGTCTATTCGACTCACCTCCTTTTTTCTGGAATCCTACCTGGTGCCCAGCTTCCATTCACTTTAAGTCTTAACGAAAAAGGTCAAATTTATTTGATATTTAAACCGTTTTCAAGATAACATGTTTTATAAAGGTTACAAATCTGATTTTTCGATATTTTATCTAGTTTTAAAATAACATGTTTTTGTAAACTACAAGGGTTCATAAGCTTTCATAAAACTTTTACAAAGGTTTCAACGATGTTTGAAAAGGGATGATCATTTCAATAAATCCCGTTTCAGAAAAAAAAAATAAACACAAACTAAGGTTTTATACAAGTTTCACGGTAAGAGTTTTTAAACATTAAAGAAGGGTTTTCAATGAAAACACGGTTTTCGAAAAACACTTCAATGTGACATATCAAACTTGGCCGTAACGTCTAGGCTGGGTTTGGGGTGTTACATAAGTTAGAGTGTTTATCTTGCAATAAGCCCATTAAGATAACGGTGGACGGTATTAGGCTTATAATATAAAGATTTTACATTGAATTCATTAAGGGCAATTTTGGAAATCAAAAATATAAACTATATATTATAATTATATCATAAAGAAACCAAAGTGTTATATTATTATGCATAGTCAAATAAAAGTAAAAGAAAAAGAAAAGAGAAGAAGTTAGGTTCGACCATCTTTAAGCTCAAATCCAATGTTCGTTTTTAGTCGGTTTTTGATCATTTTTACATTTTTGAGATCATTGCTTCAAATACTACAAAACCGACGCTTAAATTTTGAATTTTGATGAATATTTTAAGTTATGTCATTGATGAGAGCTTGTGATTTTTATTGTTTGATGATAAATTATGATAGGTATTGTTTTAACATATTATGTAAAGGGATTTTTGGTGATTTTGAGTAATTAGGACTTAATTGCAAAAATAAAAATTTTGAGGGACTAAAATGTGAAATTGATGAAATATATGGACTTGTATGGATGTTAGGAACATTCGGCTCACATGGGTGTTGTTAAATTTTGCATGGTAATTTGCTCATTTTTTGTGTTTTTGGACTAAATTGAATGAAAATATATTTGAATAAGCTTAAATTGAATATGTTTAGATCAAGAACGGAAGAAATCAGATTTGGATCGGGAAAAAACAAAAGTTGTCGACTAGCCGTCCCGTCCCGTTTTTCATCGTGTGAGGTAGTTCATAAGAAAATAGATGTGTTTAATTATAGTTAAATGCTAGATATATATGCTATTATGAAATGTATAAATTTATATTATTGTGGCCGAATATGAAAAGACTTGACTACTACATTTTCGAATTCGTTTCGACTGAGCTACGACATCCGAAAGCCCCGTATGAACCTTAGGAGTAGTTAGGATACATATGTCATGACATAAAAATCTGATATATGTGTGCGAGTAAGACCATGGCATCGACATATGACTTCGATATATGTGTGCAAGTAAGACCCTGTCTGGGACAGTGGCATCGATTTGTGGCTACATGTAAGACCACGTCTAGGACGTTGGCATTGTATGATAATATGTGATTATCCAAGTGTCCTACCCAATTTCGAATGGTTCATCGGGCAAAGGTAAATCATGTTCAGAAGTGTAAAACGAATTAAATGTTTAGGTATGATTTAACTTTTTAGCTACCAGCAATGAAGTAAGTTGTTGTCTTGATAAATGTAACAAGTTATGTGATGCTAATGATGTATGCTTGGGAGAATAGTATGTGTATTCGGTTATGGGATCATATGATTGAATATCAATGAGATAATTCTTAATTTTGTGTGTATATATATATATGTGTGTGTGACCTTGCATATTCGGTATTATAGATTATATATGTATATATGTTACCATATGCATTCGGTAATATAGATTACATATGTATATGAGGTAATATTATGATTTTGGAGCTCAAGTTTATAAATATATGTGTATTCAATAAAAGTGTATGCCGACATTGTGACTTAAAGTTGAGTGATGGATAATTATTTGAATAATTTTAGTATTCGGCCAAGAAGATGGTTGAGCATAAATACGTATTACAAATGGAATATAATATGTGCAACCATACTGTAAAATCTATCTTACACTTGTTTTAGTTTAAGTTTAAATCAATGACATCATTAAGTTATTAATTTGCTTATGACTTACTAGGCTATGATAGCTTACTTTATGTATTTTTATTTTGTGTTCCTGTTTTATAGATTTTGAAGTTAAGCTACAAGCTCAGGGACTGTCAGCAAGATTCATCACACTACCAGTTGTTTTTGGTATTTTTATAAGTTTAACTCAAATTATGGCATGTATAGGTTAATCTATGCTCAAAATTTGAAGTCAGGTTATGTATAATCTAAGACATGCGAAAATGGCTTAACTTTTATGTTCGAACTTAGCTACGATACTTTAGCTTATAAGTGTTTTGATTTTTATGTCGTGTGCTGTATATGTATGGTACTCCTAATAGATAATTTTATGACTAATGCGATTAATGATTTTGGATGCCTTAAAGAATGATTCGACTAGGTTTGGCATGGATAAAGGTATATTAAAAAAATAAATTTATTAAATATATTATTCTAGATAAGATAATGATATGTACCTTGTCAATGGAGCTGGGTTGTTAACCATGCTTAGTTTTGGCCGTGGGTATGCTTGGCTTTGGTCATCCTTACCTATGATTGAATTGTTTTAGTTAAAGTATTTTATACTTGAATGATCAAGTAGTAATGCGTGCTATGCTAAAATTCAAAGTTGAGTAGTAACCTGGTTATGATATGAATAAATTGACCATAATATATGCATTGATTCGATGATTCAATCTTAGATGTGGTTCTTACTAGTAATGATTTAAGTGATCTTTAATCATGTTATTTTGACAATAAATAATTAGTATTTAAGATGTCAGAATGTTGTCTATCACTTAAGCTGTGATTAGGAAATTTGGATTGAGTAATTAATGCTAGAAAAAAAAAAGAGATTGAAAATTTCTAAGGCTATATGTGTGTGAATTTAATGCCCTTGAACAAATAAACCTAGTTTTTATTAGTTGACTCTTAAAGGAGAAACATATAAAGGAATATGACTATTACAGTGTAAATGTTTCCATTTGTTTTAAAAGTACAAAGCATATGTGATTATGTGACTTGATCCTAAGCTGTATATACAAGTGGTTCTAAGGTAAGTTAATTCGTTTATTATATCTTAAAAATATACATGCCCTTTTGTGAGCTTAATATATGATTACAACAGTGCTAGTAAAATGTTTGACTAGGTTGTTAATGATTAATGCCATCTATAAGTTTATATACAATATGCACAGTAACTGATATGTTAATGTTTATTTGACTTGTTTAAGCAAGGTCTAAATTAATGTTCATTTTGACTCGCAAATTATTTAAATTAATTTTATTTGCTTATTATAAGTAGGATTGACTTAACTATATATATTTGTATAAAAATGTTTAAAATTGTGATTTTGATCGGTGGTGTCTCATAACCCTAATCCGATGATGGACAAGGGTAAGGGTGTTACATTGAAGCTTCCCATAAAGAAATGCTAGTTCTAATAAACCTACAATCTAAAAGCTTCTGAACATCGATTTTAAGTTCTTTTAGCTCCTTAAGGCCATGTAGTAGGGAGCAATGGATGCCAGTGAAATTCTTGAAAACAGTTCAGTTCTAAATTCTACCTCACAATCTGGAGGTTACCCTAACAACTCCTCGAGAAAAACATCTAGAAATTCTCTAACAGTTCGGATGCTAAATAAGAAAGAACTATTATCATTCTCATCTATCACATAGGCTAGATACGCTTTGCACCCTTTCTAAACTAGCTTATCGACTACGATAGCAAAAATAACATTGGATAGATAATCACATTGCTCCCCAACCATAACAATTTCTCTATTCAAGGATGCTCTCTTAAAGGCACAATTTAGACTAACTTGGTGTTTTAGCAAGCATTCCATACCCAGAATCAAGTTAAACACCCCAAAAGGTAACTATATAAGATATTTGGGAAACACTACCCCTTGAACCTCCAATGGACATCTTCAATAGATTTTATTCACAATAACTAATTATCCTAAAGGGCTTAATATAGTTACATCAATAATGGTTTCCTCTATCCCAACACGCAATTTATCAAACATATTACATGCAACATACAAATGGGTGGATCCTATGTCAATTAGGGAAAAGTATGGGATAAATTAATGGTAACAATACCTGTGATGACATCAGACACATCCCTCTCTTCACTACCCCTGACAGCATAAACAAGGGCAAATTGTCTAGCCTCAATTCGGTTAGCACCCGTTGCAATAGTATTTGTGACTCGATTCTGCCCATGGTCTCTCGAAGATAATTGGTCTACTCTCTAGTTTTTGGTCTAATTCTGGGCCAAAGCTTGTGTTTGCTCGATTCATCGAGGGCATTCCCTCGCCAGATGCTCTATCGACCTATATTTAAAGCAAGCACCCAATTTCTTCCAACACTCGCCCAAGTGATGCTTTCCACAATACTTACAGATGTTTACCTCATCCCTAAATTTATTTACTATAACCATTTACTACGGTTTACCCTCTTTAGTTTATTTTATAGGATGGACTTTAAACCAGTAGAAACAAAATCTCTCTCAGATGGGACCTTATGTTTCTACTCTTGATAACGATTTACTTATTTGATCTCCTCTACGATTTTGGCTTTCTCCACTAGGGTTTCAAATGCCCATTTCAGGTGTGGAGCAACTTGTATCTTAAAGTCAAATCGCAATCTATTTTCAAATCTAACACATTTGTCATGCTTCGTGGCGATCATACCCTAAGCATATCAGCTGAGCCTTAGAATTTCAACCTCATATTTTGCCATGGATTTATCTTCTTGCTTTAGCGTAATAAACTCGAGCCTGTAGGCCTCAAAATACCTAGTGCCCATATACTTTTTTTTTGAAAGGCCTCTTAGAAATACTCTCAGGTTATTCGTTCAGTCTATGTACTCCTTATCATATACTGCCACCAACAATAAGCCTTATTTTTAAGAAAGTACACAATGCCCTTCAATTTCAATTTCTACTCTAGAGTACAATCAATATCCTCTAGAATCCTTTCTATTGACTCCATCCAATACTCAGCCATAGTAGTAGTCGTACCAGCAACGCCTTTGAACATTTTTACCCCATTCGATCAAACTCTCTCCACAACAGATGCATGACTCCTCGATCTAGTTTGGGCTCCAGCCATCCTTTGCAACACTTTCAGCATTGCTTGTGTCACGACATCATCACTGTTCTCATAGCCTTCTCCGCCATTGGCGGTGGAATTTTTGACATACTTCTCAAAAATTGGGTTCTCGCCTTGTACAATGGACGGCTCTACAAGTGCAACCTTACGCAGCCTACCCTACTACGTTTACCATAGGTGTTCATTTTATTCGTAAAAATTAATAGGCTAAAGTATATCTACAGTTTAATGCAAAATTTCAAGCATTAGTCATCCTCCTAAATATTCTCAATCTAA
Source organism: Gossypium stocksii (assembly GCA_020496765.1). Taxonomy (NCBI): domain Eukaryota; kingdom Viridiplantae; phylum Streptophyta; class Magnoliopsida; order Malvales; family Malvaceae; genus Gossypium; species Gossypium stocksii. The sequence continues at coordinate 39,375,656 of CM035626.1, forward strand.
AGTTTATCCAAAGTTCCAATAGTAACTGAAGTAGGACCAGCACCAGAGTCTCGAATTTAATTTCCTACAGAAAATCAATTTTTCAAAATCTCTTGGCATGGATTTTCCAAAAATACCCCTTTCTAATGCATGCATGCAAACTCAATCAAATTTCCATAGTCTGAGTTTAAAAAATCTAGGCTTTGATACCACCAAATAAAACCTCCCCAACCCGACCTAGACATTAGACTTGAATTCGAAGGATCACATTAGCCATTGAAGTAAACTAGTAAGTTATTAGAGTTTTGAAAATAGTCATTTTAAAACATTTGTTTATTTTTGAAAGAAAACTTAGTTAATTACTAGTTTTTTTTACTAACCAAAATTCTTAATTATAAATTTGAAAGAGGAAATGTGATACTTTTTTTAATATAAATCGGGGTTCATGCATAATCAATTAATAATCATAACTCAATATCCTAAATTTTAAATTAAATGTCAAGCAAGCTATAAAACAAAAAAAAAAACCAACCCAAATCCTATGCTAAGGTTCGAAATAAAGTAATAGAATCTCTTAATACAATATTGAATAATAAGTATAAATAGTTTAAATAAAAACCAAGCCAAAGCCCTCAGTGTGGCAGCCCGAATTTGACCCTAGTCGGAACAATAGTTTCGGGACCACAAATCCGAGTCAGAAAAATTCGAAAATTTTTTTCTATATTTTGAATATGTGAACTTTGATGTGTTAAAGTTTCGTGTTTAAATTTTTAAACTTAGGTGCTTAATTACTAAAAAGGGATTAAATTGTATCAAATAAATTTTATGCACACTATCATGAAAAATACTTAAATGCCATGTATCTTTGGTATTAAGGTCTTAAATGGAAAATAAGCCAATTTTTGAATTGGTAGACGGCAATAATGCTATGTATATGATATTATATGTATTCTATAAAGGTGTTGTTAAATTAAATTATTTTTATATTAATGAAACAATAATAAATTAAAACAAAAGGGTGAAAAGAACAAGGCATTTGCATGTTCTTCTTCATTGCCGTAGCTAAGAGAAATAAGAAAAAAAAGAAAAGCTCTATCTCATTCGGTCATTTGGAGACTCAAATTCAAGGTTAGTTTTATGTATATTTTGACAAAATATGTATAATTGAGTTGGTTGTTAAGTTGTTTATATAGCCCATGTGTCAATTTTTAAAAAATTTGGAGGTTGTGGTAAATCGACCATGAGAAAATTCTTGAATGTTTTGGGATAAATCATGTACAAAGCAAATGAAGATTTCATGAGCAATTTGGTGTGTACCTTCAGCCTATAAATGAACCATTTAATTGTCCTTGCAATGCTTGTTAAATAGATGTATAAATGATTGGGTTTATTCAGCCGATTGGTAATGTATTTATATTTATATATACAATTATGCATGAGGTTAAATTATATGCTTGAATGTGTAAAAATGAGTAATTAGATGTACAGCTATTTGGAGTAATTAGATTTGAAGTGGAATAATGATATTATGGGGCTATATAGTACACGGCTTAAATGGATAATTTAGAAGCTGTGGATAAAATTGGTGTTGAGAAACATTAATAAACTCTTCTTGAACTTTTATTTTTGTTTAAGTGAATGATAATTATAGAAACGATTAAAAACTCTATCAAAATATTGCCTTCATAGATAGTGTTAATTACTGCTCGGTATATACTATTTTTTTCCTGGTTTCTCAGTTGCTGTGTTATTGCAATAGTAGATTGCTATTCGAATGGCAATAAAGATGGTTTAAGTGCCTTTAAATTTAGGCTAATTATGGTTGTAGTGCAGATGAATAAATGGGGGCGTATTCATGATGCCTAATGTTCAAAACAGAGTGTTTTGCTATCACCGTTAATGTAGCTGGAAACAAAATAAAAGACCAGCTAAATGCAACCATTATTGAAGTATTACTTAAGAATAAGTGCAGGGTAGATGCTATAAATATTCATGTCTTCAATGTCGGTTAATGAGTTGATAGAGGATGTTAATTAGCTGTATATTTACTTTGATTCGGGAGTTTATGAACAATTAATTATAACAGGAGAAAAAGGGTAGTCTTAATATTAGTTATTAAAGAGCAATTTAATGCTGTCGATATATACATATGTGTCATTGAAACTTTAAGTTCCTGAGATCAATACAAATTCTTGTTGTATTCATGTTGTTTAAAAATTGAAATGGAATTGATAATAGTTTGGGTTGAGTTTGACGTGATATTTGAATTAGTTAATATATTAATTTATTTTTCTTTTGATCATGAAACAAATAGATTGATTATAACCTGAGAATATGAGAAGATCGTGAAATAGTCATTGGAGAATCGATGTAAGTCCTTAAGCTATGTTTTGTACCTAATTTGCATCAATGATAATTATACTATCCGAATTGAATTATTACAAATGGCTATGACATTGCCGAATATGAATTTAAGAATTTAATGGTATTATTTGATGTATATTGAAGTAATTTAAGGTGAATTATAAGGTGAATAATAATATGTGCAATGTTTTTAATGCAAAGGATAAATGATAATGGGATTACTTATTGTGTCCCAGTTATGATATTTAGATGTGTCTTGTGTGATTTTGAATAGTTGAAATGTGGTAACTATAATATCATTGAAAGTGCCGATTAAATTATGAAATGGAGAATTTATCAAATTGATATGTATATTGAATATGCTAAATGTGAATTTGTTTTGAAGGTTATTAATCCAAGTGTTTTAGTTTAAATCAAGCTTTACGCCTAGCAGGCTTTGAGCCGGTGAATAGTATTAAGCTCAATGCTTAAGAGGTATAGTGCCTATGTGATTTCAAAAGGTAAAATTTAGATTTAAAAGTTTGGGTAAGTCGGATTAGCAAATACTGGATTCAGGTATGTTTATAATTTCTGGAATTTATTTCCATGAAGATGCATTCGTGAAGTTGTATTATTAAAATGTAATTGTTAGCATTGATTAAGAAATATAAAGTTGGAATAATATATTGCTAATAAGGCACTTTTGAATTAGAGCATTCGGTTATGAAATCTTAGTCTATGTGAATAAAATTGTAAGCTAAGTAATTGGGACTTAATTAGTTGATTAGCTATTTTGTATTGATATATTGAATGCATGCGTATTTGAGTAGTATATCTTGTCATATATTATGAACATGTATATGCTGTTATAATTCGATTCATAAGAGAATGTGTTTGAGAGTAAAGGTACTTTATTAACATATACATGCACATTTGGTTTCAATTTAATTTACATGTGAAAAAAATTTTGGTTTACATGAAATCGAAAGTTGGTGATTTAAAGTGAATGTGATGGTTTATATTAGGAGTATTCAGTTTGTGAATGAACAATTAGGATCATTGAAATGTTTATTATATATATATATATATATATATATAAAGGTGATATTAATTATGGTCTATTGTATTCGGCTGAACAAGTGAATTTGGTATATGAAATTGGATCTCGTTTTGTGAACTTGTGCAAATGAGTGGAAGTATATTAGTCGTGTAATAATGGTTGGCTTTGAAAATTTAATGAAAACTTATAATATTTGGCCTTATAAGTATTCGGTCGTATAGTTACTTCAAGTATGAGAACTTACATCTTGTTTCGTGAAATTAGGTGTATAAATGTGTGTACTTATATTGGGGTTATAAGGACATCTTAACTTGTGAAAAGTTCATATTACTATATATTCTTGATTATGTGTGATCGGCTAATGTAATAGCCAAGTGACAGAATTATACATATTATTGAGAAATTTCTAAGTTGAGAATAATTATGATATAGGTATTATAAATTAGTTAATACCTACTTGAAATAAGATAAGGAAATTACTATTGTAAACATGGATGCCTTGTGAAGTATGTTTGGATGTTACTATGTATATGCGTATAATATTATATCTCAATTCGCAAATATATGTATATGTGTTTGCATAATGATATTAAGTCAAATTTTGAATGTGTACCTTCGGCCATGAATGGTTTATATGTGAATATTTATATATATTTATATAAGATACATGACTTCTACATTTGAAATTAAACTTCATTATGATAGTAAAGTTAGTTTTTAAGAACTTATACATATGATCGTGTATATGTACCTTTAATTAAATCAGGGTATTATAGTTTTTGGAATTAAATGGGCGTAAGAAATTATATGTGTATGAGTTAAATTATAAGGGCTGTTTGTCTTTGAAATTCGGCCAAATAGAGGTGTATAATAGTTGGGGTAGTGTTAGTTTGAGTATGAAAAGTTGTTTAATATTATGTTAATTAGAAAATAAAAGTATTCAGTCAAGTGACTTGTTAGTGTTAAAATATAATGTTAATAGTATGATTCGATTCGATTGAAGTATTTGATTTTTCATTCGAGTTATTTAAATTGCTTAAGACTTACTAAGCTATGAAAGCTTACGCTGTGTTTTCATTTTTATTTTTATTTTATAGATTTTGAATTCGTGATTCGAGCTCGGGAATCGTCGGAGAAGTTTTATCACACTATCGATCGTCTTCGGTATTTTATAAAGATTTGGTTTTTTTTTTCTTTTGGAGTTTATGGCATGTATAGGCTAGAGTGTGTTTTGAAATATTGTATATAAAAGATTAAAATGTTGACTTTAGTCTCGTAATGCCTCTAACCTATTCCGGTGACGAATACAGGTTAAGGGTGTTACACTCAGGATGTCGCGTCCACGTCCTAACCTATTCGATTATCTGTAAGGATGAAAATTTAAGGGGGGATGAGCTGTAACGCTTAGTGTAAGTTCATTCATAACAAAATTAGTGCAAACAGTCGGTAAAACACATTAAACAATATCGTATAAAATAATCGCAATCAAATAGCAATTTAAAGCATCGGCTTTTCATTTTAACCGTTGTTAATATCAAAGAACTTATAATAGAAATTTCAAAATAACGAGTTTTCAGATTTTCCACAAAATACATATACATATATACATATATGCCATAACAGAAATTCTAGATTTGTATGCACATGATTTTATAGATGTCATACATTTTCAATTTTAACAAAATAGATCCTACAAACCACAATGAGAGTTATCCTGAACCCCATCCACCAACACACCGAGTTGTGGTTAAACTACTACTGGTTCACAGATAAAACTGCCATTGGCTGTAGACACACAACATATCTTCGCAGATGGAATCTGGCAATGGTTATGGATACAGATCAAGTTCCCACAGATAGAATCTGCCTTTGGCTATGGATACACATCAAATATATTCATAGATAAACTGTCAAATCTTCCTATGCTCACATCGTCCCTCCCCATGCAATGCAATGTGACATATTTAATACAAGTCAATATGGTAGCAATTAATGTGCTTATAACATAGCAACTTAGTAGCAAAAGTCATGTTTTTCATGTGATCTAATTAATAGTAACATGAGGAAAGTTGTATGTATGATCACAAATATAGATACAATAATGATATGAACTATTCACAATTCATGCAAAAATATATAACTACGATATCAATCCAATCAAACATGTCATGAATTCTAACAAGATCCATATTACCAGGGACTTATTTAAACAAAAAATTTAAACATTAAAATAGTTTAGGAATCAATTAGGGACTAATTTGAAAAAAATAAATTCTGGCAAAAATTGTAAAGTTTCAGAAACAAAGGACGTACGGTCATGTGACCGGACCGTGTGGAGGGGTTACACGGCCGTATGACTAGGCAATATGACAGGTTGTAGTCATGTAGAAATTACAAAATCAAGCTACAAGAGAGACACGATTCAATGATGTTAATGTTTGATTCCAAGATTCGATGATGTTATCAAAATATCCGATAAGATTCGAGAAAGATTGGGTAATCGAGTTTCAAGATTAACGTGGGTCGATGCTATTTCAAAAATTACAAGTTCTACTCATTAGGAACGATTGAATTATTGAACTTGGATGAGAGAAATGAATGCTAGCAATGTCAAGATCGACTATTGATGGAAAATGGTTCACACTCGGGATTGATTTTGATTCGGGAAATGAAAGGAATTTAGCAATTGGGGAAAAAATATTTGCAAAAAAAAAGATGAAAAAGAAAATGATGAAGAAATGGGGAAAATGAGGCACAAAATTCAGTTTAATTTCACAAAGAAAACTATAGTTCAATTGCAATTAGAAAGATAGATTAAATAACTAAGGTTTTCAAATTTTCAGGGGTTGAATGGTAAATTACTCCTTCACCTAAAAAAGGTGGAAATGGGGAGAAGGATTGGCATGACTCAAACCTAAGATGCAAAGAAGGATGAGAGTGCGTAATCATTAGGCTACTACCCATACTTGCTAAGTTTTTTATTCCTTTTAATATTTATTTTATTTTAGATTGATTTCCAGCCTTGTTTGCTAAAAAGAACAAGAAAAAAATAGGATGGGTGTGCATAGAACCTAAAACCTTTAAAGACTGTGCTTGTAACAACTCGTTTTCTAGTGGAGTCAGAAATAGTGGTTTCAGGACCACAAATCTGATGTGGTAGTCCATAAATATTAATTACTTAATGCTTACGAGGTTATTAGTGTTGTATTAAAATTTGGTTAGGAAATTTTATCATTTAGATAGTTAATTAAGAAAAAATGATTAAATCGTAAAAGTTGAGAAAGTTGAATGCTATTAATTAAAAGTGTCAAATAATTATAAAAAGGTTAAATAAGGGGACTTGAATGCTAATTTAGCCATCATTACTTAATTTCGACGGTAATAGGCTTAAAAATAGTAAATATTAAATGTATACAAAAAGGGTAAATTTGTAAATAAGAAAATAAGCTTATCATAATAAAAAACATGTTAAAATTTCATTCATCTTCTTCATTAAGCCTTTCACAACTGAAACGCTAGAGGAAATAAGGGAAAACCATTTCGTTAAGTTTTAACCTTTGATAGGTAAGTGTAATTTCGCCCATTTTTAGTATTTTTTATGTTTTTGAGCTCATATTAGCTTAACCTAGCTAACTCGGGGACTAATTTGTAAACCTATTTAATGTTATGGATTATGCCATTGATAATTTTGAGTTATTCTTGAAGTTTTATGAAAGATTATTGAGTGTGGTTGTTAGATAAGATATTTTGTAAAGTGGTTTTTTATTATTTTAATGTTTAAGGACTAAATTGTTAAAAGTGATAAATTACAAGGGCTAGATATGAAATAATTGTAAATATAGGTTGTAATGAAGTCCTATGATATTCAGCTAGGCTGATTTTTAAATAATATTGGTTAAATTGCATGTTTAGGGCCTAGGGACTAAATTACATAAAAGTAAAATATTAGGGGTAAATTTGTTAAAACGCCTAAAAGGACTTAATTGAATAGAATGAATTAATTTTTTCTATTGGAATTAGTAATTGAATGAAATTATTATTCTAGATCAAGAACGAGTGAAAAATCAAGGAAAAGAAAAAATTATAGAATAGTCCATGTACCTTATCGTGCTGCAATATAGTCAAGTAAGTTTGATCGGTTTAATTCTAATACATTTTTAAAAAGCATATTATATGAATTAGATTTTTGAATGTTGATTAATACAAATAATTTCTTGTAAATAAAAACTGATGTAATAAAACGATAGCATCGTTTTCTGTTGATAAATCCTGAGCTGGATGAACATAAGATAGAGTACGATTGGCATGTCAATAGGTTATTTTGCGCACGATACGGATTGATATGAGATGTGATGATGATTTATGTTTATCCTCTACTCACTAAGTATACCGAGGTCTTAGAATTGTTGCGGATTTTTGAGTTACACTACAATGTTTTCTAGTGTGTTACGGGGGCAAATGTTAACCTATAGGCTAGACACTTAATGCCGTGGTGTGTTATTGGTTAGATTAGCTTGTATGGACGTCTAGTGCTCAAGATGGCTAACTATGTACTCGTATCCATATATCCATCGAGCATTGTCTTAAGTTTTATGAAATATTATTAAGTGTGGTTGTTAGATAGGATATTTTGTAAAGTGGTTTTCAATTATTTTAATGTTTAAGAACTAAATTGTTAAAAGTGATATATTACAAGGACTAGATATGAAATTACTGTAAATATAGGCTGCAATGAAGTCCTATAATATTCGACTAGGCTGGGTTTTAAATAATATTGGTTAAATTACATGTTTGGGGCCTAGGGACTAAATTGTAAAAAAGTAAAATATCGGGTGCAAATTTGTAAAAATTCCCAAAATGACTTAATTGCATAGAATGAATTAATTTTTGCTATTGGAATTAGTAATTGAATGAAATTATTATTCTAGATCAAGAACGATTGGAAAACCAAGGAAAAGAGAAAATTGCAAAATAATCATTGTACTTTGTCATGTTGCAATTTAGTTAGGTAAGTTCGATCGATTTAATTTTAATACATTTTAAAAAAATCATATTAGATGAAATTGAATTATTGAATGTTGATTAATACAAATAATGTCTTGTAAATGAGAACTAATGTAATGAAACAATAGCACCGTTTTCTGTTGATAAATCCTAAGCCGGATGAACGTGGGATAGAGTACGATTGGCAGGCCAATAGGTTACTTTGCACGCCGTACAGAATTGATCCGAGATGTGATAATGATTTGTGTATACCTTCTGTTCATTGAGTATATTGAGGTCTTGCAATTGTTGTAGACTTTTGAGTTATACTACAACATTTTCTAGTGTGTTACGGGGGCAGATGTTAGCCTATGGGCTAGGCACTTAGTGTCATGGTGTGTTATTGGCAAGATTAGCTCATATGAGTGTCTAGTGTATTTTGGATGGTTAATGGTTTACTTGAATCCGTATATCGTTCATCGGTCATTTTCCAATGAATACTGAATCTTATTGAAATGTGGAAAAATTTATTTGTATTTATTGTTAAGCATTACTCACCTATTGAGAGCTATGATTGACAGGAATTCTGTTAATAACCTTGTTGACAAGAACTATGTTCATTAATCTTCTTATTTGAATTATTATATTTGATTCGGTAAGCTTTATCGTTTAATCGACGAATTTACTAAGCTTTATGTAAGCTTACTCGTGTTCTTGTCTTCTTCTTTAGAGATTACATTTTTGTGGAAGTCGAGAGATCAAATCTACTCGAAGAATCACACTATCTGAGGACCTTTCTGGTAGATTTTGAATTTAACTTGACTTATATGGCATGTAATTGGACTTTTTGGTCATGATTGTATGGTTCACAGGTATTTTATAATGTGTTATGTGTTGTGCTTTTAATGCGGTGGAATGACTAACTAGTGTGATATGCTTGTTAAGTTCCTAGTTTAAGTGAGTGGCCAAGTATGGAATGGTAAGTTTGATATGAATTAAGCAAGTTGTGTTAGAATTGAATGCAACTTTTTTGTGAGTGAGTTGAGACTTGTATAATGTAATTCAGGTATGAGAAAATGTTAAAGTGTTTGTAATGTGGTGTCATTGGTGACACATTGGTTAAGCTTTAGGATGTTTGGTTTGGCATGTTTTGGGAGTCATTGAAATGCATTTTGAAGTCATATAATCATGTGTTAAGAATTTTATTAGGCACAGAAGCAATTGAATGTGGAATGGGTAAAGTTTGGGTCAATTTTGGGCAAACACGGCCTGGGACACTAGCGTGTGTCATACACGAGCGTGTGCTCCGAGTGTGGTAGGTGCAGGGTTCACACGGGTTGGCACACAATTGTGTGAGCCAAGTCAGTGAGTTACACAAGTGAGCACATGGGGGAGCAGATAGGCATGTGGAATAACCACATGACCATGTCTGGAGCCACACGACCGTATGACCCCTATTTTGAATTTTTTAATTTTTCCCTGAATATTCTGATTTGCTTCGAATTGGTCCCTGATTGTTCCTAAACTATTTTTAAGGCCTCGTAGGCTCAATTTAAGGCTTGTAAATGTATGCTCTACCTCAATTTGAATTATTTATGAAATTTTTAATTAATTTGGTAAACTTGATTGTATTTGTTATTATTTGTTCTAAATTGTAAGGTAATACTCTGTAACTCTAATCTGACGATGGTTACGGGTTATGGTTGTTATAGTGCCAACTACCTAACCTTTAGACCAAAGTCATTTATTAGTTATTTATTTCATCTAACCCTATATATTTTGGGGTGTTACATTGGCATCTAAAAATAAGGGTTCAAATCTTCGCGTTAACATCACCATCCTCGTATTGCAATTTTACAAAAAAAAAGAGATAAATTTACTACTATATTTTAAATTTATCTTGAAATTTGCCATTTTATATTTCCTTGATTGAATTTTGTTACTAAAGTTTTATTTTTTATTGATTTTTACTATTCAATTTTAATTTAAAAAATTCGAAGACAAAATTTAATAAAAAAAGTGCAATATTTTACTTTAATATTTAAAAATAAGACTAATTAGCATATTAGTAATGAATAAAAACGTAATTTATAAAAAGTAAAAAAAAATCATTTTTCAATTTTCAAATATTTCTTTCATTAAATAAAATTCCTAATTTATTGTTATTTATTAAAATAAAATTTTGAAATTATTATAAAATAAATAGATAGAGAGTAAAGAACAAAGAGATGGTGTATTTTATTGATCAATAGGATATTTACAAAGCTTCTCCGAAGTCTCTATTTATAGGCATAAAAAGTATAAATGAAGTAGAGATCTACTTTTAATAACTAATAGAATTTAAAATACATCAAAACTTTTCTTGATCTTGATGGACATCCACTTAATAAGATATTCATAACACTCACCTTAGATGTCTATTGGTAGATAATGTGTCTCGTGAAAACCTTACTAAGATAAAAACCTTATGGGAAAAAAATTCCTAGTGAAGGAAAAAGAGTATACATATCTATAATACGCATAATACGTTGCCTCATTAAAAACCTTACTAGGAAAACCCAATTGGACAAAACCTCGGTTAAGGAAAAAAGAGTACAGTGCATATTTACTCCTCCTCATGAAAACATCACATACTTTCTCATATTCTACGAGTTCAATCTTGAATACTAGTCTTTCAAATGACTATTTGAATGTATCTGCTAAGCATTTATATCACCATTCTTTTGAAACTCATGAGTGAGGAAAACTTTGTGGGGAAATATATTTTGATCTCTTAAAGAGTTTCAACAGTAATCATAGAAAACTTTAATCATGATGCTTCTGTAAAAACACAAATAGGTATTTTGGATCATTTTATAATCCTCCTTCAACTACTATTCACTAAGTTAAATTTACCACATATGTCCAAATTATTTCAATTCATATAAATAAACAATTTCTCGATAATTTTAATATGCTTATGGCATTCTAAATCCAAAGATTTTAATATAAACTTTACACTATATAGTGATTCATAAAAGATTGTAACAACAACCATTAGAAGCAAGTTAAATCTTTTATGAACTATCAATTTAATAATATATCTAAAGGTTATTGTATCCACCACAAAAGAATATTATATATTTTCATAATCAATGTCAGGGCTTAGCGAAAAACTTCATATTTTTATTCTACTTTTGCAAAACTACTTTATTTGTACCCTTACTAGTTTTATACCTTTAGATATTTGGACTACTGGTCCAAAAACTCTACGAATTTAATTGCAGTTGAGTTGCGTCTTTCTATTTTGAACAATCTATTCCATAGATTTATTTAAGATTCTCCTTTTATTTCATTATTTCAACAATAATATTGCATGCAAAACTATTGTCAACCACTTTTTATTATCGGTTCAATATTTTCTCGAATTGACATAACGTATCGAGATTTCTTTATTTTCACTATTTTAATCTTCTGTTTCAGTTACCTAAATCTCTTCTGGAGTTTTACATATTAGTTATGTCTTGGGTCTTTTTTGCAGTTCCCACCTCCATTATATAACCATCTAGAAAAATTTTCATCTTTGGAATCGATCAATCTATTATTTATTATAATTAATTGTCCTACTGGGACTTTGATTCAAATTAAAATATTAGATAGTATATAACACTTTACTATTCTCATTAAGTTTATAAATAAATCTAACAGTTAACTTATAATGATTTATTCTTGTTGAACTTCTTGTTCAAATTATTCTCCATTTAACTCATTACAAGTTATTATTTCTCTCCCCCAATGTCGAGAAAACTATCGAATCAAAATTGTAATCATAAATCATGTTATAATTGAATCTCCAATACATTCAAAACATCTAATAATACAAAGAGACTTGTAATTAATATATATTCTCAACCTTCTTTAAGGATTCACTCATCTTTATGCGTTGTGGTGGAGCAATTGAAACATATACGCACATATAAAAATTCAAAAATAAGAAATATTTAACTTTTGATCAAAAACCAATTGTAATGGGGAGTATTTATAACTTATTGGTTTGATGCGTACATCACATAAATCAACATAATCTCATGTTGAAATAGGAAGTTTAGTTCTCATAAGTAATGGTTTAGACATTAATCAGAGGCGTTCAATCAATAATTCCTATAAACCATTATACGCATAAACAACAAACTTTTACAAAAGTTTTTCAAACTCAGTCACTAAAAGACTAAGATATAAACTCATCAGTATTAGCAAAATGAATTGTCTTAATTACATGATCTAAAATCAATTATTTAAACAAGTAATCTTGCAAATGACAGGTTACAAATTGATAATCCATATGAATTTTTAATTAATTTTTCCATCATATATGATCCAAGATGGTCTAACTGGTCATGGCAAGTAGTAAATGCATTTGTATCAGTAAACTTCTGGTTTACTTAACATACGTTTCAATTGTACTAAATTGTAACAAATTAATAATTTTACTATCAATCATTTTACTTTGTATCCACATATAAGTACTATTGTGACATTTACTAATGGAAATGTCTAAATCAATGTGAAGTCTAAAATGTCACTATGTCAATAAATATAATTTTCAAATAATTATATGCAATATTCACTTCAAGGAATATGCCAAAATCTTCAAATATAGGGCATTTGGTCTAGTGGTATGATTCTTGCTTCATATGCGAAAAGTCCTGAGTTCGATTCAAAAATATTTTTAAAACCCCTTTAATAAGAGTTTTGCATAATCAGTTAACTACAAAGAATAACTACCTAGGCCATGTATAGAAAAAGTCTATACTAAATTTATCAATAAACGTCACATCTCAACATAAAAATATGACATAATAAAAACTAGTAATTTCTTTTCATAACCATCATCATAAAAGTGCATGAAATTTCATTCAAAATCCAACTATTCAAGCTCATAGAACTTTTCATTTACAATTGCTCATGTTATTTCTCTAAATAATTAATAAATGGAATAATATAAATTGTATGAACTACTACCTTTTTAACAATTCTTTGAACTAAATCAAATCTGAATAACCATAAAATTCATTTATTTGTTAACAAAAATTTGCTAAATATATTATTAATTATAAAACCTCGTATAGCGATATAAATAAATTAGTTAATATTCATTTTCATGAACAAATGATATGCTTAAAACAATATGTAACACATGTAACCAAAACTTAAAAAGAAGATCATCTCAAAATATTTAAATCATATATCAAGTTGATTTAATATTTAAAGACGTACCCTTTTTTTTTGGTTCCACGTTGAGTCTTGATGATAAAAAGTAAGCAAAGTAAACTTCAGTAGTAGACTTTGAATCCAATCAAAATTTATTAATAGCAAACTTTGAAAGTAGATTTTATTTTCTAAGTGTACAATAGGTACATAACTAATGACTCTTCTAAATGAATTGTCTCTCTTCTTAAAAAGTTCTTAGAAATTCTTGTTCTTTTCTTGCTTTCTTCCTTGTTTCCGCTTTTAGTGATGAGAAAATTTATTACGACAATCCCCCATGACTATTATTATAGTCCAATTTACTACATCCACGTTAAAATTTATGTCTTTCAAATTTATTACATATTGTTACATTCTCTTTAAGGAATGGTTAGGTTTCGTGGTTAAAAATTTTTGTTCAATCATAAGTAAAAAAGAATTTCATGATATTGCTACCATAAGAGCACATTTGAATCATGAAAAGTTGAATAAGTTTTCTCTTGCAAGGTTTTCATCAATAATATTTTTCCACGTAATTTTAATTGAGAATTTATTCTGAATACTATAGAGTTACAGTTTTAAAAAAACTTACAACTTTAGGTACATCCAACCATAATGAGTTTTAGATAAATTACCCATATTCTATTACTCATAAGTAGATCTTTCACAGTCAAATATTTTGCTTTCAACCCCTTAACGGGGATGATGACAAAAGAAGATCACAAAAATAGTCACGATCAATTCAATTTATAACAAGAGTAATAAATATAAATCAATAACCCGATCCTCTTTTGATTCATATTAAATATAATTTTTTTTCTCCATTCACAATCCCAATATGATATCCATTAAAAATATCTTTTAAAACCAATGGATTAACAATCACAATATATTAATATATTAGCTCTTTTGAAGCTTTCGACTAATTTTGTACTACAAAATATTGGAATAATATTGGTTTATATTTTCTTTTGCGTTCACTTCAGGGAATGCAATAGATTTACTAGGACGAATTTATAAACATCCCAAAAATTCTTTATTTCATAACCATCATCGCAAATATGTGTGATTTCAAATCAAAATCTATCAATTGATGTTGTCATGATTAGTCTCCAATTATAATAAATATGATATAATAAATAAATCATAGTAAAATATACTTGAGATTCTTTAACATCATTGTTTTCATCATGGCTATTATCACGAGCACTATTACAAGTTGTAAAACAACTTTGTTTTCGTAATAACATTTATAATCTAATAGTAAAAAGAATTAATAAATAAAATCAAAATTTTCGTGTACAATGCTTGAAAGTTATCTGATACACATTATACCAAATTTCAATACCACATATATGTTATAAAATCTTATGAAGCTTTTAATCAAATATTTATAAATTCAATTTAAAAGATATAATATAATAATTTCAAGCATATTTAACAACAATAATTTAGTCGTAAAAATTTTAATCATCGAAATATCATACATACTATAATTTAATAAAAGAATCTTAGTTTAAAAGAAACCTTAAGGTAATAATTTTTTCATAAAATAATTTTACCAAAAATCAATCAACAAAGGAGAAAAACATACCACGCAAGGATTATATAAAATTCTTTGCATAAAAAGGAATAAAAAATTAGAGATTTATGTGTACCTGAGTAGTTAAAGGCTCTAATGATTACCCATAATGCGCAAGCCTCAATTGAAATAGCAGTAGCTCTAAGAGGCAATCGACAATAGTAAATTTTGAGATATTTTTGTGACTTATGAAGAAAAGCAATTAAAATAGAATCGTGTTAATAATGTGTTATAAAATAAATAGATAGAGAGTAAAGAGCAAAGAAAAAACGTATTTTATTGATCAATGAGATATTTACAAAGCTTCTCCGAAGTCTCTATTTATAGGCATAAAAAGTATAAATGAAGTAGAGATCTACCTTTAATAACTATTAGAATTTAAAATATATCAAAACTTTTCTTGATCTTGATGGACATCCACTTAATAAGATATTCATAATAAAAATAATATTTTTCATGTGAAATTTTGTTTTCATATATCCAATATAATTATTAAGTGATAGAATTTAATTCAAAATTAAAATCAATAGAAAACTTCAAAGTTTTGTCGCAATCATATTCAACAATCTATCAAAATATAATGTCAATTTTCAATATTCGTTAAAATTTGGATTTTAATTTTTACCCTGTATATATTAATCTATTATATAGAATATATTATTTTATGACATTAGTGAGTTTCACATATTTTAGTTTATCTAATTATATTGTCTATCAATCAATTGTGTCTTAGCTCATTGGTATCTGTATGGTAGAAGAATGTCTCTTAATTTGACCAAAATTTATTTTGGCTTTTCTTCTCCTAGTTAAACTTGTTTTTAATTTTCCACTTAAACTCTAATTAACCTAGAGTTCTTGTAGTCATATATGCTACGTCTTTCAGCTTATAAATAGGACTTAGTTACTCTAGATTTTAATACAACAAAATATTTAGATTGAAAGAATTTTGTTATTAGTTTCAAATGTTTTTCTTGTGGGGTTTCGGGTTTTCTTTTAATTCTCTCCATATTTTGTACTCTCCTTTATTATAATGAAATCTCCTTTATTATAATGAAATCTCCTTTTGCCCATGGTTTTTTATCCTCTTTCGAGGAGTTTTTCCACAGAAAATTTGTGTGTTCTATCTTTTCGCTTCTTATTTTCTTCACTTTGTTCGTTGTTTAATCGGGTTTATCGCTAACAAACTAGTATCAGAGCTAGTTCGATTTCCACAGTCAACCCGTTCAAAGATGGCATCGTCAAGGTTCGATATTGAGAAGTTTCACAGAATTACAAATTTCAATTTGTGGCAAGTTCGAATGGCGACAAAACTGATTTAGAATAGTTTGAAAATGGTCGTTATAGGGAAGAAACCCGTAGATATGGATCAGTCAAAATGGGAAGAGCTTGATGAAAATGCTCTATTCACTATTCAATTATGTCTCACGAATAGTGTGTTATAGGAGGTTATTAAGGAGAAAACAGTGTTTGTGTAATGGCCTAAATTCAAGGTTATCGAAATAGTGGTTTCGTAACCACAAATTCAATTTAAAGAGAAATTTATTTTAATATTTTTGCATAAATATTGATATGATAGAAAAATCGTATGAAAATATCGATAGAAAAATTTTACCGATTTAGTGGTTAGTTAAGAAAAAGAAATTATTCAATAAATTAGGTAAAAACAAGTTATCGAGACCTCGATCTCGTAAAATCGAGTCGAAAATATTTTTATAAATATTTATGAAATGTTAGTAATATAGTATTAAAATTTCGTTAGAAAATTTTAATGTTTGGGCGGTCAATTAAATAAAAATGAATAAATTGAAAAGGGTGTAAAAGTTACTAAAAGGATTAAATAGCTCAGTTGTCAAATGAGAAAATCTGGAGAATTGATGAAAAAAGGGCAAAATGGGAAAATAACAAAATTTACTAAAATAAAAAGGGGACTAGATTGGAATATCTAGAATTCTCTTCATATTTTCTTCATTCTCATCAAAAAAAAAATCCTAAGGGTTTATTCAAGCTGGTATTTCATAATTTTTGCACCAAGTGAGTTAATCCTTGCCTTTTTCTTGTAATTTTTGTGTTTTTAAGACTTTTACAACTAGGTCCTACTATTGAATTCATTAGTTTTTTATTTCATAGATGAAATTGAAAGTCACCATGGTTGAGTGCTATAAGTATATGATGATTTAGCATGGAATTTAATCTTTAATCTTATTATATGATGATTTTATTGAATGAAATGAATAGAAAGTGGATATTTAGGACATATTTGTAAAAGAGTGTGAAATTGAAGTCTAGTGCTGAAATTTTGATTTCCAAAGGCTATAAAGTAGTTTAAAATGATAGAATAAAGTGTAAACTGAGAAAAATCAGCTCAATTGAAAGGTTAATTAAGTAGGGACGAAATTATCATTTATTAAAAGCTTAGGGGAAAATGGTAATAAATCTCTTGCACTAAAACAGTTTTAGACAACAGCAGTAGGCTGAATTTGAAAAATCACCATAAATTTTAGAAATCGAATTAGAGGATGAAAAAAATATGTAATTAAATCTTATTGAGTATAGTTTCTCATAGAAAAAATGGTGTAAGTAATGGAATTGTAAATCATAAGATATAATAAATTTTGTGAGACAAGGTCAGAATGATTTCGGGTTCTCCTGTTCTGACTTTGGAAAATCACTAAAAATTTGAGAAAAATAATTAGGGGCTTAAATTTATATGTTTGAAATCCTTAATAAGTCTACTTTCAATATAAATCAGCAGGAACATCATCTGAGTTCTGTACGAGGAGATAATTAATTTTTAGTGAAGAAAGGTTGGAACTATCATATAGCAGAACAGGGGTGACTTTAAAGAATAAACTGTACTTATTGGATAAAACAAAAATTTTGAAAATTTTATGGTAAGAATATATGTGAGTCTAGTTTCAGGAAAAATTAGCGGATCTTAATTTTGAGTTCTGTATCCCAAGATAAAAATAATTTAGTGACTACAACTCAAGTAGATAGCTTTGAATGAACTATAAATAATAGGGGAATTGTAGAAAATGGTACATATGAACATGAAATGTTAAATTGATGATTAAATTTATTTATTTAGATCTCGAAGACTCAAATACGAAGTTAGATCAAGGAAAGGAAAAAGTTCAGGATTAGTAGGTTTTTGTGTACGAACAAGTATCAAGGTAAGTTCGTGTAACTTGAATTATATTCTTAAATGCTTGAAATGTATGTTATTAATGTGAATCTGATTTGAATGTTCATTGTATGAACATTGATGAAACATTGATATATTTGATAAAAAGGGGAAGAAATCCCTATTGAATGAAAGGAAAATTCGATGATTTCTGAAAAGGAATTGACGGTAAAATGGATCTAGCCCGGACGGGTGATCCTATCCTGATATATCCCTCCTGAAGAATATGTGAAAAATGGATTTAGCCCAGACGGGTAATCCAAATTAGGGTCTGAATTTAGCCTGGACTGCTAATTCAGATCTAAGCGCATTAGAGTAATTGTCATTGTAGGGGATTTAGCCTGGACTGGTAATCCCAACAATACTCTATGAGTTTATATTACAGGGGATTTAGCATGGACTGGTAATCCCGTTGTAAGGATGAGGTTCGCGGGAGTGTGCTCTCTGAAATGAAAATGTACGCACATGAATATGAATTGACGGACCTGGATTTGTACACTAAAGTGTACCCCTAAAAATCCATCGAAATTCCAAGAAATTCAACGGGATAAATATGGGAAAATAATAATAGAATGGAAATCATGGTATTGATGAGCTCATCAATCACGGTATATATTACTGATATATTGAAATTACTAGACTAACTTGAATATTGAGTTTGTGCATGTTATGGTAACAATGCATTGAATGGATGTATGAATGTTTATTGTATTGTATTGAAAATATTAGGTAAGTATAATTCTTGTTACATGAGCTTACTAAGCACAATATGCTTACCCTATTTTCTTTTTCCCTGTTTTGTAGTATTAAGAGCTCGGAGATCGGATTCAGTCAGAGACACATCACACTATCAACCTCAACATTTTGGTATATCAAGAAACTTTATTTTGGAAATCAATGGCATGTATAAGTTAATAAAGTAAATGTTAATGTGAAATGAATGTAAAGTTAGCCATTAGTGTGGCTAACAAACCTTGGTTTGGTATGTGATGAGGTTATTTTATGGATATGCATGAATCTATCTTGAAAATATGTTGAATTGGATTGGTTGATTTGGAATGGTCTCGGTTTAAGTTTTGCAGGAAAGGTTAGATATCTATAAAAGGGTTAGATATCAGTTTGGTCCTGATGTATGTTTTGGGCTTCGAAGGCCCATCTAAGGGACGTCATAACAATGTTTTGGTAAATGAATAGTATTTAACTCGTAATAACTGAAAAATTAATTCGGTAAACTCCAGTAATACCTCGTACCCTATTCCAGCGATGAATACGGGTAGGGGATGTTACAGTTTGCGTTATGGAAGAAACTGGAAGCCTTACATATGTCAAAATCTCTAGCCAATAGGTTAGTATTAAAATAATGTCTGTACACATTTAGAATGGTCGAAGATGAGTTCATTAAAACTTATATTAGTGAGTTTGTTACCCTTCTTAATGACTTCAAGAATATCAAAGTAGAGATTAGTGACGAGGATCAAGTTATGTTGTTGTTATGTTATTTGCCCTTTTCTTATAAAATTTTTAGGGAAACTCCTATTTATGGGAAAGATCAACTCTCATTCAAGGATGTGAAGGGGAATCTTCTGAGTAATGACAAACTTGACAACAAGTTAGGCCCAAACATAAAATCAAATGAGCAAGCCTCAGTTCTAGTTGCAAGAGGCAGACAACAAACTAGAAAGACATATCAAAATAGGTTTAAAGCAAGGCCCAAATCAAAATATCATGACAAATATTGTGGCTATTGTAAAAAGGTGGGTCATGTTAAGGTAGAATGTTGGAAACTTCAAAATAAAACCAAAATGGCCAAAAATGACGAGAAAGTTAAGCAGAAAGCCGAAGTTGCTGATGCTAGTGTAGCCGAGGATAGAGGGAGATGATTTCTTGTTCGTGTTAACAAGTGAAAGCTCTCATCTTACTTCTAAATAGATCTTAGATTTAAGGTGCTTTTATCACATGTGTCCCAATAGAGATTGGTTCTCCACATACAGTTCAATTGAAGATGGAGTTGTGCTGATGGGGAATAACTCTCCATGTAAAATATCCAGAATCAGAACAATATAAATTAGGATGCAGGACAAAATTATTCGGACATTGTTAGATGTCAGGTATGTTTCTGATTTAAAGAAAAATCTTATTTCATTAGGAATTTTGGATTCTAACAGTTCATTGAGTCCAATGTCTTAAAAGTTTTTCATGGGGCTCTTATGTGATGAGAGGACAGAAAAAGGGCAGCCTATACGTTCCGCAAGGGTCAATGGTTATTGGTGCAGCTGCAATTACTAAAGAAAAGCTTAAATCGCCACCACGTCGTGACAAGAATCAACCTGACGTCGCGACGATATGACATGACTCTTTCTCCACCGATTTTGATTCAACAAAACTTTAGAACATGTGGCTAGGTCATATGAATGAGAAATGTATAACAGTCTTGTGCAATAGAAGTCTTCTCAAAGACACTAGAGTAGGTAAGTTAGGTTTCTATGAGCATTGTGTTTTTGAGAAACAAATCAAAGTCAATTTCGATTCAGCAATGCACAGAAAAAAATGACTCTAGATTACGTTCATTCCGATTTATGGGGTTCATCTTCAGACATCTTAAATGGAGGTAATAAATATTTCCTAACTTTTATTGATAATCACTCCAAAAAATTTTGGGTTTATTTCTTAAAATTGAAAAGTGAAGTCTTTGAAATCTTCAAACAATGGAAGACATTATTAGAAAAACAAATCAAAAATTTTGTGAAACGATTGAAAACAGATAATGATCTTGAGTTCTGTTCATCAGATTTTAGTGATTTATGCAAATGGAAAGGAATTAAAAGACATCAAACCATTGTTGGAACTCCGCAATAGAATGGAGTTGCAGAAAGAATGAACAGAACCTTACTAGAAAAGGCTCGATGCACGCTTAGGGAAGGAATTTTGGGCTAAAGTCGTAAACTTGGCAAGTTAATTGGTAAATCGATTTCCTCATCGAGTGTTGAATGGTAAAGTTCCAGAGTAGATATGGTCAAGTAACCCTCCCAATTATTCTAATCTTAGAATTTTCAGTTGTCCTACTTATGCTAAAGTTAGCCAGGGAAAGCTCGAACCAAGGGCCATTAAATGAATCTTTGTACGATACTCTGTCGGTACAAAAAGTTTCAAGTTGTGGTGCTTGGAATTTGACAAAATGATTTTTTACGGAGATGTTATATTTGATGAATCTACCATGTTTCAATCAGAAAATGGGACTTTTAATTTTAAAGACACAACAAACCAGAATGTCTCAAGCAAGATGGAGTCAAAAGTTGAAACACGGGGCAACATCATGACAAGCAAATGCCTAACATCGCAACAACACAACGAAAAAAGTTCTCATCCTGACAAAGAGTCTCATGACGTCGTAACAACACAACAAAATTCTGATTCTTGTAAGTTTAAAGTTGTTTCGGATCTGTTTAGGGTTCCATCCGACCCTCAAGTACCTTCACCATCTTAGTTAACTAATTATAAGTTGACTCATGATAGGAAAAGGCGAGAAATACGACCATCATAAAAATATTGTAAAGGAAACCTAGTGGCTTATGCTCTAAGTGTTGCTAAGAGTATTGTTCTATAACAGCTCATTTTCAGTAAAATCAGAACAGTGGTTTCAAAACCACAAATTTGATGTCGTAATAATTATTTTATTAATATTTTGAGGTCTACAGTATGATAGTATGTTTGCATAAAATTTCGTTAAGAAATTTTACCGTTTGAATGCTTAATTTGATAAAAAGGACTAAATCCGTATAGTGTAAAACTTGTGTTCTATTAGCTAAAGTGTCTAATAGCTATAGAATCTTAAAGTGGAGGTCTTTTTATGACAATTATCCCATTAATGAGTTAGTGGATGATAATGGCTTGGTATTTTGTGTAATTATTAATGTTTTTAAAGGTTAATTAAGTAAATTAGTAAATAAAGATAAAATAAATAAAACAAAATTTATCATCATCCTCCATTATCATCTTCCACTGAAATTTGAAGAGAAAAAGAAGCCATTGTTGAGCTAGGGTTCAGCTACTTTAATTTCTTGATTAGGTATGCAATTTTGCTCCATTTTTAATGAATTCTATGTTTTTGAAATCGTTGTAGTTTAGTCTAGCTAGCCCAGGGAATAATTTGAGAATTTGTTTTTAGTCTAGGGTTTTGCCATTGTTGAATATGTATGTATCTTGATGTTTTATGATAGATTATGAATGGTTGTTGTTAAATAAGCAACTTTTATTAAGTGATTTTTAGTGAAAATGTCAATTAGGGATTAAATTGAGAAATGTGAAAATTGTGTGGTTAACTGTGTGAATAAATAGAAAATATGGGCTGTTATGAGTTTAATTAATATTCGACTAGCATGGGTGTGGACTTAATTGCATGAATTTCTATTTTTGTGAGCTAAGGACTAAATTGAAAAGATGTCATAATATTAAGGGCAAAAGTGTAAATTTTCCATAATGTGATTTTTGGATTAAATTGAATAGAATGTTAATTAAATAAGTTAAATTTAATTACATATAGATCAAGAAAAGCGATGTTCAGATTTAGATCGGTGAAAGAATCGATCTATTTCGTCATTTTTGCGATCGAGGTAAGTTCATATGTTAAAGAGCATTAATATAATTATGTTTAAATTGCTTTATTATTGAATTTATTGTGAACACGACCTTACCGATATGTACGACGAAGATTCAGCAATGTGAAATCCCGGTTGAACCTTAGGAATTGATTAGGATATGAATGACATGTCATTAGGGGTTATGTGTTTTGGCCGCTGGTCCGTACGTCCTACCGGTGGCTGAGTTATCTGGAATGTGTTACGGATTCTCGTCAGCTTGTGTGAGTAGCACCGTGTAGCTACGTTATGACCGTCAACTTGTGTGAGCAGATCCGTTGATAGCTCGAAAGTGAGCATTATATGAGATATGAGGTTGAGGTAGCTTCGGCTATTATTTGGCACTTAGGGTGCAAGATTTTCTGGTATCCGATATTATTCCAAATGGTTCAATGGGTATATCAAGGATACAGATGAGTATAAGATTGATACAAGTTAGTACAGGTATGTACATGAACTATACAAGCATTGAATCGAAGAAACTTGTGAATTCCATATCTAATACTATGAATGAACATGTGATAGGTTTGTGGATCAATATGAGTTATGTTATGATATATTAATTGCTTAAATTGTGTATATATAGTAAGTTTTACTTTAAGCATACGAGCTTACTAAGCTTTACAGCTTACTCTGTTTACTTTTCTGTGTTTTTATATTGAATATCAAAGCTTGCTCAGATTTAGGAGTCGTCGGAGATCTCATCACACTATTAAGCTATCATTTTGGTACTTTTAAACTTATGTATTTGGTTATATGGCATGTATAAAAGTTTTGGTTATTTTGATTTATAGTTTGGTAATGGATTTAGCCATTCGATTTGGCTTGTAAATAATGAATGGTTAGTTGTATGTATAGCCATGTGACTTGGCTTATTTTCGACATGTATGGTTTTGTATATATTGTGCAAATGGTCATTTTGTTATGTGGTTGATAATTGTTATGTGATGCTTGTTGTGAATTAGTATTTGTAGTACCAAATGGTTGAAATATGATATGGGTATGCTTGTGATTTTAGGTCAAGTAATGCATGTTTGAAATTGATCATTTAGGTAATTGTTTGATGTGAATTTGGTATGTTTTGAATTGGCAAAAACATGATGTTATGAACATTATAGTTCTTGGTATGGAAATAGCATGAATTAGACTTGATTGAGATTGTTTGGAATGTCCATTTATGCCATGTTATATACCATTTGGTTTATGTAGGTAAATGTAAGATTGGGTGAGAAAGATGGCTTGGAAAATAGCCTACTTTCGTTCACACGGACAGAGACACGACCGTGTGTCTCAATCGTGTGTGACATACGGTCAAGTGACACGGGCGTGTGTCCCCTCTAGTTTTTAAAGGTAGCAAGTCATTGAGTTGCACGGGCTAGTCACACGGGCGTGTGGTTGGCAGTGTGACACAAGTTAGAGAGTTATACAGGGTAAGACATGGTCTGGGACACGGCCATGTGATCCTATTTCGAATGTCCACACAGCCTGTGACACGGGCGTGTCACACGGCTTGGTCATATAGGCGTGTGTCCCATGTACTTAAAAATTTTCAATGTTTTCCTAAAATTTTCATAAGTTACTGGTTTAGTCCCAAACCACTCTTAATGCATGATTTGGGCTTCATAGGCTCATATTAGGGACAATGTGAATGATATTGAATGATATTCATTTGGAATTGGAAATTGTATGTGAAATGTATGCTTATTTATGAAATAAGTCTGGTAATACTCTATAACTCTATTCCGGCGACAGATATGGGTTAGGGGTGTTACAGATTCAACGATCCTTCTTGTTATTATAAAGCAGTTCAAGCCTCTGATTCTAGCAAATGACTCGTTGCAATAGAAGAAGAGATGGAATCGCTTCAAAAGAATGAGATTTGAAGGCTAGTTAAACCACCTATCGGTAAAAGAATAATTAGTTGAAAATAAGTGTTTAAAAAGAATGAAGGTTTGGGTCCTAATGAAACTAGGTACAAGGCAAGACTGGTTGCAAAGGACTACAGTCAAGTGGAGTGAGTTGATTTTCATGATGTTTTCTCTCTCATTGTGAAACATACGTCCATTCGAACGCTTTTAGCCCTTGTTGCATCAAATAATCTTAAGTTAGAGTAGTTAGATGTAAAGATTGCTTTCCTTCACGGTAACCTTGAGGAGGATATCTACATGCAACAACCAGAAGGCTTCAAATTTGAAGGTAAATAAGATCATATTTGTCCCTTACCAAAAAGTCTTTGTATGGTTTGAAATAGCCTCCTCGACAATGGTATAAAAAGTTTGACCCTTTCATGTTGAGTATTGGTTTTTCTTGAAGTAAGTATGACAATTGTGTTTATCTACAATGTCTTGATGATGATTCTTTTATATATTTGTAGTTTTATATTGATGATATGTTAATTGCAACTAAAAATCCATTTGATATTGATCGTCTTAAAACCATGCTTAACTCTAAGTTCGAGATGAAGGATTTAGGTACAGTAAAGAAAATTTTAAGGATGAAAATTTTGAGATATAGACATTTCAGGAAATTGTTTTTTTTGCAACAAAGGTACATCAAAAAGATCCTTGAGCAATTTGAGATGCAAGATGCAAAATTGGTAAGTACTCCTTTAGTTGTACACTTTAAACTTTCAATTTCAGATTCCCCATAGAATGAAAAAGATGAAAAGTACATATTAAAATTACCTTATTCAAGTGCAGTTCGAAGTTTGATATATAAAATGGTATGCATCAGTCCCAATATTTCACATGCTATTAGTTTTGTTAGCTGATACATAGTCAATCCTGGTAAGTTACACTAGCATACAGTTAAGTTGATTTTCATATATTTACGAGGTATTACTAACATGTGATTAAAGTTTGAAAGAACTCAAAAAGGTTTAGTTGGATATGATGATTCTGATTATGCAGGAGACTTAGATTAAAGGTCTCTCATAGATTACTTATTTACTTTTGGGAATTATGCCATCAGTTAGAAAGTGACACTTTAAGCTACAGTGGCTTTGTTGACTACTGAAGTAGAATACATGGCAATTATAGAAGCAATAAAAGAAGTAATTTGGTTAAGGGGTCTGTTTAGTGAACCGGTAAGTGAAAAAGAGGCAAATGTCGTATATTATGATAGTCAAAGTGTTATACATCTCACCAAAGATCAAATGCATCACGAGAGAATGAAGCACATAGACATTCATTATCATTTTGTTCGAGAGGTGATCATTTAAGGGGATATTCAGATTCTTAAAATTGGCATAAAACACAATATGGTTGACATGTTGACAAAGATCGTTCCAGTCTCAGAGTTCGAGCATTGCTTGGACTTGGTAAGTATTCGACGAAAAATCAATTAAGCCCGTAACAGGGCTCGACAAGGGAGTTGGTCCAAATACAAGTCAAGGTAGAGATTTGTGAAAGAATGCATCTTATTTTGACAAAAAATTATTTTGGCCTTTCTTCTCATAGTTAAACTTTGTTTTTAGTTTTCCAGTCAAACTCTAACTAACCTAGAGTTGTTGTCATATAAGCTACAAATTTCAGCCTGTAAATAGGCCTTAGTTACTTTAGGTTTTATACAACAAAATATTTAGATTAAGAGAATTTTGTTCTTTGTTTCGAAGGGTTTTTCTTGTGGGGTTCCATGTTTTCTTTTAATTCTCTCTATCTTTTATACTCTCCTTTATTATAGTGAAATATCCTTTTGCCCGTGGTTTTTTATCCTTTGTTGAGGAGTTTTTTCACATAAAATTTGTGTGTTCTATCTTTTCGATTCTTATTTTCTTCACTTTATTCGTTGTTTAATTGGGTTTATCCCAACAAGCATTGTTGTCAATGCAGGAGGATATGAATTCCAATGTGCTAAAGTGCATTATCCTCCTATTCAAGGGTTGGGGAGGGGTTACGGATAGTTCTGGGTATTGTATAAAAAATAAAGACTAGGAGTCATGATGCTACACTCATATTAAATGAAGTAAATAAAAAAATTATATTGTCTACTGATTAAAAAGTTGTTTAATATATTTAATGAAGATAATTATTCAATGTATAGTTTGTGAATTTTTTTAAACTCTACAATTATAGTTAAAAATACGACGAGTCCATTTCTTTATATATTTATTTTTTATTATGAAAAATACTTGGTACACTACTAATAGAGTTTTTAAACTCTACAAGTAGGGTCAATGCTTGACAAGTGTTTGTAGAGATATAGTAAAATATTTAAAAAAATAAATATTTCAAAAAAGAGACACGCAGTGGCGAATCCAAAAATACGACTTAGGGGGGCAAACTGATATTAACATTGTCTACTACATATTTTTTACTTATATTTTTTTTAAAATCCAAATCAATCAACCTGAAAATTGATATAATAAATTTTATAATTAAATATTATGTTAAAATTAAAAAATATATAGCTAAATAGCTAATTATAGTGCAATCATTTATAATTAGCTATTTAGTTATAATATGTAAATTTCTAAAAAATTTAGGGGAGTAATGGCCCCCACTTGCCTCCCTTGTATCCATCAATAGAGATACACGTGTCAATTTTTTAAGACTATTTATAAAATAAAAAAATACAATGCTAATGTATCAAGTATTAGTCCTTTTACTATACCATATATCATATAGGACAAATGTAATTCCTTTCACTTGTATGTGGAGGCTAAAAAGTTCTACAATTGGTGTTGAGAATAATTTTCTGTATATTATATTAAAAGTAGAAAAAAATTCTCCTATAATATAATTAGGAACTATTTTGTTTTTTAAATGGTTTGGAAATTTAATTTTGTATTAGACTATCCAAAATTTTAAAAATCTTAATTCAAATACACTTTCAGCCAAATTTATGATTAATTTTAAAAAATTAAAAAGTAAAATAATATAATTTTTATGGGTAAGTAATGTTCTTTTAATCAATATATGGGAAGAAATCACAACTTAAGACTAAAGTAGTTTTAAATATTTTTATAATTTTTTATATAATTAATATTTTAATAATTTAATCATTATATTTTTATAATTATGTATGTTAAGTTTTGAGTAAAACCAAATTTTCAACTATGTATTTTATGAAAAAGAATTTTAAAGTTAACTGTATATTAATATAAATAATATTTTAAATTGATGAAATACAATTGAAAAATCAAATATAATTATATTAATAAATTTAATAATTAAATTGTAAATATTAATCATGAAAAGTAAATATTATATTAATGTGAGTAGATACGTGAATATATAAAACAAGATAAATTGGATAAAGAAGAAAAATGGAAGATAATAAAAGCAATAGTAAGATTAAGCAGGTGGCGGCACTTGGAAATTGTTGAACAAGGGGTGAAAATATCAAAATGCAGGCAACAAGTTGGGGAATGGGACCCCCACATCAAGTTTCAAGGTGGAAAGCGGTGAGAAAGAGAAGGTTCGGTGGTGGCCCACTGCAAATGCGGCGACACGCAGCTTTGCATATACCTCAACCATTTGATATTAAAAAATAGTTAAAACCTTAGTTCCCTTATTTAATATTCTTTTTTGAATGCTTTAATGTTACAAATATATTGAGATAGGAATCTCAAACTTAAATTTAAATTTAAATTTAAAAAATTTTACCTTAATAAATATTTTTTTTAGAAAGCATCATATGAAATAGGGGTATCACATCATTTTATATCTCTTTTTAATTATTTAATAATATTCTAATAATTTTTTTCATATCATTGATCATAACTATGATTATTTTTTAACTTGAACCTTAAACTTGGCCTTTTGGTTCAGGATTTAAGGTTCGGGGTTCGAGGTTCAAGGTTCGAGTTCGGGTTCGGGTTCGGGTTCGGGTTTAGGTTTAGGTTAAAAAATACCAAAATTATATATAAATAATAAGCTTAATGACAAATTGGCTACTAACGTTTATATGTTTTGTCAAAGTGGCCTTAATTGTAATTTTTAACCTTTTTTTACTATCAACCTTTGTTTTTCTTTTTTCAAATTATTTTTTCTAACAAATTTGATGAAACTAGTATTAAAAAAATTAACATGGATGATGTGAAATATTTTTAATGAGATGTGATTTATTACTTAAATAATCCAATAAAGTAATTACATGTGAAAAATAATAAAATAAATAAATCATACATGAAATTAAAAAATAACTCTTAATTTAAAGAAAATTAACATAATTATATAAAAAATTGTTTCACAATGAATGCATATATTTGTTTATTGAGAGGTTTCAAAAAGATAATTAATAAATCAAACCAAAAATACTGAATATGTGCATTTATTTTGAAACTTTTTTTAGATAATTACATTTATTTTCTTTAAATTAAGACTTTTTTTAACTTCATGAATTATTTATTTATTTTATTATTTTTCACATGTAATTATTTTATTGGTTTATCAAAGTAATAAATTACATTTCATTAAAAATATTCCACATATGAAATTCTACATTATCTCGTTAACTTTTTTTAACAGCACTTTCATCAAATTTGTTTTAAAAAAACAATTTGAAAAAAAAGAATAAAGGTTGATGACCATAAAAATATCAAAATTACAATTAGGGTCATTTTGACAAAATATGTAAATGTTAGTAATCAAATTTGTCATTAAACTTAAATAATATAAAAAAATTATTAAATAATTGAAAAGAAATATAAGATAATATGATGCTTCTATATCATACAACATTTTCTCTCTTTAATTTTTTTTTTCAAAAATATTTAAGAAAATATATATTTAAGAAACCGCTATTTCCCTTCAACTTTTTTTCTTTGCTCTTGGTACCTAGTTTTTTATGAAGGTTTTTACTAATATTAGCTAAAGTTTCTTAGTTTCATGAATAACTATTGGACCCACTCCACGACATTTATATTTACAATAATTAATGGGATGCGATGAAATGGAACCCACCAATTCCCAATATGTAAGGAAATGAAGTGAAACAATACCCTCAAGTGGAGGGGAATAGTTAATTAAATTATGATAGATTGCTTTTTTTTTATTAAAAAAGTTGAGTTGACATTTCTTGACTCCAATGATGTCTTAACAAATTTTTATTTCGATTTTCATGATCCAGATCAAAGGTGCTGAGTAGTTAATTAAATTTATTGTTTTAAATTGAGTTAATTTCAGATATTGTTTTATATGTATTTAAAGAGAAGATATTGTATGAATTTGTGATTTTATGTTATTTTCATTCTTTCAATAGGAGAATGGTAAATTAAATTTTTCTTCCTTATTTTTATCATTTTTAGTTGGATTTAAAATTTTTTTAAGAAAAAAAAGTTAAAAATCAAGAGGAAAAATCTGATTTGTTATTTTCCTATTGAAAAATGATAGAAATGACATAAGATCACAATTTCATACAATCTATTCTCATGTTTGAAAGGGTTAATATAGGATAATACTCTATCACTTAACAATAAGATAACATATTAATACTAGTGTAAAATAAAAAAAATTTTAAACTTTTAAAATTATATACTATTAAATTTATTTAAATATAATTAAATATTAATTATGAATTTTTTTTGCAGGTTTTGAATTTGAATTTCGAGTTTAAATTTGAGATTTTAAGTTTCGAGTTTCAAATTTCGGCTTTGATATTTTATTTATTTATTTATGTTTAATTATTATAATTAATATTTATTTTTTAAATAAAGATATTACTATTTATTTTTAAACCCTTCAATATTTTTCTTGTTTTATACTAACAATAATGTATTATCTTATCATTAACTTATAATATATAAAATTTATACGAATCAAATATTTTCTCTACTTTAAATTATTCATAAACTTCCTCAAATATTAATTAATTAAATTGGAGAAACATTAGGTACGTAAAGCCCACAATTTCTAGCAAAGCACAATTTCAAAATCGAATAAATTTCAAAATAAAAGTACATTTAACCATATCATTATCTTTGTCTCAATTAAATTAAAATGTCACAATTGACATTTATATTAAAGTTTTTAAATTTTAACCTTAATTATTGTAAATATTTTAACTAATTAAATTTAAAATATTTTATTCAAAGTTTTTAAGATATATTTTTAAATTTTTACTAAAGACAAATTTTAAAGAATAAAAAAGTCAGAATTTAAAAATTTTGACTATAAAAAGAGTTGAGAACTTGACAAATTTGTTTTTCCGAAAGAGGAAATAATTTGTAAAATCATAATAACAAGAGTATTATATTATGAAAATCTCAAACAATTTTATTTATGTCACTCAATTATTAAAAAGATAAAATTAAACTGGTGGTTTTTTTAAAGGAAAAAAACTTAGAAACATTAGTTGAATGATAAAGATTAAATTAAGTTTGAGTGGGCATAGATTTGAAGCTACTATATTATTTTTGATATAATGATGATATTATTATTTTTAAATAAATGAAGACTTGACCAATAATGGATATGAAGGATGATTTTTGATTTATTTACATTCAATAGGAGAGAAGGCAAGTCGAAGGCCAAAAGGCAGCTGACATGAACCGTACCATTGACATCTAATTGGGTAAATGAGACGTAGAAATTGCAAAGTTTTGTAGGTCCCATTCTACACCGCCCCCTTGTCTCACCCTCCTCAAATAAAAAAATAAAATGTAAACCATAATTCCCTGATTCTTTCAAAGTATGAGTTTCACCATCTACGTCTCTTTGCACTCTCCAAAAGCCGCCGAAAGGTCCCAAAGGCCCCATCCCATCTGCTTTCTCCATTGCCCTTTCCTAAACTCATTCATTTCCCTATCGCCACACTCTGCGCCTTTTTTCCTTTTCCTTTAATGCAAATGTGAATTTGTTGTGGATAACCATCACCATGGGTTTATATTTATGATAATAATAGTGAGTTCCCGTAGAGCCAGCCAGTTTTGGAATGCAATGAGTGAGCTTTGAAGAAAATTTTGGATTTATATATTTATATGGAGAGAGAGGGGGATGAATTCACGGTTTATGTACACAACAACAGCAGCCAGACCAAAGACCCTAGTTTTGTTGGTAATGCAGAAACATTGTTTGCCTGCTTTCAACTTTTCCTCCAATGAAAATGGAGGCATAGACTCATTGCCACGTATTTTGCGTTACAAGATCAATTTTATCTTCTTACTTTTTAAGAGGAGAGGAGATGGATGGATGGGTCAATGCTTGAAACCAACTCCCTAGATTGGCTTGGAAGTTACACGTGCTGACTTCACTGATGATGAAATATATTTCGACCCTCAACTTGTAATTTGTCGGCCATCAATGGGCTGCCTATTTTTTTTGGCTACTATGTAACCCTTCCTACAGAGATTGAATTTAATATGAGCATCATAATTTATTAATAAAATTTGTGAATCACATATATACGGCCATTAAGAGTGGAAACATATGTTGAAGTCTTGGTTTTAATTAAAGAGTGGATGATGATTTAGATTAGAAATAAATAGTGGGGTATACTAGATAATTTCCTGACCAATCAGAAATTCTTAAAAAACAAAACAACTAAAGCTTGATCTCTCACCTAAGATCATAAACTGGGAAAAATATGTGTCTGATTTATTCATGCCATGCATACAGTCATACTTAAACACAAAGATCTTGAAAAGAGAAGGGTTACATAGTAGCCAAAGAAAATTGATTTTAAAGGATCACCGACAGATTCTCATTTTTCTCTCTAATTTCACAGCTTTTAACACCAAAAAATAATCCGAAAAGAAAAAGTAAAAAAAGAGAGAAATCCCATGTGCCGGTACTACACAAACTCGCCGGAAAATTCGTTTCCGGGGAAACCCCTCCCCAGAAGTATCGAAAAATAA
Source organism: Gossypium stocksii (assembly GCA_020496765.1). Taxonomy (NCBI): domain Eukaryota; kingdom Viridiplantae; phylum Streptophyta; class Magnoliopsida; order Malvales; family Malvaceae; genus Gossypium; species Gossypium stocksii. Next base: position 39,408,443 of record CM035626.1, read on the forward strand.
TCTAAACCCCGGTTGCGGTGGTGGTAGTGGTAGAAATGAAGAATATTACATCGAAACTAGATCATTCCAAAAAAAAAAAAAAAAAAACCCTCCTCTTCAAACAAACAACTTGAGTAATTTTTTATCAGTTCCTCTGCTGCCTTGCCCTTGTTGATCTGCAAAAACACTTTCGAAGCACGTCGTCGTCACAGATTCCTCCGAGTTCATAGACGGAGTCCCTGGTCGTCGATTATCGGTAACTCGCTTGCCTGTAAAGCTCGGGGTCAAGCCAAGATCTAGATCAGAGGGCTGTAGTTTCTTGAATTCTTCTTCGACTCTTTTACGCTTGGGTGAAACCCTGGATCTCGAATTTGAGAATCGACAGTTGGAGTTGAGATTCGTGGATGTCTCTCGCAATTTCCACATATCCGTGCACGTGGCTTCGGACGCTTCGTCGGATGCTGGCGTCGGAGCCATGAGTTCAGGCATGGAACGTAGAGATCCTCCTCGCAGGACGGTTTCCACCGCCGCTTGGCAAACGTGCCAGTTTCCGGTCCACAAAAGCCCGACGGCTCCGTTCACAGGGTTCACTGTTCTCCCACAAGCTTCGAACAACAGCGACTGGAATAAAGCTGATCCAAAGATTAAGAAGCAATTGGAGTCAGAGTTTGGTATAAGAAACAATAAGAGAAGAAAAAAAGAGAGAAAAGATAGAGGGCATGCGCATACCAGGGCGTTGAGATTCAGGAACGGCGGAAATAAAAGACATCAGACCAGCACGGCCGAAAAACTTGGCAACGAAAACAGTGGCGTGGCCTTGAGCTTCAGGGCTCTCAATCCATTGCAAACAAGGACGTAATATACAAGACTCACTGCAGCCTTTCCGTAAGACTCGGCAGCCGTTGCAACTCATGATCGGACTCAAGATTCAAGACTCAACTCAACAACTATGTAGTACGACCCTTTTCCTGGCTTAGCATGAAAACCAATGTACTCTCTGCAACTTGGCTGCGCAGGCAGGGTGGCTGGCTGGTGTTAACAATGGAGAAATGGAAGAGAGAGAACAAGGGTGAGAAATGAGAGAGGAAGGAGGGTTTTAAAGAGGGGGGGAGGGGGGGAGTAAACCCAGGGGTTGAGTTGAGTTGAGTTAGTGGGTTGGGTTAGCGGGGAGTAGTGGGTTTAGTGTGGGAACAGTTCCTTGGGATGGGGGGAAGTGAAGAGGTTATAGATTCCAAAGTCCTGGGCATGAGCGGCCCCGTGTTTCCGCGATTGCTTGTCGCTCCACCATTGGAAAATTTTCTTTTCCTTTTACATAAGATTCCCCTAATTCCCAGTTTTAAGTTTTCTTATATTTAATTTTTTAAAAAATAATTAACTGGTCAAATTTATTACAATTATTAACTTTATATTTTAGTTCAAATTATTAATATTTATAAAAAAAATTTAAAGTTAATTAGTGTAATTCTCATTTTAAATTGGTTCTTAAACTTTAAAGTTAAAAGTGGTTTTGTACCCTTCAGTATATTTTTATATAATTAATGATTTAATTATTTAACTTCTGAATTTTTCGATATAATAATATTTTTCATGCATGTACATTTTCGAATCGACATGATATTTTCATCATATCGATCTAAAAAAGTGTATATGTTAATATTTATTAAACAAATTAAAGTTTTTTTTTACATAAAACATATAGTTAGAAATCTTTGATTTACTTTAAATTAGATATGAATTATCTATATCAATGAAATGTGAAATATGACAATTTGATGTTGAAAATATTAATCATACAACAATATACAAAAGGGTATAAAACTAAAATAATTTTATATTGATGTAAGTGAATCCCTCTCCATGAATTACAAAAAGTGCATCTAGTGTAGATTCAAAGATATTGACACCCACGAGTTTCGAGTTGCTTGCAAAATAAAGCCCAGGGTATTTTCATTTGGTGATGAGTACTAGCTTTTTAATTGTATTTAATAAAAAAAAAAAACCTTTAACACTCATGGATGTCGAGTTATATATAATTTATTTGCATTTAACTTTTAAGGAGTTTAACCCTAAAAAGTAGTGTTTAGGTCTACTTTAATTAAAATTTTATTAGTTTGGAAAACATAACTCTAATAAATGCATTCACAAGAACACAATGGGTATCGAGTTCTTCTATATTTTAAATTTCATCACTTGGGGTTAACCTAATCTTAGTAAATTCATTCAATGGACATCGAAACACATAGATGTCGAGTTTTATATAATTTTTTTACCATCCCTATAAATAGTCTTTCCCCTCTTTTATTTTTTCACACAACCAAAACTTTCTTTACATCATTGTTGAGTTTCACAAAATTTTCCGACGGAATAAGTTGGTGACTGTGAGCTCACCATTGTCTTCAATCAACCGTTAATTCAAATTGAGTAATTTGTGAGCATATTCAAGAAATTCATGCCCATGTGTGTCAAGGTTGAGTGTCCAATAATAGCTTGGCTACTCATATGTAGACAGATAACAACTCAGTAGATAAAAACTATCGAGTTCACCTTGCAGCTTAGATTATTAGCACATTCAGATTCATATTGACCTTTTCTTAGGCTTGGTATTCAAATTCAATAAATTCACCAAGTTATCATCATGACATTATGGTTTTGGTAACACCTCAAATGAAGAAGGTTAGGCTTCTTCCTTGATTGCATTTGTAATGACATGGTTTTCAATGGTGTCAAAAATTGCGATTTCGACACCTTGTTTTCTATAACTCGAGTTAGTAAATATTAAATAAAGATATTTACGAAGTTACTATATAGATGAATTGAAATTCGATTAAGAAATTTAGATGAAATTGTGGTTAATTAAGTCCCATGGACTAAATTGTAAAATTTCAATCGCTATAGATTTGTAATTAGGAAATGACTTTGGAACCTAGATAGTAATTATCCTATGGACTAAAATGGCTATTAAACCATTGTTTTCATATAGCTAGTGGATGGTAATGAGTAAACTGTTTAAGGTTAAATTATTAATTAAAAAATAGTTTAATTAAAGAATAAATTAAGGTTAATTAAGATTAACTAAGGATTAATAATAGTATATAAAAAAAGAACACTTAATGGGAAGTTTTCATCTTTCTCCCCTAAGCCATTGAAACCATTAGAAAGAAAAAAGAAGAAGAAAACTTTAACCTAATTTGCTCATTTGACCACCATTTTCAAGTAAGTCACTAGCCATTTTTCTTGAATTTTTATGGAAACTGAATTATGAAAGCTTGATTTAACTAGCCCATATATCAATTTGTTCAATTTTTCAAGTTTTGATAAGTTTCCATTGTTGAGAATTGGATTAATTAAGTGTGAAATTGATAGAAATTAAGCTTAGTTTATGAAAATGCCTAAATTGTAAAACTTAATTGTTAGTCTCCTAGGGACCAAATTGAATAAAATGAAAAATGTTATGAAATTTTAGTAGGAATAGAAATTAGGAGGCTCCTAATAGTATATGTGAAATAGGATTTTAATCTGAAGCTTTAGATTGAAGGTTATGCTTGTCCTAGGTTTAAGGACTAAATTGAATAAATTGTAAAATATGCGTGATATTTTATTTGATTGTGAATTGAACGAAAATTGATGTTTTATATGTTTTGTGATTATACGTAGCCAACGTCGATGCAAAACCTTCGAGAGGGAAAAGACAAACGAAAGTTGTCAATGAGTGACTCAAAAATTCAGTTTGTATTTCTATGATTCGGGATCAATTTAGTTATTGCATATTCATGACATTTTATATTATATGGTATTGAGGTGAGTTGTTAGTGATTATTTAAATTGAATTATTATGGTTGAGATTGAATATCGAGATAAGGACTAAATTGAATAGAATAAAAATTTCATGAATTAATTGATATATGATAATTGGTGTGAATTTGTGCTAGAATATGCTATATAATATGATGAATTGATGATAAATCAAGAATGGTTGAAAGTGAATTGATCTATATAATGAAATAAAAAATTTGGTTACCCTATTAGTTGTTCGGGTAGAGTCAGATATAGCTGGCATTAGGGGTGAGCGTTCGATCGAATTGAGGGAAAATTTTTTTGAGTTAATTGAGTTGAAAAGTCCTATTTTATCTTCCTAACTCGATTTAAAAAATTTTTTGAATCAAGTCAAGTGAAATGAAATTTGAGTCGAGTAGAGTCGAATCGAACCGAGTAAAATTGTTCGAGTTAAATTAAAAAAATTAAACATGTTAAATTAAAATCTTGTTACAATATAATTAATTCCATGTTAGAGCACATAATTTTGAAACCATATATATTTGAGAACTTTTTCAAAGCAAAAAAAAAAAGATACTTTAGTATGATAAACTTGAACAATTAATTAACTTATTTAGGTTCCAAAAATATTATTTTAGAAAAATTTTTAAAGTTTAACTTTCTTTATATATATTTAGAATTTTTTGAAAATTATTTTAAATTTTTGAAAATCAATATGAATTATTTTGTAATTTTTGTTAAGAGAGACCAATTCGCTCATTTCCAAAATTGGCAGGGACTAGAGGTGCTCATGGGCCGGGTCGGGCCGGGTTCGTGCAAGGCTCAATTAAAAATTTAAGCCCATTCATCGGGCTCGGGCCGGGCTGGGCCCAAAAAATGGGCCTAAAATTTTGCCCAAGCCCGACCCATATAAATATGCTTAAACCTAGGCCCGGCCGGCCCGCCTTTATTAATTTTTTATATTATTTTATATAATTTTTAAATATATATAATACATCAAAAATACTGAAAAAATCAAAATAAATATTTCCCAACAAATTGAAAATTAATTTTAAAAAATATGTAGACTTAAATAACACTAAGATAGATGCAACTTAACAAGCAAATACCTCTAAAATAATAACAAAATTAACAAATGCCTTTAAAATAATAACAAAATTAACAATAAAATAAGTTTTATATAATATCCAAACAATAGCAACATAATAGTAATATGATAGCAAAATAGGGAGAAAACATCAAGAAAATAACATTCAAAAACAAAAAAAAATAGCAGATTTTTTTGTCCTTTAGTGAATTCGGGCCGGGCCGGGCCCAAGCCAAAAATACCTTACTCGAGGCCCGCCTCATTTTTTAAACGGGCTTTATTTTTTTGCCCAAGCCCATTTTTTGGACCTATATTTTTGCCCAAACCCTCCCACATTTCGGGCGGGCCTTCGGGCCGGGCCGGGCCGCCCAACCCATGAGCAGGTCTAGCAGAGACCAAGAGACTATTTACACCAATCTATTATTCGAATTATTCAAGTTAATCGAATTACAAAATTTAACTTGACTCAAACTCGAAACTTGAATTACTTATCCGAGTTTACTTGAATAACTCGATTGGATGAACTCAAAATTCAATTTTTTTTTCAATTTTTTTGAATCGAATTAAGTTTTTCTCACCCTAGTTGGCATGCCATAGGGTCAAGATATTAATTAGAAACCATCATTTCTCAAGAACCTCGGGTGGTAGATTGTACATATAAAGTCATCGTTGTTGTAACACCTTATACATGACTCGATCGCCAATCTGTTATTCAAATTATTCGAGTTATTTGAATTACAAATTTTAACTAGACTCAAATTCAAAACTCAAATTACTTATCTAAGTTTACTCAAATAACTCTATTGGATGAACTGAAAATTCGATTTTTTTTTCCAATTTTTCGAATCAAATTGAGTTTTTCTCACCCCTAGTTGGCATGCCATATGGTCAAGATATTGATTAGAAACCATCATTTTCAAGCAACCCCGGGTAATAGATTGTACATATAAAGTCATCGTTACTGTAACACCCCATACACGACCCGATGTCGGGTTTGAGTTATAAGGTGTTATATTCGTTGTCAAAGCAACTATGATCAATTTACATTAGAATTAAATTATTAAATAATTAATTATAAGCAAAAAAATGCTTAAAATGGTTTGTATTCATTTTTAGGTCTTATAAGAGCTTGTGAAAGCTCTATAGCTAACTCGAAGTTGAATTATGATCAATGTTTTAAAAATTCTAGGTGGACGTCGCAACGACGGGGGTTCCTTGTCATGATGTAAAATATTGACTTGGCACTCCTCGTTGCAATGACCATGCTCGATATTGCGTCGTGACATATTGTCCAGATCTCATCGTAACGAGAAATGCTAAGCGTCATGACATGACATACTGATTCTCAAGATACCAATTAGCTCTAACAAGTTACACTTAACAAAACAATTATTTTCAAATACAATTCACCAAATCAACCAAAACATACCATTTACAAAGGTTCAATCCTAGAAGATTTCATGACTTATATCTTTAAATTGCCTAAACACATACATTAGTTAAACATGTAGCACCCATGGCCCGATTCGATCATCGGGCCTGAACTATAGGAGGTTACCACACAAAACTCGCATAGCATTTATATACATTAAACATTGCATGGAAAACCATGTCGCGAACTAAAAGGTGACGGATCGCTCCAACAGATCTAACGTCTATGCAAAGTATTTCAGATGGTAAAACTGTGGATTATTCTACGAACACAACTTTTGCAAGAAGTATGACAAATATCTAATGACCTACCGTCAAATGTAGTAGTCATTTTGATATATTTTTGTACTTAATAAGCATGTTTTATAGCCATTTTAGTATTTATTTTTTCATTTTCAGTAGTTAGTAGTTAGGTAGTAAAACTTAATGAAATAAGTGTTTTTAACATATTTTTGAGTGTTAGTGACCTATTAGGCTGGCATGGGCCTTAGATGGTTTTAATCTGTGAATTTAAGTGTGTAGGAGGTTCAATTCCAGGCCTAATAGACGTAGGAACTTGAAATAATTATGGCACAAGCTTCCTAGGCCGCTAAAAGATGAAACGAACGCAAGAGCCCATAAAAAGCATGTCGTGTCGGGCCATGCAATGTCTATGGCGTGCCATAGGCTTGACGTGGAGCCCAAGTCTTTCAGGGTTAAATTTGTTTGCACAATCCAATTTATATGAAGATATAGGACATGTTGAAGTAATTCGAGCTACTAACACTTCTATAAATAAGACCTTAGGGATTTGATGTAATTAGGTCATCTTAGACACAGCCAAAAACCCTCTTAGTTTAGGAGTAAGATTTGTTCTTAGACGCATCCAAAGACCTTAGGGGTTTGATGTAACTAGGTCATCTTTTATTTTCTTAAAACGCTTTGTTCTTTTCTCTTGAAATTAATTTAGATCTAAGATTTCTTTTATTCAATCGAAGTTATTCAATTTATTTTCCTTTGCAAGTGATGAGATTTGTTTTCCCAATTGAGAGATTCACTATTTCCCTCTTAATCGATACAAATCAGGATTATTCTATATCTCTTTTCTCTTTCAGTTTATTCCTGTTATTTACATGTTTATATCAATTGAGTGTGAGATTATGAATACCATGAGTAGTTAATTCCCTTAGGGGAGATTAACGAGTGGATGTGGGAGTGATTAATGGAGGATTAAGGGTTTCCTACAAAATTAATTGGTATAAATTACGCGTTCTTAAATCCTAGTCTTCATAACCCTAGGAAGTAATCAAATGTTAAACGAGGTTGGGAGATAAGTTTGTTGAGTAAATCGTAATTTATCCTGGTTGAGAAAGTAATATTGGAAGATAAACAAGTATCAATCAATTAATTAATCAATTAAAGGTTGAGAGGTCATAATTGGTTAGTTAATAGCTAATTCACCCTAAAACGCGAATCTAAAGTTAATTACAACCCCTAAAATGAGTTAATCTTTCTGATTGGTTTAATTGGTTTAGTTGTTTGTTTATTTTATTGGTTATTTATTTTAATTATTTATTTACTAATATTTATCTCTTTTATGATTTATCGTAATATAGAATTTAATTATTACTATTTAGACTTATTATTGTAAAGATGTTTTCAATAGATATAATTCATCCTCCCTTGGATACAATCCTCGAAATACTTTCCTATGTTCTGTTGTAACTTAATATTATATTACAATTTAACCCGTATACTTGTGGACACCGCTGCTTTATTATATATATTTTTGGTGTAGTATTTTTCAGTTAAACATTCACGCGTTTGGTGGCTATCATATAATTTGGAATATCACGTGCTAATACCCAAAAAAATGGCACAATATTCAGTGGATACCCCATACTTCGAAAGATCCCGCTGAACCTAAAACACGGAACATAACAAAACTGAATTTCATATTTATTATCATACATAACTAAAACTCAAAATAGTCACCTTTAAAGTTTAACAGATTTTTTTTATAAATAACAAAGCGACTATATACATGCCACTTAGACCTACTCAAATAAATCAAGAGTCTACCACAACTTTAGGCGGATAGTGTAAACTTCTTACTGATTCGATCAACACATTCAGAACGTTCAAGATCTACAAGGTAAGAACAATCTAGGTGTAAGTAGTTAGAATACTTAGTAAGTTCATACAAAGTTCTAAAGTTTACTTATCTCACATTATAGTTATATGATAATTTAATACGCAAACACAATTTACCTATCAAACAACACAATTCGCCAACAGGGTAAGTGCATATACTTCATCACATACAATATATCGAGTATACAACATGAGACAATAACACTATCCGTATCAAATTCATTCTCATAGCTTATCCTTTCTCCTTATTTCTAACTTGCCAATTTCACATTTCACATGTTTTGTATTACCCAATGACATCGTAAAAGAACTCGAAACACAGGTACGCTTCACATCAGAGGCTCATTCGAGCTAAACACATACAAGGGTATCAGGCTACCTGTCCAAGCTAAACCTTTATCGACACAATGAAAGCCTAGTTAGGGCTATATATACATGTAACGTTACCAATCCAGGCTAGGGGCTGCTGAAAAATAAAGAAGAAATAAAAAAGAAAAAGAAAAGAAATAATAGTGAGAGAAATAATAAAAATAAAAATAAATAATTTAACCCTAATTTAATTAGGTTTTAAGATTAACCTAATTCCTTTTTAATTAGGAGTTTATTATTATTACTATAATTTATTTACCAATTTATTTATTCGCAAAATTATTAAATACTAATTTTATTTACAACCTACTGAAAATAAAAATAAGATAGAAAAATAAAAATATGTTTATTATTATTAAAGATAACAATTTTTCGACATAAAATTTTCATGGATTGGTTAAAGTGAACGAGATGTTTTTCACTCAACTTCATTGGTCCAATAATGTTTCAGTTGTTGATCTTTAACCTTAAACTTACCTCTTGTATTGTCTCATAACTTGATTACTCCATATAGGAAAACCTAATTAATCGTAAAGGGTCATTACCATCAAGATTTGAGTTTACTTGGGAAGAATTTCAACCTAGAATTGAATAGAATGACCCGATAATCAACTTCGAACATGTGAGGTCGGATGTGCTTGTCATGCCATCTCTTTAGTTTTTTTTTTTTGAAGATCTTTGTATTCTTGTAAGAGAACATTCTCATTTCTTGTAACTTATTAAGCTGTAACATCTGTTTATCTTTGGCGGACTTCAAATCTAGATTGAGCTACTTGAAGGCCTAATAGGCTTTATGCTTGAGCTCCAATGGCAAATGACAGGCTTTGCCATAGACTATCCTGTAGGGAGACATCCTTAAAGGAGTCTTAAATGTCGTTCAGTAGGCCTATAGAGCTTCATCAAGTCTGCTAAACCAATCTCTCCTGTTTGGACGTACTACTTTCTCAAATATGTCATTTATTTCTTTATTCGCAAATTCAGCTTGGCCATTCATTTGGGGATGGTAAGTTGTAGCCACTTTATGTTTCACGTCGTATTTGTTCAGCAATCACTTAAGCCATTTATTCATAAAATGAGATCTTTCATAGTTGATTATAGCTCTTGGAGTCCTGAATCTCGTGAATATATGTTTATGTAGGAACCACGTTACTACATTGACATCATTAGTCGAATATGCCTCAACTTGCACCCATTTGGATCCATAGTTAATACCAAGATATACCTATTACCATAAAAAGAAGGAAAAAGACCTAGGAAGTCAATACCCCAAACATCAAATATCTCTACCTTGAGAATGTTGGTCAGTGGCATCTCATTCATCCTAGATACATTTCCAACTTGTTGGCATCGATCACAATCTTTCACATAGGCATATGCATCTTTAAACAAAGTCGGCCAAAAGAAACCGACTTGCAATACTTTAGTTGTAGTGTGTGATCCTCCAAAATGTCCCCTACTCAGGGATGAATGATAGTGTTACAGATTATTGACTACTTTACTCTTGGCTACACACCTTCTAGTCATCTGGTCTGCATATTGCTTAAACAAATATGGTTTCTCCCAAAAATAATATCTTACATCATGAAGGAATTTCCTACTTTGTTGATATGTCATTTTGGGGGGTATTAAACCACTAGCTAAAAATTTAGCATAATCAGCAAACCAAGGAATATTATGGACATGACCTACCTCAAAGATGTGTTTGTCTAGAAAGTGCTCGTAGAAATTCTGGAAGTAATTAGAATGATTTAGGGTTTGTAAATGTTTGAGAGAAATTTGAAATGAATTTTAGTATTGAGTTTTGCAGAATTTATAGGAAGGGGATGAAGATTGGGCAACTTAAGATAGATTGACCTTAACACTCATAGATCTCAAGTCTAATGTTGTTACAAAATGGCCTAAACTCGACACCTATGAGAATCAAGCTCTTATTCCATCAAGTTAAATTCGTACACATATCAACAAAGTACAATATATCAAAGGGAAATACTGAAAAGTGGTTAGAAGAACTTTGACACCCATGGGTGTAATCGTAATAGAATGTCACATCATCATGAACAAATGATTGGATAATAAATTCTACACATACTATTCAACACTTATAGGGGAACTTGATACCCATGAATATTGAAGTTCTACTCTAAAAAGAAAAATTTATTTTAAAAGATAACTTTTAAACATATCTATTTTAATACTTGATCAATTTTTTTCTGTATTCAAGAGCAATGAAAGGGAGTTAATAGTGCCTCGATCCCTAAAAATGGCGTATTTAACTTTTGTTCCTTTAAATTGTATAAAAATTTAAGTTAATGACTCCAAAATGATAAAATTTTTATTTAAATTTTTAAAAGATATAAACTATTAAAATAATATTACATTTTAACTCTTATAAAAAAAATATAATTTCTTATAAATAATTCAAATGAAAACATCCAATTGAAGTGGGAAAGAATTTAATTGATAAATAGTATTGAGTTAGTTTGAGTGGATATTGATTATTGATGGCCTTTCGTTTTCATGATTGATTTATTATGATATTTTTTTCTAGTGACACTTGAAATAAAGTAGTATTTAAAATAATGGAGATGGTTTGAAATTTGAGGGGTGAGGGTGTGGCATGCACATGTAACGGGGATTATATTCTTGTTTATAATATTGTAATGCTAATGGAGAAAAAGGTATCGCATTTCTAGAGACCAATAATTGAGTGTTTTGTGTAAGATTAGGAAACACAACCATTATTAGAGGCGTAATTAAAAAGTGTACTAAAATCTTATTTAATACTATTGTTGTGTAAATAGAATAAATTATGAGCATTTCACTCTTATACCGGCAAATCATTTTTATCTGTTATTTATCTTTAACTATGGATTAATTGCATGTACTATTAATATTTATTTTATTTTATATTTTTATTAATTTTATTAATAATATAATTGTAAAATTAATACTAAATTTTAAAAACATGAATCAATTTAAGCATGGTACAAAATATTTTTAAAGGAATAAGTAAGATTAGTCCAACAAATTAAAGTTTACATTTGAAAATAAAACTCATGATTTCGATGTGTAATATATTATTTTTTGCCCCCATCAGTTTTAGATTGTGTGTTGAAAACAATATAAATTATTTATTAAAATGTGTAATAACATACATCCGAAGGTAAGAACCTTTTGAAAATTATCATGATCCTCGTTTTCCATTTCTGAATCATTGTAGTAATTATAGGAACTGCGTTCATGTAATAAATGCTATTATGTTTACAACTTCAAAAATTACTCAAAAGAAAATAAAATGTTGTAATGGTTATTACGTGTTACACTTATTATGTATGGATAAATGGATTTCTATGTTTACGGAATTTTTTATTCAATATTTCTATATAAACAATTGATTTTATAATAATTAATATAGTAATAAATTATTATATATAAATAAACGTAAAAATTTATATTTAAAATTTTAAAATATTAATCATACAAAAATTATGAAAATATATTAATAGAAGGATCCCTCTTCTGCATGTGTGTCATGCATGTTTGTTTTGGTTTATAAATGTATTACGTGCTTAAGTATATATATATATTCCCCCACTCTAGATTAAGTTGTCAAAATTGATATTTTGTTGGTCAATTTTTTTTTTTTTTAAAGTTTTGGTGTTTGTTATCTTAAATATTTTAGTTAATGGAGTTTTTATCAAAAATGTATTTAAAAATTACTATTAATGAAGATTAGAACACTGGTATTTTATTATTCCACCACTTGTTTATATCAAATTTTACAACTCAAATCTTAAATTTGTTAAATATTATTTTCTAAAATAGTTATATGAACAACCTAAATTAATTCTAAAATTATTTTCCATGCTTTTAACATGAAGGAATCATATTCTAAACAGATAACTTATCATGTCATTTGTTTGGCATTGGTGTACATATAAACTCCATGATCACAACTAATTCATGTAATTAATTAGGAATTTCTTTTAATATTAAAATTAAATATTTTAAAATTCCCTTTCTCTTCATGCATCTAGCAAGTCATCACAAGAAATTGATGAATTTAAATTAAATTTTCTTTGTACAATTAACTTTGTTTTTTATAAGCAAAAGATGAAGCAGATTGTTTTGTCCAGTAAGTATTCAGAAATTCAAAAAAACTTAATGAACTAATACAATTTTAAACTTGTTTGTTTTGAATTTTTGATTTTTTAGAAAATTTTAGAATTATATGAATTTTGGTTACAAATATATATTTTTTTGGGATTTTTTTTGTATTTTTAATGGATTTTTTTTATAGTCTTAAAAAATTTTGAGTTATTTTTTACACATGATTAGATGAATTTTTTAAGGGAAAATATAAATAGAATAATGGGATATATAGAATGAAAGTAAAATGGTGAAATTGAGAAAACTAATACACATTCTAAAATGATTAAAAATATTAAGCCAAAGAAATATGTGGAGAAACCTTTCGTCATTGTAATTACAATTCAAACATATGTAATTAATGCTTAGCATAATATGAAACTAATTAAATTGTTTGTGATTGAAATGATGTCTCCTTGGGTCGGACTTAACTAACTCAATGAAACATATAAACAGGGGTTAATTAATTATAATAAAATTTGCCAAAAAAATATGAAAGAGGCGTGACGAAATTTGCAACAACGTTCAGATTTTTATCATAGATAGAGATAGAAAAGCGGCGCGTGATGAGTGAACTTTGTGAGCAAATGAAACACGTCATGCCATGGTGTATACGGACGTGGCGTCCTTATCCCTATTACTCCCCTTCCCCAACTTGCTTCTTTCTTTTTTCTATCAATTGTGACCATGTTGAGGTTTGATTTTAAGACATATCTCCAAATTATTAACTTTAATTTAATATGCAACGTTGTAAATAAAATTTTAATTTTATATATAATTTTTATTTAAATTACTTGTCATAAACAAATAATATTATTGTCCATATAATATTATTTTACTATACATATTACATAAATAATTATATGTATTTATTTTTTAAATGCATATGATTGAATGAAAATCAAAATTTTTTATATGTATTTAAATCAAAGTTAAAGTTTAATGTATATAATTGTACATAATCAAAAAATTATGTATCAAATTACATATTAAATTAAAATTTTTGTATAATTTTAATATTTATCCCCTAATTTTATTTGAAGAGATAGTTATAATTCCTAATCATAAGCATTACATCTATATAAATATAATTAGTATTAATCAATGTAATAAATAAATAAAATTATAATTACAACTGATACATTCAAATAACTAAGATAAAAATTAAATTATATACAAATACATTAATAATTGAAATATATCTGAATAAGACTCACATTTGATAAGAGTTAAAATAGAAAGACTTAATATAATAAACGATTTCTAAACTTGACAACTGTTATATAATTATAGTAAAAGTAACCCGACTTGATTAATCCCTCTATATAATAAAATTCTAAAAAAAAACCTTCTTTAAGGGGAGGATAGTAAAAACATCCATTTTTATTATCTTCCTCTTATCTCCTTGCCGAGGACACATTTCCCCTCCTTTACTACCGTTGATACCATGTATAAATAATGGTGCGGTGAGCGTGGATCAAACTCGCCAAAAGAATTCACCGTTGTCTGTAATACTAAAATTCTTGTCATCATTTTCTCCAATATTAGAAAACTCTTTAGGTTTTCCAGCTCGGGTTAAAAAGTAATAGTTCAGAAGCAGTAGTACTCAATGGCGACAATGGATATTGAGAGGAAGCAAGTGGCATCGGTAGAAAAGACATGCACCGCCAAGAGCAGTCCTTTTCTAAGTAGCCACCCCCATTTTTCCAAATTACATAAACATATTGATTTTTATTTCTGGGTTTGATCTAAATAAGTTGTTTCTTTTTATGTTGTTTTATTCAGAGTTTGAATATATGGCAATTTTGTTTGATTTTTGTTTTGGATAAATTTAAATTTGTTGTCATTTTGGAAATCAGAAGGTTTATGTATTGCTAGTTAACTTGAAATTTTAGTTTGTTTCACTAGTTCTAAGGCGTGTTGCATGATCAATAACGGATTTGGTATATAAAAATTGCATTATTTGGTATCCATGTTTATCTGTTGATGAATTTTGTGATATTGTATTCTGCTGCTTTTCAAGAATTATATATGGAACTGGATTGATATGAGCTTTCTTTGAATACTGTATCCTGTTGATGAAAAAGTTGTTTCTTTCAGCTGTTCCTTTGCTGCAATATTATTACATTCTTATGCTTAGGTTTCTGGGTTTACCTTGATATACGATTAGTTGATTTTGTTTTAGTTATACTTCTTTTTCTTTGTTAAATATCATCCTATAAGATCCATAGTTCATTTTATTATTTAAAAAAAGACACTTGATTATTAGTGACTCAACCAAAGGTCCCTAAGGTCATTGCAGTTAGATGCAGTCAAGCAAAACACTCAAAATTTGACTTACTAATAGCATGTTATTAGCTGAAGATATATTTGTCTTAACTGCTAGTAGGAAACACAAAAAATTTTGAGACATTCACCTTTATGTTGAGTGTTGTGGTGTGTGTTTTGGAGCCCATTTCATCCCAAGATTTACTCATTGCAGCATGTTTTCTTATAACATCAATTTTTTGTCGGCAAAAAATGGATGAGAAGGTTGCTGTATAATTCTTATTTATGGATGGTACCGCAGATTTTAATTTATCAAGGAATAAATTAGGCATTGTTGAAAAATAATAGATATTTTGGAAGTTTGAGATATATTATTTTATTGATAAAATTAAAGGTTTAAATAATAAATAATAAATTTATATTCTATATAATATGCTCAAAATTATTGAGTGATGAATGATAAATTGATGTTCAAATTAAATAATAGTTCTGTCTCTTGATGAACAATTGTATCTTTTGAACAATTGTATCTCTTGATGAACAGATTTATTACTTTTGGTTTAATATTGCATCTTTTCATTCATTGTGTCTGTTTACTTATATCTATTAACTTTTCAACAAAACTCTTCATGAATTAGTCTAAATCTGTTTATTATATAAGTATAGTAAAAATAACTTGACCTAGGGTCTGACCCAGAATCCGACTTGATTAATCCCCTTATTTAATAAAATTCTAAATACCCTCTTGAGGGGGGACAATACTAAAAACACCAAAATTTATTATCTTTATCCTCTGTGCGCCTTGACCAGAACACTCTTCCCCTTCTTCTTCACTATCGTTGATACCGTGTATCAACAACAACTATTTTTAAAGTGGTACTTAAGTTTATGCACCACATTGGTATTGGACTTGTAAACCGTCTAACACTATGGTACTTTAAGGATGAACTTTAGGCAACTCAATTTAATTTATGAGAAAATTGTCTGGAGATTCTAAAGAGGGAAAGAAACAAATCGTTCTGGTGCCTCTCTTGATGACAAGGGTCAGCAAAGAAAAAGAGAATAAGGAAAAAACATAAAAAAAGAAAGGATAATTATATATATTTGAAAGGATAATTATCTATATTTTAGAATTTATATATTTGAATCCTCAGAATTTTTTCAGAAGTTATATGATTTTTTAATTTTTATAAAATTTCAACTCTGATATAAGTATAGTATTATTATAGAAGTGAATGTCCATTAGGATAAGAAGTTTGATATAAATTACGACTTTAATGTTCATTAGAAGTAGAATTTTATATAATTTATACTTCTTTTATCTATAAATATAGAGTTTGAATATATCCCTATTAATGAATAAAACTGATGGTTATTTTGGTTTTCTATTCTTTTTATTATTTATTTATAACACGTTATGATATTCAAATTTTTCATGATTCTTTTCTAAACTTTTCAAGTTCTAGAAACACCTTAAGAACAATCTATTTCTAAAGAAAAAGAAATCTCAATTAAGCCAATAGGGGTTTGAACTTGCGATGCAAGAAAGTTTCTTCTTATTTCTCTTTAAACCTTCACCTACTATAAGATCATTTGAAGTTTGCTGTTAACAAACTTAGATAAATGATTGTTGCTGGTGAGAAGGAAATGTTGCCCTTACAAGTAGAAAAAGAGAGAAAAATAAGCTCTTAACTCAATTGAGAGAAGATGATTTTTATTGAATTGATTAATAACTCCAAATGGTTCTGCCATTTATAGGCTTTATAATAGCTAAAATTAGTAAGCTCAAAGCTAAAAATAAAAAAATGAAATATGAGAAAAATCTTTAACTATATTTGGTAATCTCTAATTTTTAGGGATAATTCATTTACCAAATATAAAAATATCTCAACAATCCTTCCCTTAAACTGAATGTGTACTTTTATTTTAATACATACTTGCTACTTGGCGTCGAAGGCCAAGTATTTTCCTAAACTTGACAAATGATTCCAACTTGAGAGTCTTGGTAAATACATCAACAACTTGATCCTCACTTCTGTAATACTCTAGCTCAATTGCTCATTCATTGCTAAGATCTTGCAGAAAGTAATATTTTACATCAATATGCTTACTTCTTCCATGCAACACATGATTCTTTGAAAACTTGATAGCTGAATCATTATCATAGAAAATTGTAGTGGCTTTTTCTAGCTTGAATTGTAGTTGTTCAAGGATTCTCCTAAGCCAAATAGCTTGACAAAACAATCTGTAGCAGCAACAAACTCAACTTCTATGCTTGATAATGTGACAATGGAATGCTTCTTAGATGACCACGAAATAACCCCTGTGTCAAGCATAAAAACATAGCCTGAAGTGTTCATTCTATAATTTTAATCTCTTACATAATCACTGTTGGTGAAGGCAATCATGTTTGTTTTTTCACCCTTCTTTTAGAAAATCCCAAAATCCTTAGTTCCTTGCAAGTAACAAAGGATTCTCTTGGTAGATAATAAATGCTTTTTAGTTGGGCTCTCTATGTACATGCTAATAAGACTCACAGAATCAAATTGCCAATAATTTGCTTGTGAAGTATGCTATCCACCTTCTTCCTGTCTTCTTCTTTAATTAGCTTTAAGCCAAACTTAGTTGGAGTGTTGGTAGAGTTGTAATTCGTCATTTTGAATCGGTCCAAAATTTCTCTCACATACTTTTTCTAGAAGATAGAAATTCCATCATCAAATCGCATCACTTCTAGGTGAAGGAAATAGTTCATCTTCCCAAGATCAGATATCTGAAACTCATCCATCATAAATTTCTTGAAATCATCAAACATGGAACTATTATTCCTAATAAAAACAAGATCGTCAACATATAAGCACACAATGAACATTTTCCCATTATCTCCAATTTTAACAAAAAAATGTATGTTCATATCGACACTTTTGAAACCCTACTTTACAAAAAACAACCCTTAATGTGACCATACTAAGTATGTAGAGCTTGTTTTAGTCCATAAAGAGCTTTCTTGAATCGATAAACTTTATGCTCATCTGCAACCTTAATATAACTAGGGTGTTGTTTAACAAATACCTCTTTCTTCAAGTATCCATGTAAAACTGTTGATTTGACATCTAATTGGAAATTTGGCCAATAGTTCTGCATTGCTAAAGCAATCACCAATCTGATGATGTCATGTCTTGTAACTGGGGAAAAAACTTCTATTTAGTTTATACTATACTCTTGTTTGTACCATTTAGCCAATAATCGCGCCCTGGACTTGTCAACCTCCCCATTTTCATTCAGCTTTGTCTGGTAGACCCAATAAATCCCATGGATTTATGCCCTTTAAGAAAACTAATAAGCTCCCAAGTATTATTCCTAATGACTTCAATTTCAACATCCATTGTCTTTTTCAATTTTTCCTCTTAACAACACTTTCAAAACTTGTTGGGTCACAATCTACAAATAATGCAAAATGAGCAATTGCATCATCATTTTCTCCAATTTTAGTTACCTTATAATCTTGCATCCATGTGGACTTTCTTCGAACATGACAAAGTGCTTCAGTTGCTGCACTAGTTTTTTCTCCATATGTAGGCAATATTTTAGTGGCCGGTTAAGAAGTATTCTTGAACATTTCTTCAATGTCATTATCACGAGGACTTGAGTTGGTTGCACTTCATCCCAATCCAAAGTGTTTTCTTCATCAAACACAACATCTTAGCAAATCACAACCTTCTTTGTTATAGGATTGAACAATTTGTATGTCTTTTATGTTTTGATAATACTAAGAAAGACACAGTTCTCACCTCTATCATCAATCTTCTTCCTTTTCTCTTCTGGGACATGTGTATAGACAATGCACCCAAAAATTCTGAAGTGATCTACTGCTAGTATCCTTCCATTCCAAGCCTCCTTCGGAGTCACTTCTCGAAGAGCATGAGTGAGACTCCTATTCAAGATGTGGATGCCCCAATTTACAGCTTATGGCTGAAACACCTTTCGAATTTTCCCTATTGCCAGCAAGCTTCGAACCATTTTGAGAATGGTTCTATTTTTCCTCTCAGATACACCATTTTGTGGTGGTCTATAACCAACTGTGAGCTCTCTTCGGATGCCATGAACATCACAAAAATATTCAAACACCTTAGAGTAGTATTTACCACCACGATCAGTTTGGAGAGCCTGAATGGTTTTTCCTTTCTTAGTTTCTACACGAGCCTTAAAGCTTTTAGATGCCTTAAAAGACTTTGATTTTTCTTGCAGAAGGTAAACCCAAGTTTTACAAGAATAATCATCAATAAAGGTAATAAAAAACCTTTTACCTTCATTAGAAATTGTAACAACCCGATTTAGGGCCTAAACAGAATGGTAGTTTTGGGACCAAAAATTCGACATAGAAAAATTTATTTTGATAAAGTTTTAAGGTCTATTGTATGATTGATTACATAAGTGAAAATTTAGTAAATGAATTTTATCGATAAAAGGCCCAATTGAGAGACAGGACTAAATTGCAAAAATTTCAAAATATGTGTTCTTGAAGCATTTAGGGTGAAATTGAAATGGATTCATAAGTTAGAGGTCCTTATTTAGCAATTAGACCATTTTATGGCATGATGGACAAAAATACCCATGGAAGGAAAAATTTTCAAAGAAGGCCATTAAGGGCATTTTGGTCATTTGGGTATATTAAAAGAAATAAAAAGGGAAAATAAGGCCAAAAATGTGTCCATCTTCTCCTATCCTTGGTCGAAACTTGGGGGAACACCATAGCTAGGGTTTCTTTCTTTTTCAAGCTCCAAGTAAGTGCAATTAAGTCCTGTTTTTAATTTTCTTTGTATTTTTAAAGTCCTTGAAGCTTGAACTACCTATTTTTACAATTAATTCAAGCTAGGGTTCATCTTTAAAAAATTACCCATATATGACATGAAAGCATTTTTGATGTTTAATGGTAGAAAATGAAAGTTTGATGTGTAATAAACAACTTTTGCTAGGTGATTTTTCATGAAAATGCATTTAGGGACTAAAATGCAAAAGTTGTAATACATGTGCATAAATTGTGAAATGTTGAGAAATACGGGCTACTATAAGAGAGAAAAGAGTCAGCTAGGCTTGGAAATGTAGAAAAATAGATATATTTCACTTTACGAGCCTAGGGACTAAATTGTCAAAATTGACAAAATTAGGGGTAAAATGGAAAAATTTACCATAGGATGATTTTATGCCAAATTGAGTAGTGTATGTATTAAATAAGTTAAATTTGATGTTATAGATCAAGAACGACACGAAAAGGACCTTGACCGGGGGAAAGGCAAGGTCTTGGATTAAGTAAAAAAAGATCACAATTAGCCATCGAGGTAAGTCTTATATGTAAATAATTAGTTATTTTAATTATTATGTTTAATGATCTTGATTAGTTAAATTCTAAAATTTTAGAATAAATTGTCTGATATGTGTTATGATAAAACCAATAAGTGAGAAAAAGTCTCGATTGAACCTTAAGAATCATTTAGGACATGAGTAACATGTCACTAGGAAACCATTGAATATGATCGATTGTGTATGTGATTCCGGGTGCTGGTTTAGTTTGACTAACAGTGGCTAGGTAATCCTGCATTTGTTGCGGATAACTGTCAGTTTGTGTGAGCAGCACTGAGTAGCTTCGACTATACCATTAGCTTGTGTAAGTAGACCCATGAATAGCTCATTATTGAGCCCTCATGTGATAAGTGGTAGCCTCAGCTACAAACCATTGGTAGCTTCGGCTACATACTAGTGGTAGCTTCGGCTACATTATGTGTGGCACTTGTGCCTTTTTCTGTGTACCCTTTAGTATTCCACATGGTTCAACGGGTATTTATATCGATATGATAAAATGTGATTGTATGTAAAAAGATTTGACCGTGTGTTAAGAATGTGTATGTGCAGGTTATGTGAAAAATATCATGTGTGCTAAGTGCTTAATGTATGTATTGAATTATGTGGTAAGACCATACGAGTAAGTGATAAATCTCCAATTTAATGTGATAATAGGGAAGCTTATTTTCATTAGAACTATATTATGGGTTTAAATGCTTATTATTTTGCATATAGACTTACTAAGCTTTATAGCTTACTCCTCTCTTTCCCTTCCCTTTTAGGTTCATCAAGCTAACCCGAGGTCCCGTGATCAAGAGGGATTCCATCAATACTATCAACCACAATTTGGTATTTTTCAGGTGAACTTTGAGATTATGGCATGCATAGGTGGTTTAATGTTTTGGTTATATGTCATAGTTCTTTTTGGGTCCATGGTTGCTAGTAATATTTTGGTATTTTGGCCACGTGAAATGAGCTATAAATAGTTAAGTTATATTTTGCCAAAATGATGTAACCTATTAAAGTGCAAGCTTGCATAGTTTTTGTGGAATGTATGTAGATGTATATGCTTGTTGATGATAGATAAGTAAGTGTGTGAATGACATAAGGTGCATGTTAGTATGAGTTTTCATGCTATGTTGTATAATGGCAAAATCGGTTGGTATTGACTTGTGTTTGAGGGTGGCAATTGGCTTGGAAAATAGCTGATAATTGTTTATAGGGGTAGACACACGGGCATGTGTCTAGGCTGTTTGTGACAAACGGCCAGCCTCATGGGCGTGTTGATAGGCCGTGTATCCCCTGCACCTGAAATTATGAAAATTAAATGCCAGTAGTAAACACATCAGCAGAGACACGCCCGTGTGTCTCGATCGTGTGCTTGACACAGCCTAGCCCACGGGCATGTGGCTTGGCCGTGTGACAAAAATTTCACAATGACGTCAAAAACAAAATACCCCAGGTTTTTCACACGGCTAAGACACGGGCGTGTGCCTGGCCGTGTGAAGGACACGACCTAGAACACGGGTGTGTGCTCGGCCGTGTGAAAACCCTTGTAGGTTCGAATTAAAAAATAATTCCATATGGGGTAGGGACATGGGCGTGTGCAACCACATGGCTTGCCTACACGGGCGTGTCCCTGTACCACAAGGGCATGTGCCCTGTTTTGAGTAAAAATTTTCTAAGTGTTCGATAAGTTCCGGTTGGGTTCCAGATTGTGCCTAACGTCTCTTTTGGGCTTCGTAGGCCCATAATAAGAATGTTATGAATAAGAATGAAAAAGTTTTAAAATTTCATAGAAATTATGTATCAAAATCGAATGTTCGTGTAAGTGTAAGTATGGTAATGCCTCGTACCCTAATTCGATGTCAGATGTGGGTGAGGGGTGTTACAGAAATTGGATTTATTGGCCCACAAATGTTTGAGTTCACCAACTCCGATACCTTTTTTTCTCTCAATGACTTGCTTTTGGGAAATTGAGCTAGGTGTTGTTTTCCAACAATACATTCTTCACAAACTAATGTGGGAGAGATAGTTGGAGGAATACTAGTCGCCATATTTTTCTTTTCAAGTATCTTCAAATTGTTGGATCTGGTGCCCTAAGTGTATTAATTTTGTCTAAGTACAATTGTAATTTTTCAAATAGATTGGTTAATAATTTTATTCATGAATTACATTAATGCTTTGTATATTGTCCTCACATGGTTTTTGCATGCAAAGCCAAATGGAAGCAAATGTTGCTCACTAGTTGTCTAGTGTTTAACTAATACTAAATGGTATTATGTGGTCATATCGTAAGATGAAAAGACAGCTTTTATTAGTAGACAAACCTAAACATGTCCTTAGTCTAATTAGAAAAGAGCAAACCAATTGAAAGACTAATATGTCATCTATCAAGTTCAATTGCGGAGATGCTTTGTTTTGGGCATCATATCGGACAATTCCCAAAAGATAGAGACATAGATATGATTGACTAGACTGACAGTACAGTACATCGAATAGGACCCAAGCAGAATAGATCTTGAATCCTTTTTTGTATTTATTCACTTGTGATATTCATATTGTGGCATACCTAAATCCTGTGTGGATGATGGACTATGTATGTGTGACTTGTATACTTTGATGTAAGTAAAAACCTGAGTTCGAATAGATAAGGAACCAAAAGTTGGTGCATTAGGTGTACGACTTCTGCAGTATGTAGCGTCATTCACAATAGTGGAATTCATAGCTCAAGAAATGGGTAAATGATATCCTCTTATTGGTATTACGTGGTTGAGGAAAAGTAAACTTGGCTACGGCTCGTTCATCCATGTGATGAATGACTACTATTTGATAGTAATTAACTTTTCATGAAAGAAGATATAATGGTTACCATGAGATAAAATAGGATCATATTAAGGAGTAGATATTATCCCAAAGAGATCAAGGATATCCTATAAGGGTAACACACTTATGACAAGGTCATTAGATGAGTATTGAGTAAATGCTTTCGTAATGGTATGTTGTTAGGGAGAGCTCAGTCACAATACTATAGTGGAATGACTTCATGACTAAATGAGTTTATAATTAATAGGTGAAAAACTGGAACTTAATCATAAATCATTTGAGCCCTAATTACATATGTCAAATTGGTCCATTCGCTAGCTCGTTGAAACCAGAAATGAATTGTGTATTTGAATAAAAATGAGCAGAATGAATAGAAAGAGAGAAATGGAAAACATTTAGAAATGGTTTCCTCTGAAATGGAGAAATGAAATCATTTGGAAATGA
Organism: Gossypium stocksii; assembly: GCA_020496765.1. Lineage (NCBI taxonomy): Eukaryota > Viridiplantae > Streptophyta > Magnoliopsida > Malvales > Malvaceae > Gossypium > Gossypium stocksii. Next base: position 39,432,240 of record CM035626.1, read on the forward strand.
ATATGGTTTTCTCAAAATGGAAATGAAAATGAAAATCAAAACGAGAAATAATTCATTTGCAAATGTACACGGATTACTAAAAAATGATCGAAAGAATAAGTCTATGTTTTTTAGCAATTTTAAAACCCAAAAAATTAAAATAAACCATTCGGTCATAGTGAACAAGTTGACTTGTGAAATATTGAATATATTTTCTTGGAAATTGTACTAGGGGTAAAATCGTTATAATTTTACCGAGGGTAAAATTAGGATGAGAAAATTATTTAATTAGAGAATTAATGTTTTTTTTGAAAATAGAAAAATATGTATTGGGTTGGATTAAATTATAAAGTGTTGGATTAAAATTCCAGAAAGCACATATAATTGGGTCCAATAGAATGAGAGGCTCGAACCCTCATCATAATACATATGAGGGGTAGCACACCATATTAGCCCCTTTCTTTCTCCTATTTGGAATAAAAGTTGATTTTCTATTTGAAATAAATCTCTACAATTTAACAAGGGTTCTACCTTCCCTCCCTATAAATAGATGACACTAGTAGAGCTATTTGTATAACTTTGAAAGATTGTCATTTTACCGAAAAACAGAGAGAATTTATTCTCAAATATTAAATATATTTTCCAGAATGAGTTTCTATTAAAGAAGAGGGAAATTTCATTTTCACCCCAAAAGGAAAATAAAACTTTTTTCTTGTTTTGTATTTTGATTCAATTGGTTTGAGCCCACACTCGAACTAGTTCATGATACAAATATAACGGAGAAGATCGTTTATTTGAAAGCTGGAAAATATCAATGATCTGCTTGTATGAAAACATAGGTATGATTTTGGTCTAAGGTTTATTTCTATAAATATTACAAAGTGGGTCGATTTTTAAAATTTTTTATTTTCCGTTGTGCACAAAAACCATTTTCAAACCGAATTTTTCGAACAATTGGTATTTGAGCCATGTTGTGCTATGTTTATAGTCTAAACTAAGATCGAATCTCTTTCTTCATCTTATTTGATTGATATTTGATAACATGTGGCATTCTTATAATTATTCGCATGTTTAGGGAAATATATGGGAATGAATGTGATATTATATATTTGTTATATAATTGTTATTTTTTTTCAAGGTTGTGATTCTTAGGAAGCAAACTGTTAACTATCATCTCCACGTAAGATTATTTTTCATATAGAATTCTTACGAGCCAAAAACAAACATAGGGCATAAATGTAACTTTTCCAATAGGAGTCCACGACGAGGAGAAGAAGGAGCGATGGCGGTCGAAGACCCTATGAATGTCTCGTGGTGAAAAATTGTGTAATCTTGTTTTTCTTTTATTTTCTAGAAATAGAATCATGAAAATCTTAACTAGTAATTTTATTTTATTACCCATCTCTTTATATATCTGTTTAGTAATTGTTAATAATATAATTATGATATATATATGTATGTGTCTGCCTCCGTACGTACCAATGTCTAGAGTGTGAATACTGCAACTAAAGATGTAGATTTGAGGCGGTGTCCTTAAGTATATGGGTCAGATTGTAATATAGTTTGTTTACAATGAAACACTTGGTAAGTATTCTGAGGATCGTACCCAAGGGATTATAGTTTGGGGAAAATTTTATCAAGCTAATTACAAGAAATAATTACTAATCTACTCAAGTCACGAATTAGTAGTGTTAAGTAATAAGTAAGATGATAATAATAATAAACTAAATAAATTTAACTAAACCTAAATCTACTCCTAGTATAACATCCCGAATTAGGGCCTAATCAGAATAGTGGTTTCGAGACCACAAATACAAAGTAGAAATAATTATTTTATGATTATTATAAGGTCTATGATATGTTTGCATGCTAGTGTGAAAATTTCATGAAGAAATTTTATGTGAAAAGTATTCAATTTGACTTTAGGGACCAAATCGAATAAGTTGTAAAAGTTGAGTTCTAGAAGCTTTTAGCATGAAATTGAATTGGAATATTAATTACAGGTCCTTAAATAGTAATTTGACCAAGTTCTAAAATTTTCGACAAAAATGGGCATGGAAGGATAAAATACTAAAGGTTTTAATGAAGGACATTTTGGTCATTTAGTAATTAAAAGCATTAAAAAGACAAAATCAAAGCAAAATTGTGTCCATCTTCAAGCTATGGCCGAATGTTGCATGAAGAAACCACGACTAGGGTTTTTCAAGCTTCCAAGCTCGATTGTAAGTCCGTTCTAGCCCCGTTTTTAATGATTTTTACGTTTTTGAAATCCATATAACACGATCTCTCTATTTCTACCATTTATTTGAGCTAGGGTTGATGTTTAAAAATTTACCCATATGTGAAAGGTTTGTGTTTTTATGTTTAATGGTAGAATATGAATGTTCGGTGTGTAATAAATGACTTTTACTAAGTGATTTTCGATAAAATTGCATAAAAGGACTAGTTTGTAAAAGTTGTAAAAATGTGTGTAGATGTGTGAATTAATGGGAAATGTGGACTACAATAATTATGAAAATGGTTTGGCTAGGTCCAAAATACAAGGAAATTTAATAAAACTCATTTTACGAGCCTAGGGGAAAAAGTGTAAATATGTGAAACTTTAGGGGCAAAAAAGTAAAATTTCCAAAGTGTGATTTTTGGACTGATTTGAATAATGTGAACGTTAAATAATTGTTATTTGATATGTTAGATCAAGAGAAACGAAATTCAAGCTTAGATCGGGGAAGATCGAGGTTATGGACTAAGTTGGAATAATTAGCCGCTTTTGCATTCGAGGTAAGTTGGTGTGATACTAATAATGCAATGTTGTTGTTTATGCTTGAAATCCAAATTGGTTTGTTAATTCGATTTTGTTGAATTGAATGTTTAGGGTGCTATGTGTATGAAATGATCTAAAAACATATCTATGATACATGATGACATTGAAATGAATTGAAATTTTGTGTTTAAAAGTGCTAAACATGATTATTATCGTTATGTGAAATTGTGAGCTTAACCATCATGAGATATGTGATTTGGTCCTAAGGACAAGTTTGATGAAAAACATATTCGAAGAAATCCTGGTTGAACCTTAGGAATCGAATATGATACGAGTAACATGTCACTAGGAAACTAAGTGTGATTAAGTGTTTATGTGATTCCGGGTGCTGGTCTTGTATGAGTACTAGTGGCTAGGCAATCCTGCATTTGTTGTGGATACATGTCAGCTTTGTGAGCAGTATTGAGTAGCTTCGTCCGACCGTCAGCTTGTGTGATCAGGCACGTGAATTGCTCAAGAAAGAGCTTTTAAGTGATAAGTGATAAGTGGTAGCTTTGGCTAACTCGGATCGTGTTTTCCAACCAAAATTTAGCCTTCTCGGCATCGCCATCAGTTTTAGCTCGAAACTCTTCAGCCATCCACCGGAGGCTTACTCAGACAAATCGAATTAGTCATAGATGGTATAACTGAAGGTTGTTGAGGAACAGTCGGGGGTGGGGGTTGAACAGCCAGATTTGTCCGGACATATTGAGTGAACCACTCATTCATCATTTGGAAGAAAGCTTGTTTAGCTTCTCCCTCATTACCACTTGTAACCAGTCTAGAATCAGATGGCGCTGTCCCTTGAGCGGGAGCAGATGCGTTACTTTCAACATCGTTAGCTATAGCACTTTCAGGATCCATTACTATATGAAAAACATATTTTATTCGTCAGGATTCATCACACTATCATAGTTCAGATATATGGCATGTATAGCTAGACTCAAACACGCCATGTTAGTCCTAGAACCGACTAAACCGTAGCTCTGATACCAACCAAATGTAACACCCTTTTTCTATGACCGTCACCGAAACTGGTAAAGGGCGTTACCAGAGTTTCAGAAGATTTTAGAACTGAATATTCACAATTTACAATATTTAGACAATAAGTCCCTATTAGAGATCTATAAGACCTCAAACATGCATTTGGATAGGGTCGGGACTAAACCGAACACATTCACAAATTTTAGAATACACATAAAATTTTCCAAATTTTGGAGGTCACACGCCCGTGTGACCAGGCCGTGTGCCTCACATGAGATTCAAGCACGCCCATGCACCCAGACTGTGCCAAAACAGGGCAAGCATACTGACTTTTTGCCACGGCCACAAGGCACGCCCGTGTGTCTTGGTGGTGTGAGTTTTTGTGCTTATACTGGAAAATCAACACAGCCATAAGGCACGCCCGTGTGCCATAGCCGTGTGGCACTAAGCAGACTTAGTTTAAGTCTTACTTTCCACCCACTAAGGGTCAAGCCTACAAGCTAAATTCATGCCACAAAGATACCAGACTTCCAACAACATTCAATGCCTAAAAACATACCTCAATATGATCGAACTATTCACATACATACTTAATTTCAAATCTCACACCAATCATATCCATAATTTAACCAAAATTCAAGATTAAACACTTGGTACATACCTCATTCATACTATTATCAAATCTTACCTTTTCTTCACCATATCAAGATTCATGAAGATCAAAACATACAAATTCATATAGCCATTATAAGCTACACAAATTGGCATCACAAGCCATAACCAAAACCAAACACAACATATCATTTGCTAGCCAACTCTCATGGCCTTACAAAGAAACTTATCCAAGCTTAATACACAGACACTTTAGCCTATACATGCCATACTTAAACTTTTTACATTTAAAAGGTACCAAAATCAAGCTTGATAGTGTGATGACGATCCTTGACTATCCCCGAGCCTTCAGTAGCTACGATATCTGTAAAACAGTTGAAAGAATAAACAGAGTAAGCTACAATGAGCTTAGTAAGCCAAATACAAGGATATGCAATTTATAATTATCAAATGATAACCATCTCATTCATATCCATAGTTCACAACATCGTATTTTCCATTCTCAAAAATTTAGTACAGAACAGACATACCTGAATCAGACATTAATAATATGTATTCATTCTTATTTCGAAATTTCGCTTCAATTTATTCGGAGATATTACAGAACATGGAAGCCTCATATAATGCCGACGTCCCTAATGTGGTCTTACATGTCTTTCAATACCGATGCCTCTGTCTCGGATAGGGTCTTACATGAAACTCATGCGATGCAGTGTCCCAGACACGGTCTTACACGAAAACAAGTATCGATGCCAACGTCTTAGACGTGGTCTTACACGAAATTCTCAAATCAATGCCTCGTCCTGGACGAGGTCTTACATGATATCGTTTCACCATTCAATAATTGGAATTATATATCAGGCTCTCATGGCTATCCAATAGAGTTTATAATTCAAGCATTTATACATGCATCATTATAACACATACTTGTATATTGACTTACCTCGTATGGATTTAACGGATTTGAACCGACTATTCAACGATTTTGGACTTCCCTCAATCTAAGTCCGTTTTTCTTTGTTCTTGACCTAAATCAATTCAAATTTAACCATTCAATGATTCATTTCATTCAATTCAATCCATAAATACATAACTAGGGCATTTTGCATTTTAGCCCTCACATTTGCACATTTCCACAATTTAGTCCATTTTTCACGAAATTACAAATATACCAATTTCACCGAGACTATGGCTTGACCGAATGTACATATAACTCATACCAATTCACACATTTCATTTATTTTACAAATTAGTCCAAAAATTTTATTTTCACAAATTAGCCCATATAGTTCAAATTCATCAAAATTTCATGGCAAAACATGTTTATTCAACACCTATCCATCATTATTCATTCAATTTCATCACAAAGCTTCAAATAGCATTAATGGCATTTTCCATAAACTTCATCAAAAACAGAAATTGAGACATGGGCATGAAATATTTCAAAGCAACGATCACAGAAACATAAAAATCATCAAAAACGGATTAAAAACGGACATTTAATCAAGTTAGAAACTAGCCGAATGCATGGAAGCTTTTAAACCTTTATTTTTTTTCTTTGATTTTCGGTGATGGTGGATGAAATAAACACCATTTTCATGCCTTTGTTTAATTAATTCATGTTTAAAATGCCATTTACCAATTTTCCCTTTAATAAACTATTTTATCAACCATTATAAGGCTATCTATGTCACTTTCCACTATCCATGGTCAAATTGCAACATAAGGACCTTCCATTAAAAAGCCATATCAATTTAGCACTTTTGCAAATATCATGCATATTTTAAATTTTATGCAATTTGATCCTTTTTCATAATTAAACACAGAAACAGACAATTTAAATCACCAAAATTTCACAGATATTAATTCATATACCACAGACACAGAAAATAATATCAGAATATTTTTTAAAATCGGATATGTGGTCCCAAAACCACTATTTCGACTAGGGTCCAAACTAGGCTGTTACAATATGTGCCTATGAAATGTATAAGAGTGTGAAGAATTAAGAGCAACAAAAAGGGCTTAGAAAATAGCCTAAGTGTTGGCACACGGGTAGAGACACGGCCGTGTGTCTCAGTCGTCTGAAGGACATGGCCTAGCACACAGGTGTGTGACTTGGCCGTGTGACCCTTATTTATTGATGACGTCATAAATAGAGAGTTACACAGGCTAAGGACACGGGTGTGTCCCAAGCCACACGGACGTGTGTGACCACACGGCCTACCCACATGGGTGTGTGACCTTGTTTTTCATGAAAATTTTTCTAAGTGTTGGGAAATTTTTGAAAGGTTTCGGTTTGGTCCCAAATCACCCCCAAAGTATGTTTAGAGCCTTGTAGGCTCGTTTAAGGGACAATGTGTGTATGTATGAAAAGTTTTATATTTGAGTGGAAAATTATGTCCTGATTTTAAATGTTTGTATGGGTTTAAGTCTGGTAACGTATCGTACCCTGTTCTGGTGTCGAAAATGGGTAAGGGTTGTTACACCTAAATTCATGTATCGGCTTTTCCTATTCCTTATTTTGACTATGTGAGTTCCTTTTAGCCTAGGTCTAATTGTTTTACCTAATTAATTATTGATATAGGGTTCTAATTAATCAACTAGTTGATAACCTAGCAGGATCTTTTGATCCTCCACTAGAATAACAAGTCAGCAAGAACTACTTATCTTTTGACCTCAAAGTCCAAGCTGGTTCGGGGTTAAGGTGTTCACGGATAGGCCATAAGAATTTTGGGTTAATTCCCACCTAAATGACTTCCTAGGGTTGTCAAGTGTGGGGTTTATGTTTTTCCTCTCCCAAACAATTGATCCTTTAAGAAACTCTATCATTCAATCAATTAATTAAGTTAAAGCAATTGAAACATACAAAATATGCAGAAAGCATAAATGATTCTAATCTTTACACAAATATTCATCTAACAATGTTAAAGAAAAAAATGTGAAGAAGAGAATAAGGAAAAGAGATGCTCATGGCTTTATCGATGAAAGTCTGGTTTTAGAACAATCTCCCCCACAGAAGTTTCACTTTAGAATAAGATCTTTTGATTACAAGAACATAAAAAAACCTAAGTAAAAACTAAGAATGAAAGAAAAACCTAAGAATCAAAACCCTTAAAATTGTGTGTTTAAACTGATTACAATAGCCTTTATATAGGCTAAACATGAAATATTAAAGTAATTAAAACAATGGCCTAATTTCCCTCCAAAACGTAATTAAAACGTGTAGGAGTTTTTGGGCTGCGCAGGGGGTTGGTTGCTACACAAGCCTATAGTGTTGCAACATTAGAGTTCAATGTTGCGACATCGAGGGAAGTTTCTCCCTAAAACTTGTGTTTAGCTTTTGTCTTCGATGTTAAGACATCAGTATCTTGGTGTTTGACATAGACATTAGTTTTGGCTCGAATATACATATTTAGCTCCTGATTTGTCCTACAAGACCATGTTACCTTATTTAGATATATAAAATGTAATAAAAACTACTGAAAATCATAAATTACTTCTTTAAGCATGAAAACCTAAATATACTAAGATGATTTGATTTAACTATTAAATAAGCTAAAATTATGTGTAAGGATGCAAATAATAGTGTATTTCATGGTAGATCAATATGAGATGATCCATAATTGATCAATTAAAGATAAAAAGTGTGGTAATGATAATTTGCATGTCTAGGATTTGATCTGGCAAGGAAAGACTAGGTTTTTAAGCTGTTGAATATGACTCACCTCATTTTCCTGAAACCTTATTTGGTGCATGGTTCACATTCACTTCTTCAATTTTTTTTCTTAAAAGAAAAATTATAGAGAATCAATTTTTTTTTATTTTTATGAATACATGGATGTGTATATTATAAAATTTTTATAGCATGTCATGCATATATGAGATAAGCCTGCCATATAGTTTAGGGAAGAATGCCACATGTAGTTTTCATGCATATATTGATCATTCATGATTGAAATCGAAAATTAAAAACCTCTCATATTTTTAAAATAATTAGCGAGAGAAGGTCCTTAAAGAAGACCTACGAAATGAACCTGCCTCAAGGTAGATATTTTTAAAATTAAAAACCTTGCATATATTGATCATTCATGATTGATCAATGGTCTTTTGTGATGGCAAGATATGAACCTGCCTCAAGGTAGATATTTTCATGTGGATTTCACTGAGAAAATTTCCTGAAAGTAAGCATAATTTTCTTATGATCATATGATAGTTGGATTAGCCTCTGTGGAAGGTATTATCATGCGATACATTAAGTAATTCTATCTTCAAAGAGGACAACTAGCCTTAGCATGCTACTTCGTGATATTGTCCTAAGATGACTCATATGTGTTACATGATGTGATAACTTTAACAGCCTGAATTAGGGCCTAAACAGAATGGTGGTTTCGGGACCATGAATCTGACATAGAAAAATTTATTCTGATAAAGTTTTAAGGTCTATTATGTGATTGAATGCATGAGTGAAAATTTAGTAAATAAATTTTATCAATAAAGTGTCCGATTGAGTGATAGGGCTAAATTGCAAAAAAATTCAAAATATGTGTTCTAGAAGCTTTTAGAGTGTAATTGAATTGAATTCATAAACTAGAGGTCCTTAATTAGAAATTAGACCATTTTATGGCACGATGGACAAAAATGCCCATGAAGAAAAAATTTGCAAAGAGGGCCATTAAGGGCATTTTTGGTCATTTGGTTATTAAAAGAAATAAAAAGGGAAAATAAGGCCAAAAAGTGTCCATCTTTCTCCTACCTTGGTCGTACATCAAGGGGACTCTTTAGCTAGGGTTTCTTTCTTTTTCAAGCTCCAAGTAAGTGACTCCTAGCCTCGTTTTTCAAGTTCTTTGTATTTTGAGATCCTCGTACCTTGACCTAGCTTTCTATACCACTATTTTAAGTTAGGGTTCATGTTCAAAAATTTACTCATGTGTGTCATGAAAGCATTTTGATGTTTATTGGTAGAAAATGGAAGTTTAATGTTAGTAAACAACTTTTGCTAAGTGATTTTTCATGGAAATGCATTTAGGGACTAAAATGAAAAAATTGTAAAATATGTGCATAAATTGTGAAACATTGAGAATTGTAGGCTGTTAAAAGAGAGAAATAGGGTCAGCTAGGCTTGGGTATGTTGAAAAATAGATACATTTCATTTTTCGAGCCTAGGGACTAAAGTGTAAAAATTGACAAAGTTAAGGGTAAAATGGTAAAATTTACCATAGGATGATTTTTTGTCAAATTGAGTAATCTATGTATTGAATAAGTTAAATTTGATGTTATAGATCAAGAATGACGTGAAATCGACCTTGACCGTGGAAAAGGCAATGTATTAGACTAAATCGAAAAGATTTGCATTTTGCACCGAGGTAAGTCCTATATGTAAATAATGAGTTATTTTTAATCATTAAGTTTAATTATATTAATTATTTTGAAATTCTAAAATTTTTGTATCAAACTATCGAATATGTGATGAAATAAAACCGATAAGTAAAATAAAGTCCCGGTTGAACCTTAGGAATCATTGGGATACGAGTGACATGTCACTAGGAATCCATTGACAGTTATTGATTGTTTATGTGATTCCTGGTGCTGGTCTAGTTCAACTATTAGTGGCTAGGTAATCCTGCATTTGTTGTGGATACTTGTCAGCTTGTGTGAGCAACACTGAGTAGTATCGACTATACCGTTAGCTTGTGTGAGCAGACCCGAGAATAGCTCATTACTGAGCCCTTATGTGATAAGTTGTAGCTTTGGCTACATCATGTGTGGCATTTGTGCCTTATTCTGTGTATCCTTTAGTATTCCATGTGGTTCATCGGGTTATTCAAATTGATTTGATAAAATGTGATGGCATGAGAAAAGATTTAACCATGTGTTTAAGAATGTATGTGCAGGTTGTGTGAAAAATATCATGTTTTCTAAGTGCCTACTGTATGTATTGATTAATGTGGTAAGATTTTATGAGTAAGTGATAATCTCAAACTAAATGTGATCATAAGATAACCTATTTCCTTTTATATGAATTATTAGTTTAAATGCTCATTAAGTTTGCATATAGACTTACTAAAAGCTTTATAGCTTACCCCTCATCTTTTCCCTTCCCTTATAGGTTCGTCAAGCTAGTCTGGGGTTCGGTGATCATCGGGATTTCATCAACACTATCAACAAGCATTTTGGGCATTTGATTATGAACTTTGAATATTATGGCATGTATAGGTGGTCTATTGTTTTTGTTATGTGTCAGTTCTTTTGGGTCCATTTGTTGATAGTAGTGTTTTGGTACTTTGGCCATGAGAAATGAGCCATGAATGGTTAGGTCTTATTTTGTCAAAAATGTTGTAATCTACTAATGTGTAAGCTTGCCTAGTATGAGTAAAATGTGTGTGGATGCACAAGTTTGATGATGCTAGATAAAGTTAGGGTGTGGATGGCTTAACATGTATATTTTGATGAGTTTTGATGTTGTAATGTGAATTGGAAAAATTGGTTGATATTGGTTTGTGTTTCAGGGTGGCAATTCGCTTAGAAAACTGTGACACCCCTAACCCATATCCGTCACCGGAATAGGGTTATGAGGTATTACTTTACTGAACAAAACTTCTAAATGATTAAAGATACATACCAATGCATCAAATATCAAGTAGTAATCTATTTTAATTTATTCATAGCCGAATATACCATCCTACTATTATAGTTAATTCAATGCAAACATATCTCATTGATTCACCATAAGAGCTTTTGTTAAAATTTCAAAAGTGACTTATTAACAATAGCATAACCGAATATCTTCTTACAAAACCAACTACTATCAAATCATAATATACACTTATAACCATTGAAACTTATAACACTTCATTTCAACCATACATAAATAAGATGAATCTTTTTTTACCTACTTAATCACTTGACATATTTATCAAAATATCAAGCCACATAAATTCATCAAACCACACATTCAAAATTAGTGAATGAGCAAGCCATTTTCGCATGGCTTATATATATACATGATCAAAATATCACTTGTTTCAAAAAATGAAGAGTTAAGCCTATACATGCCATCTTTTCAAAATTATAGACTTTTAAAAGTACCAAAAACAGTGACGATGGTGTAGATGACTTTGAGCTTGAATCCCCGAGCCCGTAGCTTTCAAACGAGATCTATAAAACAAAATAACAAAGACAATAGGAGTAAGCTAATTAGCTTAGTAAGTCTTAAGTAAGTTAAACAGCTTAATTTAATTAAACACATTAATCATGTATTCAAGATCTAAATATAATATCATTTGGCCGAATAGGCCTAACCACAACTATACACATTTACATTGACATCTCATTTACTAAAAATTTGGAATCACATAATCGTATCATTATAAACTGCAAGGTCATTCATTAATTCAACTAAATAGAGTTAAATTAAGGCATCATATCAACATTTAATTCCACAAGGCCGAATATGCATAATCACTTACATACACTAATATCAAGTCATTCGATTAACTTCAAATTCACATATAGACATGAACATTTCAAGTTCTCAATGCCAACTTTAATTCACCCAAATTTAGCTCGAATATAACACCATTTCCACATATAAACATTTCTTCTTTATTCATAACCACATACATAGTTAATATACTTCCATGAATAATTTCACATGAACCAAATGTTCACAATGAACATATTCAAAATCCACTTCGAATCATTCACACATAAATAGATAAGTATCACATACCTGGGCCACTTAATACGTAATATGAATTCAATTTGTCATCTTAACATAGGATCTCGTTGTCATATACTTTATTAAATTCACCAGCACTTGGCCTGCTAGGTATAAAACCCGAGTTTCGTCATTGGCTCAAAGCCTGCTAGACATTTTAAGACTGAATTCACTTCACTGGCATTAAGCCTGCTAGGCTCAAGGCGCGATATCATTTCACCGGCATTACGCCTGCTAGGCTCAAGGCCTGATATTATTTCACCGGCATTACGCCTGATAGGCTAGAAGCCCGATATTAAACACCAGCTTATAGCTTGCTAGGTCATAGACCCAAATGTCACAGCACACTAGCTAATGCATTAATTTTCACATAACTTAGAGCGTAACACCCCAAACCCGGCCCAGGCGTTACGGCCAAGTCTGGTGTGTCACATTGAAGTGTTTTTCGAAAACCATGTTTTCAATGAAAACCCTTCGTAATGTTTAGAAACTTTTATCGGAAAATTTACATAAAACCTTAGCTTTATCAAAACGTGATACATTGTAATAATAAAAAAATTGTAAACAACCTTATTAAATCTCATGGGAAATTTTGAAAACTCGTAAACATCTGTACTTGCGGAAAATATGTTATTTTAAAAACAGTTTAGGTTATCACAAAATCAGATCCTCTTTGTCATGGCTGAAAGTGAATGGATACTATGCACCAGGTAGGATTCAAGAGAAGAGGAGGTGAGTCATTTAGACTGCTTAAGTACCAAGCTCTTCCTAGATCCACTCCTAGACATGCACACATCCATTGCCACACTTTAACCTTGTGATTTGTCTACGAACAAATTAAGTTTAAATGTATTGAAGATATACATTTGTGAAAAACATTTACGTTGCGGAAGCTTTGCTCTACTTATCGAGATATTTTGAAAACAAGTAGCGTTTATAAAACCGTGCCCTAAAGCTAACCCATTAAGAACAATTTATATAATATCATACTTAAGCTAAAACAAATTAAAAATTATTAAAAGGCCCTTATTACAAACCCAAAATCAAAATAAAAGTAATTAAGATTAAACTGAAATAATTAACTTGATTTAAACCATCAGTCCAGTCCAAGTGGCCACTTTGAATCCCTCCTAGCTCCAAGTCCACCAATCTAAGTTCACCTGCGAGGATGGAAGAAGAAGGGGTGAGTTTGGAAAACTCAGTGTGTACAGAAGCCCATCCAAAGCCCAAGTCAACTCAAGCCCATTGGGCCTAAGCCTAAACCAATCTCAGTCAGATACTGGGCCGAAGCCCTATTCAGATAACAGTAAATTGGGCCTTAGCCCCTTTACATATAGCAGTACGGCCCATAGGCCCATTACAGTAACAGAATAGTATTAATGATAACAATGCATGAATGCAAGCCCATGATTCATGTGGGGAGACTACTCAACCCATCCAACCGCTACACACCACCCGTACCAACCATCACACCATGTGGGGAAGCTACTCGACCCACCCAACCGCTACACACAACAGAATTTGCAGCGAGGCTGCCAGATATTGTGACAGAGTCACCAGATACAGATATTGTGGCGAGGCCACCAGAACAGATATATGTGGCAAGGCCACCAGAACAGATATATATGTGGCGAGGCCACCAGATTGCAGCGAGGCTGCCAGAACGCTTCCTCCATCATAAACCCAAACCCCATGCAACAGATATCATGATATGGCATACAGTAAACAGAAATAGTAAATCAAGCAATTCAGTCAGATTTAGCCCTAGGGGTATAATAGTCAT